>JAVTIF010000015.1:880998-1426414 GCA_032158265.1 Bacidia rubella | reverse complement strand
AACCCTAACCCTAACCCTAACCCTAACCCTAACCCTAACCCTAACCCTAACCCTAACCCTAACCCTAACCCTAACCCTAACCCTAACCCTAACCCTAACCCTAACCCTAACCCTAACCCTAACCCTAGGCATCTCTGACTTCAGCTTCGATTTTTGTCTTGTCCCTACCTATCTCGGTTATTGCTTTACTAAGCCCTTTTTTGTCGTTTCTTGCATGTGTTTTGCCTCCTCTAGGCTGAGTAAAGATATTTATATTTCTTTTTTTTAAATATAATATTTTTGAATTATTCATTCCCAACAGTTCTCGTACCCATATATACGCAATCGCATAGCTCTATATAGAGCTATAGGAGTGCGTGCGAGGACGTAATTATATAGTATTATATAGAGCCCTAAGAGGGCGCGCAAGGACGCAGTCGTACAACTCTGTATAGAGCCCTAAAAGGGCGTGCAAAAACGCAACGATATTACTTTATATAGAACTATGCGAAGTGTATGCGAGGACGCAATTATATAGTTTTATGCAGTACCGTGCGAGCAATCGTGGACCTTTGTATGGAGTCGTGCGAGTGCGCGCGAGTACGTGCGAGAACGCCCGAGAACGCCCGAGAACGCGCATACGCGATTACCCCTTTTCTAACACATTTATTATCTGTCTAACGCGTCTATTCGTCATCTAATACGTACATCCTTGTACGCCTTTATTTCCCGCCGCATATATAATAGCGGGTTCCTGTAGAATTTTTTTTTTTTTCCATTAATTTTGTATCAATCCGTGCAATTTTATTCAGACTCGTATCGTTTCTAATATATTTTCTTAGCTGACTTTAACTTGTTTAATATTATATAAATTCTTAATGATTCTAACCAAGTCTAATTAATAACCTATTGATCTCCGCTTTTTATTTCAGCTTAGATCCAGTTTATAAGCTTCTATATACTATTATAAATATAGCGCATAGCTCGATTCAGCTTTTTAGTAATTGTTTATTTTTGAAGATTTGGTTCAAATATATATAGTCTTAGAATTATAGAATTTCTATTCGTATAATACTATGCAAGCAAACAACAATATCCTATTTTTATATAACCTTCCGCAGACTCATACGGTCACGTACAGGCTTAATATTATTAATTATAACTCTGTCCGGCTTCCTATTATATCACGTTTAAATAATTCTGTTTGTTCCAAGCCGCCTAACGATTCGTATAACTCGTCGCAATCAGGTTCAGACTAGAAACCTTCGAAATTAATATATTATAGTTATATACGGACCAGCGGTAGACTCAGTATCAAATACACAGAGTCTAATTACTTTTATTAAACAAGAAGCGCCTTTCTTACGATATCGTGCGATATGGAAGCTTTTTTTGTGTATATCTTACCGGGCGTTTTTTACGCGTTTAAATCTGAAAGACTATATTATTCAAAAACACGCAACCGTTCGGTTTATTCTAAATCGTTTACAAACCGAACTATAGGATATACTGGATCGTATACTATTGATCGAAGATATATTAGAATTCAAACAAATTGTCAAATCTATACCAATTATATACGAGTTATCTGATCTATTTCTGGCTTATTAGTATAATTTGTCCGAAATATGCTTTTTTTGTGGGCCTAACGAAAGAGCTATACGGGATTATACAAAGACTATATATGAGTTCTATTATTGTTATTATAGAAAACTAAAACAATATCGTTTTGAAATTGCTATATAATATTTGTTTATTAAAAAAAGATTTATTACGAATAGATATATCAGTATATAAACAGATGTTGCTATTATAAAAGTCCGATGTTAAGCGAAAGGCAATAGCTTCTTTAACCAGTCTCGTTGTCCTAGTTATCGGACTATTAACCGTCCGAACGATTTTTTACCGCTTGTGGACAAAATTGTACTTGCTTTTGCAAGGTCCGAACGGTATTATAATATAGAACATAATAGAGAGTTACAAATTTTTGAAAATTTAAAGAAAAACGGATCTACAGAACACCGATCTAATCTGTTGGTATATATATCTATATAAATAGAGGAGAGCGATATTGAACGCTTGTTGAACGGTTTTGATCTTAAATGGATTTACAATTCTAGCAAACTACCTCCTTCTAAACTAGGAACTGCATTCTATTATGATATAGAACTGCCCGGATATAGATAAGATAATAAAACGTCGAACAAACTTTATAGCAAACCGGATAGAAAAGATACTCTTCGTGAGATTCTGAAATGTTATTATATATTAACTGATTAGATTCTTATAACTATTGATCAAATTCTATTTCGATTTCGACGGTTAATTTATAAGTATAAACTAGACTAACTTTTTTATTATCCGTTCCGACGTCTATAGACTCGCGGTGCAAAGAGATTATATTTTTTATATTTCTTACGGCTTTTGATCATTTTAGTACGAATCTCCTGGGCTAAACCAAAAATCCAACGATATTATTAGAGCTGGACACTTCTATTTGATATTTATATACTTATTAAACGACTAGAAATAGCGGTGAATAAGCTTGTATAGACTCGAATATTTTTACGCAGTAAATTCTGGGATAAAGCCGATGATTAAGATGTTTATAAATGTGAACAGATTTGTTTATAGAGACTTTTAGATTTCTATAAAGAGATTATTGCACCTACACAGCGGGAAATTGACTCGTACGCTTATGCATTAAATTATACAGCTTTCCTGATGAATTTAATAGCAGATAGATCTTTTAGATTGGTTAATACGATTTCCAGTTATTTTGCAGGTTTAATATAGACTATACGGGCAATATTTCTTTATTTCTATTTGTTTTTCGGGCAATTATAACAGTTTATATATTTGGTATAAAAAGAAATCGTTGATTATTTTCCGGGTTCTAGTCTCTTTCGGGAAGTAAACAGTTCTAACGGAAATTCGTACGGCCGTTATCGATTATATAAAATTTCGGATATCGATAAAGTTGGCCGTATAGAAGAAAAACAATATAGTAAAAAAAGGGAAGAAAATAATAGTATCTATTATATCAATAATGGACTGAACGAAGAACATTTAAATTTAATTGATCCTGAATTACTTTAGGTGAAATAATATTTTTCTGCAGTATATTATTTTAGAGAAGTATAGAATCGCTATTTTACAGTTAATACCGAATATCCTTTTGCAGATTTATTAGGAATGTTTATTATTGCTAGGCGGATAAATAGTATTGAGTAAAACATTTTAAAAGTGAAATAGCTAGATAATAATTCCGAATAGGTCCGTTTGAGTAAGAATAATCAAAGTATCTTAATAACTTAATTCCGAAAAATGGCTAAAAATATCCTGGATAAGGCCTTATAAAAAATAATAGATTTAATAATAGGGATGCAAGATTATATAGATCTGTTTAATCCTGTAGACTATTTGAATCGGAGAGCCTCCGGATATTTATTTATAAAAGAATTCTATATAGGCTCGGACGATATTGCATATCGATGTTTTCTTTACTATCTAATAAGAGTCTACGATTCCAATAAAAACGGATTTTTTTATAATTGGATAGATTCGTCCAATACTGGACGTTAGCGACCAACCCGAATTGCTTATTATTTAGTCCAATATAATTAAGCTATAGAATCTATAATAGTAGCAATTCATATCTAGTCTAGAATACCATCGCGCAGAACCGATCTATTCTGGATAATATTTCGTAATATCTATACTAAACCGCGCAGTCTTTTTGTTATTTTTAGACGGATTTTGTTAGATCTAAATATCAATAAAACTACTTAGAAAAAAGAAGATTTTCTAAGTGTTAGTCGGTTTTTATTTATATAATTAAGTCTTTGTCTGATCCGTTTCTTAATTTATATACGACCCGCTATATCGTATATTACAAATCAGTTAGGAATAGAAACACTCCGCAACGAATATCTCTTTCGACTATATAGTTTTTATAAGAATCGGAACAAATCTGTATATTAGATTTCAGCAAATCTATCAAAAAGTCTACAACGATATTATATGCTATTCGGATTGAATTTCATAATTCAAAGTTATTAATAAGCTGCTATAGCTATTGTACAGCGATATTTAACGTCTATAAACCAACGATAGGCATCTGTAACGGGTATAAAAAAAACTGTACGATTGTCTGCTTAAGCTGGACGATATCCGAAAAATACCGGACAGCATTATAACCAAGATAATCAATATTTTATATATTTTTAACTATTAATACTCCTCGGCTTTGAAGTTTTGTCTATAGAGTAGTAAGCATAGTTAGATTAGGACAATCCTGGACGAATCCGGGTAGAAAATATCGATCCTGTTCTTGAAGTTTTATCCCTACAAATAAGGACTAAAGTGGGGTTTATTGTACAGAAACGAAAACCGTCGGATAGAATTATATAAAAGAAATGCAAAAAGAGGAAAGTCTTAACGCCCTCTGTCCAATAAAAAACACGAGTCGTATAGCTATTAATATTATATGTTGAAAGTCCAAAAAGCCTAAGACAATAAAAGGATATTTAGTCAATATAAACTCGGAGACGACTGTTTCAAACTTGTATATCTATAGACAGTTCGACTCGAGAATCGGAAGAGCTTGATTCTAATATATCTCTTAGTACAGATAATAAACCAATATAGGGTTATATAAACCTGTTTAATAGCGTTCAATCGGATATATTAGGTTCTAATAGGTACAGATCTAGACGGTCTAGTATAGATCTGACCGGACTGTTCTAATATAAAACGACTTATAAGGAACAGGAGGATAAAGAAGATATATTATTAATCAAATCTGGTCGACAACGAAATAGACCAGCCAATATAAGTACTGAAATTGCGCAGAACAATACAGAGTTGGAGAGAAGCTATTTATTAAATATTCAATCAGTAGAAAGTCTATTATAGTCTTCGATAGAAGGAAGTATAAACAGATATGAAACAGCAATTATAGTCTTAATATAATATGCATATAAGGAGTATAATTCTGTAGATATATATTCAATTCATAACAGTTTAGGAATCTAATTAAATAGAACATTTTGGTTAAATTTTAATTAGAATTTTCAATTAGTTTAGAATATTTAAAGAATAAATATAATAATAATATTATATTATTATATTAATAAAGATTCTTTAATATAATTATTTAATTTAATAATAAAAAATTAATAATATAGTTATTAATTAATAATTAATATTTTAAAATTAAATATTATTAAATATGTTAAAATTTACTATTATTTTTAAATTTAATTATATATCTTATTAATAAAAAAGAATTTATAATAAAATATTTATATTTTATAATAATTTAAAATAAAATAATTGATTAATAATATTAAATATTTATTTTTATTATAAATATATAATTTTAAAAATTTATGAATATAAAAATAAAAATTTTAATAATAAATATTTAATATATCAAAATATATTATTATTTTAATAGTAAAAAGGGATTTTAAAAAAAAATAAAAAATATTTATATTATATAATAATTTAAAATAATAATTAATAATTAATATTTAAAAATTAATAATATTTAATATATTAAAATTTTATTACGGTTCTCTTATAGCTTAAGAAGCATTGGGATACGCTTTATTTAATCAGGTATAATGTCTAGCCTTAATATATTTATATTGCATTCTTAGCTAGTTCTTATAATAATATAATTAATTTTATATTTAACAATAGTCTTAATTCTTAATAATTAATAATAATACCTGAAGATTACCTTTAAGCGTTATTATATGTTAACTATAAGCTTTAAGCTACTCTTTAATAGTTTATCCGCCTAAGTCGGACCTCTCCTCTTCTTTGTATTACTTTAGCAAGTTATAAAAAATTGGTGAAATACTTTAAACGTCAAACCTTTAACTAAGCTTTTTAATAAATATATAACCTTACTTGAATATTATAAAATACTATATTAGCGAGACGTATAACTTGCTAAAAAAGTAAAAAAGTGTAAAAAAAATCTTTTAATATAGCAAAAAAACCCTATTTCCTTAGCTATAAATATAGTACTAGCAAATAAAAAAAATAGCAGCAACGATACTAATAAGAAGCTAGATAATTTAATAGCTATAATAATATAAATAAATATATATATTACCTTTTTAGAGTCCTGCTTTTAGTCTCGTTCTCGCTATCCTTCACGCGAATAGCCCCTCTAAAACAAAAAGAATAACATTTTACTAGTATCTACTCTATAGTATATAAATATACGCTAGCGACCTGAAGAAGTAAAATAATTCGATAATAATCTATTTAAAGTTGCTATTTTTATATAACGTCTTAAAAATATAGCTTTTATTAAAGGCTATAAAATTATATAAGCAAATCTCGTTATAATATTAGATAGCAAAGTATATAATTAATATTATAAAAAGTTGTTAGAATATAAGAAATAGTTATATAATATAGCTATAACTATTATATCTTAATATAATATAATATTAATTTGCTTCTAGCCGGATTGCTCTGAACTTTTTACTAAATTAAAGATTTTTAAATACTCTAAAAAAGATGCTATAATAAAAAAGTTAGCTATTTATTTCGTATAAGAGGTTTTTATTGTTATTAACTAACTGGGGTTTCTTTAGTCGGATAGTTTTTAATATATATATAATATATTCTAGCTGTAATTATACCTAAATTTGATTCCTTTATTAATAAGCGTCAGCAATATTGTATTCTATATATAATAAATAAAAGATATTTAGAATATATAATTCAAAGTATATACTAATTTCAATATTTAACCACAAGATTGACTACTAGATTAATATTAAGGCTATAATTAATGTCGTTAGCCGAATTAGCTATATTAGCAATAATAATATTATTTTCAGAAGCGATAATAAGCTCTCCTGCCTCCGTTATAATAGTAGGCTTTAGCGTATCTTTAAAAGCCGCGAGTTTATTATATATATAAAAAAGAAGAAAAGCTGGATTAATTTGAGTATAATTCAGTTGCTAATGCTTATATAGGCATTATAGATACTCTTTATATACCTGGTTATATTTTAAGAGTATAAAGTAATATCTATAATAGTTATTATAACAAGGCGAATAAAGAAATATAAAAGAATATATAATTTAACCGCCGGTATACTTATAAAGGTTATATTTATTATTACAATTATTAATAGTATACAATAAAATATGCGCTTTTAAGCTTATTAATTATATTTAGGCTATTTCTAAATAATTTAAGCAGCTCTAAGTGTATTAACCGGCTATTTTAACTATTCTTTTTTTTTATTTTCGGTATACTCAGAATTTTGCGATTTGCTTAATTTTTATTATTTAATAATTAATTATTATATTAATTAATATTCTTGCTCGGATATTAAACGGGTTAATACCTCCCTCCGATATTAATAGGGAATATCACTAATAACATTTTATTACCGTATACTATTTTATTAAACTAAAAAGTAAATTTCAATTCCAAAAAACAGCCAATAAAACGCTGGAAGAAACGTAAAGGATAGAATGTATATAACGGGTATATGTAATATATTATAGAATATAAGGACATATTAGCATAATATAAATATTATTTTTCTGTTTGTAGGCAATTGTTACGGTTTTTTTATAGCTTAGGAAGCATTAAGATGCGCTTTATCTAATCGGGTATAGTGTCTAGCCCTAATATATTTATATTGTATTCTCAGCTAGTTCCTATAATAATATAATCAACTTCATATTTAACAATAGTCTTAATTCTTGATAAATTTATTATTATTTTTAATTTAATTATATAATATAATTATTATTAAATTATTTATTGATTTATTATTTATAATTTAATTATATTTATTATTAATAAAAAGGAATTTTTAATAAAAAAGAGTTTTTAATAAAATAATTAATTAATAATATTAAATAATTTATTTTATTATTAATATAAAATTTTATTATTAATATAAAATTTTAAAAATTAAAAAATATATATAATAAATGTTTTATATATTATAATAATATATTAATATTATAAATTTAATAATTATTTCTTTATTTATAAGCTTTTTATTAAATTTTTATTTAGTTTTTCTAATTTTTTTAATTTTTAAATAATATATTATTAATATTAATTAAATAGTTTTAATATATATATATTTATTTAAATATTAATAGTATATATTAAGCTTTTAAAATTTAATAAAATATTAATATTTATAAAAAATAAAATAATAAAATAATATTTAATAATTATTTTTAGTTATTTTTTTATTTTATAATATTTTAATATTTTTTAATTATTTTTTAAATTTAATAAATTATTTTTAATTAAATATATCATAAGTTATAAATAAATATTAAAAAGTAATATTTTCATTTATTATATAATAATATATTTAAATTAATGTAAGAACTTATTTATTACAAAAAATACAGAAAATTACAACAATTTTTTTTGGTTAAATTAATTCAGATCTGTAAGCAGCCGTATAGACTCTCACAGCCGGTTACGTTTGTATTCAATTGTACAAAACTGATCTGTCAGCGTAAAATACTAGTATTATGTAATATAAAAGAAAATTTTTGGTAAAATATTTCTTCTTTTTTTTATATTATTCATTTTATAAGTATTCCGCCCCCAACTGCATAGAAGTGTGCAGTCTATGCAGTTTTCTCTATCTTGAAACAAAGCAGTATAATATTTCTGTTTTATACACTTCTATATAGTATTGAAAGTGTTATAATGCTATCTATAAATATCTCCCTATTTTATATTATTTGTTCATTGCTATACAGCTGCGTATGCTTTGTATAATATATTTCAAAGCTTTCTTTGTTTCTGTTCAAATCCGATCGCTCTGTTCAAATTGTAAGGCCCTGTGAATATGCGAATCTACTAACTTTTTTTAGTATAGAATAGGATTATTCTAGTATATCTGTTTAATCCTGCATAGCTACCTTGCGATTTTATTCGCTTTTTAATAGATTTATACAAACGTTTTCATTTTTGATCGGTTTTTATTATACTAAAGAAGCCCTATGCGAATTAAGCTGTTCAAAGAAAAAAAAACGAAGCTGCTCTAAAGCGTACGCTATTAAAGAACGCCGCTAATAATCAAAACAAAAACGATCGCAAAGATATAAATACCGGCGAAAGCGGACAGAACGGTATAATTATAGACGGAGACGGAGATTATTCGGACGTATCTATGCAAGAAATTAAATAGAAGCTGCCCGATTATATCGGAAAAAAAGAATATATTATTAATAATAATAAATCTAAAAAAAAGTATATATATTTGTTCGAAACCGAAAAGAAACTAAAAGACATATTCAAAAACGAGCGGACGCTCTCGCTGCTTTATATAGCCCCGCTATTGGGTCTATATTTCCGTATAAAATTCTCTAATAAGATTATATATACCGTTCGAATCTAATCTAAACGGATTTATAGCTAATTTATATAGGACTATAAACGCTTATACATTTGCGAGGCGTTTATATTACAGAACCGTGCGATTGATTTTAGAGATAATAAAAAGAAGCATATATAATTATGCGGAAACTATAAAGCCGGGAACGGACCGTTTATATCCTATTGTGTTTTGCCCGGATATAGAGATAGCTGCTATGCGAATTGCTTGTACAGAGGCTTATAGTATTATAACGAAAGAGGCTGCATTTTAATTAGCAATACGTTTCTATGCGATATTCGTTGATAATATCTATGATCTAACATATTTAAATAGAATCGGTTAAAAAGGAATATAAAAAGAACAAAACTAATACTAAGACCCTCCGCAAAAAGAGTTTATATATTTATTTTCAAATTTGTCGGACTTATATTAAGCTGTATAGTTCGGTCTTCCGCCCCTCGTAGCACCAAACGCAAGTATAAAAAAATCGAAAGCCGTATAGAAATGTAGGAGGAACTATCAAGTCTAATGCAATCTGCTTCCGAAACGTATTTAATTATAAAAAATTTAGACGGAAAAGAACAGGAAGTCGAGAATAGCAGTATAGAATCGTCTAAGTCGGAGAGTAATAGTGAGTCGGAAGAGGAATAGGTTTTATATAGGACAATACGGGAAGCTATTAGAACTAGACGTAAACAGAAAATAGCCTTTTAAAGCTATACGATAATAAAGCGAGGTTATAGAATCTATATATTAGCAATCTAAGGTCGTACAGACGATCCCAGATAGGTTTTTTATTTAAAACAGATTTTTTTTTTGAAAAATTCTATATAGTTTTTTGCGATTTCTTATATTTGGATTTTTTTAATTTTATTTTATTTTTTATGATATATTCTATATATATTATTATTAAATAAAATGATTATAATATTATAATGTTAAAAATAATATTAAATATTAATAAATTAAACTTTATTTTATTAAAAATAATAATTGTTTTTAATAGTTTTTATTTAATTAAATTGAATAAATAATATTAAAAATTTAAAATCTTTTAAAAACAACTATTTTAAACAAGAAATTATTAATATAATAATTAATTAATAAAAAATATAAATAATATTATTATTAATTAATAAATATAAAAAAAAAAGAATTATAAATATAAATATAAATATAAAATTAATAATAATAATTTAATTAATTATCTATAATATAATAAACAGTTTTATATTAATATTTAAAAATAAATTTATAGGAAAAAATATAAATAATATTATTATTAATTTATAATTATATAAATAACTTAAAAAATATTAATTATTTAATTAATAAGAAAAATTATAAATATAATATTAAATATAATATAGCTTTAAATATCTTTTTTTATAAATTCTTTTATTTTAATATTAATATAAATATTATAAATTTTATTATTAAAAAAAATTAATAATATAATAATTTATATTATATTTAATAATAAATAATTATTAATATAATTAATATAATTAATATATAATCATATAATTAATATAATCAATATATATACTAATATTATATTTATTTATATAATAGTTTTAAAGCTTTTGATTATTTTTAAAATAACATATATATTTAATATTATTAAATAATAATAAATTATGAAAAAATATAAAAATATTACTTAAAATTTTCTTATTATTATTATTATTTTATATAATAAATATGAATATTATTAATTAAATATTATAATAATATAAAACTGTAAAAAAAATAGATAGTTTTTTATATTAATTATTGATTTAGCTTAATAATATAAAACCATTTTTATAAAGTTTTAATTAATAAAAATATTAAAAATAAAAAGAAAAAAAAAGTTTTTAATTTATATTAAATATATTATATTAAAACTTTATTATATTAATTCTTAGTATTATTTTATATTAAAACTTAATTAAATTAAAAAGATTCTTTTTTCTGAGATTTTATTAGCTATATTGCTAATTAAAATTACAATATTTTATAATATTATTAATTTATATTAAAATTATATTAAAAAATAATATTAATTTATTTTTTTAATAATTTATATTTATTATTATAATTTTATTAATAAAATAACTTTTTAAAATATAATATTCAATATTATTATTTAGTTTTTATAGAAATTAATTAATATTATTATAATTTATTTTAATAATATAATATTATATTTTATATATATTTATTAATATAATAATTATATTTAATATTCTTTATAATATATTTTAAAAAATATTTTTTATTTCCGGAAATTTATATATTATTCATTATATATATTTAAAATTTTTAATATAAATATATTTATAAACTTATATAAATCTAGCTATATATATATATTATAAATTTCTAGGATTTATAAATATATAATAAATAATATTATTATTTATTAATATAGAAGATAAATAATATAAATAATAGTTTTATTTATAATCTTTAAAATTAATTAATTAATTAATATAATAATTATTTAATATTATTATTAAAATAATTTTAAATTAAAAAATTAATTATTAAATAAATTTTTTTAAATATCAAATTAATAAAAAATTCTTTCATATATAAATCTATTATATTCTAATTAAAAATCAAATTTTTTATATATTGTATTTATTCTTTAATATTAAATATAATAATATTATAATAATATTAAAATTTAAATAAAAAATCTTTAATTTTATAATATTTTAATATTATTATATATAATATAAGCTTTAAATAAATACTATAAAATATTCATTCTAATTATAACTATTAGTTCTTTATATATATATATATATTTTTTAATTATTACAAAAAATACACAAAAATACATAGATTTTGTTTTTTTCAGGCAAGATCGAAACTGCACAATGCTGTATAGACTTGCGCAATTGCTCGCATCTGTATGCAATTGTATAAACCTGATTTGTCAGCGTAAAATACTAGTATTATATAATATAAAAGAAAATTTTTGGTAAAATATTTCTTCTTTTTTTTATATCATTTATTTTGTAAATATTTCGCCTCTAAATATGCAGAAATGTGCAGTTCTACTATAGTCCAAATCACTTTAAAACAAAATAGTGCTTGTTTCAGCCCAAATCACTTTTATACAGTGTTGAAAATATTAAAAAATATTATGATGCTATCTATAAATGTCTTCTAATCTTATGTAGACTAGTCACTGCTATATAGCTGCGAATGCTCTATACGATATATTACAAAACTCCACCGGATTTTTCCCTTTCTCGTTCAAAATCGCGATCTCCCGATTCAAACTATAAGCTTTTGCTAATATGCGGTTCTATTAATATTTTTTTTCGTATAGATCAGTACTATTCAGCTATTTCCGTTTTAGTTCTATACCTCTAGCTCACTATTTTGCTTACTTTTTTATGGAATTATTCAAATTCATTCATTTTTACACGGTTGCTTATATATCCCGTAATATAATAAATAGTTCTAGTTCAAAGGATACGGAGGGGAACGAAGGAAAATCGGCTGTAGATAAAAAAGCTGCAGAAAAAAAGGCGGCTGTAAATAAAAAAACTGCAGAAAAATAGGCGTCTATAGAAATAAAAGAGGCTGCAGAGAAGTAGACGGCGGCGGATAAAAAAACTATAGAAAAACAGGCGATTGCAGAAAAGAAGGAAACTATAGAGAAGCAGGCGGCGGCGGATAAAAAAGCACGGAATAGCACGAAACCGGCCGGAAATAAAAAGCTCGGCGGGGGTAATTATTCGGACATTTTTATACAAAAAACTGAATAGAGTATTCCCGTATATATCGGCATAGATACGCAGTCTATTTTTCGCCAATCCAATAAAACCAAATATAAATATGCGATTTTAGTTAAAACGGAGTTGAAACTAAAAGACGTCTATAAGAACGAGCGTATATTAGAGTTACTCTGCAGGGACCCATATAGAGGGCTTTATTTCCGTAAAAGCTATAAAAAAAAAGAGAATAATCTAGTATATATTGTTTAGATATAATCTAGCCGGAATTTATACTAATCTATGCAGTCGCTGGATCGCGTTAATATTAGCGAGGCGGTTGTTTTCTAGAATCGAGTTTAGACTTTTAATAACTCGAGCGACGGGCGTTTTGACCCGTACGGGAACTACGCGAAGAATAACGGACCGTTTCTGTTCTATAGGTCTCTATCCGGATTTCGAGATAATTGTTATGCGAATTGCTTATACGGCGGCGTATAGTATAGTTTGGATAAGGATTATTCGCTGATTAAGAGTACGTTTTCGTGCAGTCCCGTCCGTTGTTCTTACGATCTAACTTCTCTGTATAGAATCGGTTAAAAAGGAATATTAGAAGAAAAAAGATGGGCTATCGACTCCGAGCGGGAAAGATTTATACTAATATTTTTAAATTCGCCGGAAATATGCTAAGCTATATAGATCGTAGTATAAAGCGTAAACGTATTAAGATCGAAAACCGTATAAAAGGTTAAAAGGATCTATCGAGTTTATTTAAAAGTGCATCCGAAACGTGCGCTATTATAGCAGACTTATACAAACCTAAGGAGGCTGGTGCGGGTTCGGGTGGAAGTCAAGCGGAGGAAAAGGAATAAGTCCGGTACAGGACGATACGAAAGCAATCGGAACGGAACGGGAGTAGGAGACAGCCTTTTCGGGCTATACGAAGATAAACAGAGGCTATAAAACCTGTACACTAGTAACGCGAGGTCGTACAAACGACTACAGATAGTTTTTTTTACAAAAAATTTCTGTATAGTTTTTTGCGGATTTCAAATATTTTTATTTTATTTTTTTGATATTTATTTTTATTATTTTAAATATATTATTATATTATATATTTATTATTATAAAACATTTAAATTAATTTATTTATTATTAATTTATTATTTATTTATTCTATAAGAATTAAATATAAAGATTAAATATAAATTTTCTATTTAACTTTTATAACATTGAATATAAAAATAGCTATTTTTAATTAATTATATATTCATTAATATAATTATAATTATTATTTTTATTCTATAATTTTATTTAAAGTTTTTGAATTTCAATGGTAATTTAATTCAATTTATTTTTTATTTTTATTAATATTAAATTACAATAATTCAATTAAAACTTATATAATATATAAATTTAATATAATAATATTCTTTTTTTATTATTATTTAAAATATTAATATAAGAGAAAAATAATTATTTATTTATGATTATTTAAAAAACTTATATTTAATTAAATATAAGATTTATAGATATATCTATATATTTCTTATATAATAAATTATATTAATATTAAATATATATTATTATTATAATATAAATTAAACTTATAACTAATTTCAATAGTTTATATATTAAATAACCTTAATAAATAAATATATAAATAAAAGAATAAAAAAAATTAAACTCTAGTATTTATATAAACTCCAATAGTTTATTGTCCGGATTTGTAGAATTTATATAGACTCTGTATAGATATAAAAATGGTTAAAAATAATGAAAAAGTCGAGAGTCGAGATGTACAAATCTAAAAAAATCCGGACTTTTTGGTATTGAAATGAATTTTTTTGAAAATTTCTGAAAATTTCTGGAGTATAGATAGATTTTTACGATATCTCGACTGAGTTGTCTCGATAATGGAGAGTCTAATATATATTCTAATATATACGCCCGCATAGTAAAACTTAAGCACTAACAAATAAATAAAATCTATATAAATTTTAATTAACTATTATAGATAAAAGAAGTTTCGCTTCTGAAATTAGCTTTTATTATCCTTCTAAGGGAAAATAGTTATCTTAAGAAAAGAATATTGTTTCAGGAGTTAATCCTAACATTTTTTAATTTTAATAAGCTTTACCTAACTATTATCCTTGAAATTCCTATATATAATTATTATTTCAAGCTCTTATAAAAAAGTATCTTCTTTATTATTATTCCTTGTTAAGTTAATAATCTCCTTTATATACTTCTTAGAAATATCTATTTCAGAAAATCTTTATATATAAAATAAGTTATCTTTATAGGAAATGGTTATATTTCTAATTAATTTATCTATTTCTTAATATTAAAAATAATCATCTTTAGGTTAAAGTTTAGCTTCCTTTATTAATTTTAGTTATTTTTTAAAGGGAAAATAAATATTTTTAAGAGGAAGCTTTGCTTTAGAAATTAGCTTTCTTTATTTTTTAGAAGAAAAATAGGCATTTTTAAAAAGAAATTTTGCTTTAGAAGTTAGCTTTTATTATTTTTCAGAAAGAAAATAGGTATCTCTAGGCCAAAATTTTGCTTTAGAAGTTAATTTTTATTATTCTTTAAAGGAAAAACTATTATCTCTAAAAAGAAATTTCGCTTTAAAAGTCAGCTTTTTTCATTTAAAAGATAATAATTAATTATCTTTATAAGGTTATTTTACTTTAAGGGTTAGTTTTAGACTTTATTTATATTGAAATTAGTTATCTCTAGGAAATTCCTTCGCTTTAAAGGTTAATTCTAAGGAATCTAGTAATTACTTAATATTAAGCTTTTAAAATATATAAACAAATATTCTGTTATTTAAAAGATCTTTGGATATAAAGAATAATCCTTTTTATATAGAGCTATTAAGATTTATATTAGTTACCTAGCGCAGAAATAAGTACTAGGTAACTTAGCTGCAGTTAAGTTATTAATTTCATTCTTATTTAGCAATTAAACTTTAATTACTTTCTTATTTAATAAAAGCTTATATTTATTATATTAATTTCCCTATTTTCTAACATAGAGAATAGTTATCTTTAGACCTTAGTCTTCCTTAAGAAGCTAGCTTTTCTTGTTTTTCTAATAAAAAATAGTTATCTCTAAGAAGGGATTTTGCTTCAAAAATCAACTTTCTTTATTCTTTAGATAAAAGACTATTATCTTTAGGCCAAAATTTCATTTTAGGAGTCCGCTTTTATTATTCTTCGGAAGAAAAATAAGTATCTTTAAGCCAAAATTTCGCTTTGGAAGTTAATTTTTATTATTCTTTATAGGGAAAACAGGCATTTTTAAGATAAAATTTAATTTCCTTAGTCGACTTTTGTTATTCTTCAGAGGGAAAACAGGTATCTTTAAATAGAAGTTTTACTTCCAAAGTTAGCTTTCATTATTTTTCAAAGGAAAAATTATTATCTCTAAATAGAAGTTTCGCTTCTAAAGTTAACTTTTGTTATTCTTTAAAGGAAAAATAGGCATCTCTAAAGGGAAATTTCGCTTCTGAAGTTAGCTTTTGTTATTCTTTAGAAGAAAAACTATTATTTCTAAATAGAAGTTTCGCTTTAAAAGTTAATTTTAATGTTCTTTAACTTTAATAAGCTCCTCCTAACTATTATTTTTGAGGTTCCTATATATTAAAAAGATCTTTAGATATAAAAAATAGTCCCTTTTATATAAAGCTATTAAGATTCATATTAGTTACCTGGCGCAGAAACAAGTGCTAAACAACTTAACTATAGCTAAGTTGCAATCTTTACTCTTGTTTTATAATAAAACTTCAACTATTTTATTATTTAATAGAAACTTATATTTATTATACCAATTTCTTTATTTTCTAATATAGAGAATAGTTATCTTTAGACCTTAGTTTTCCTTAAGAAGTTAGTTTTTCTTGTTTTTCTAATAAAAAATAGTTATCTCTAGGAAAAAATTTTACTTTAAAGGTCAATTTCTTTGATTTAAATAGTAATAATTAGTCCCCTTTATAAGGATATTTTGCTTCAGGGGTCAATTTTGGACTTTTTTAATATTGAAATCAATTATCTTTAGGAAATTCCTTCGCTTTAAAAGTAAATTCTGAGGAATCTGGCAATTTCTTAATCTTGAACTCTTAAAATATATAGATAAATATTCTGTTATTTAAAAGATTTTCAGAGATAAAGAATAGTTCTTTTAATATAAATCTGAGGCTATTATAGTAAATTACTTAATAAATCAAGATAAATAGATAATAATCGAAAAGAAAAGATTATATATAATTAGAAATTTTTTGATTATTCTAATTTTAATAAAGAATATTAGCTTTTAATTATATTTTAATAAATAATATATAATAATATCGAATCAATAGTCGGCAATATTGAGAGATATACAAAACTAAGTTTCAAAGTATTAATAATAAAAACCCTCTTAACTCCGGTAATATAACCTATATTATAAAATTAATAGTTTTATTAGAAATCTCGCTTTAATTTGGTCTAAATAGCATTAATTTCAACATTTATTATTAATAATAAACATTGGATACTAATGATCGAAATATTGAATATTAGAAATCTTAGCATTCTATTAATCTAGAGAGTTCAGAGTGAATATAAATAATAATCCTAAGAATATTAGACCAATTAAGAGGATATTTAAAGGATAATATAATATTTAGTCTATAGTAGAGAATATAAGTTTGAAAATTCGAAAAATTCTAACTTAAATATATAATATGACGAATATTAGTAGAGAATTCACTTTTATTATTAGTTTTTATTCATTTTAATATAGAAAGTAATAAAATATAGATTATTGAGAATAAATTATATATTATATAATACCTTTAGTCTATATTAGATTGGTAAGATAATAAAAACTCTTTATTATATTTTTACTTAGAATATATAATAAAATAGAATGAAAAATCGGCAGGATTAAGACTTATATAGAATTGAGTTTCAGAGTATTAATGATAAAATCCTCTAAAACTTCTGTAATATAACTTTTATAATGAAAATAATCGCTATAATATATATTGTGT
The DNA here is from genome assembly GCA_032158265.1 of Bacidia rubella. Lineage (NCBI taxonomy): Eukaryota > Fungi > Ascomycota > Lecanoromycetes > Lecanorales > Ramalinaceae > Bacidia > Bacidia rubella. The sequence goes on along the minus strand of JAVTIF010000015.1, from coordinate 1,408,277 downwards.
TTTATTATAGTCTAGACTATTTATAATCAATTAATCAAGATTTATAATATATAAAAAAATATAATATATAATTTAGCAATAATAAAGATTTAATTAAAAGAGGGAATTTAGACTAAACTTCAAAACTATATATATAAAAGGTTATTAATAACTTAAGATATATAAGAATAATGCTATATAAAATATATAATTCTTTAAAGGAAATTTTATATTGAAAAAGGACCTGAATTATTTAAGGAGAAAAGGTAAAAAAAAGAAAAAAATTTAAAAAAAAAGAAAAAGAAAAAACAGGATTAAACCAGGAATTAAACTTAGATTGCGATATAGACAAGATACCTATATTACTATTATACTATATAACCTAAAGTCCCTATTTATTTTTCTTTAAAACTAATAAATATAGCAGAAATAATATAGGGAATTATATAGAAACTCCAATATTTAGGGAGTTTCTATATTGTTTAGACTTAAAATATATATCAATAGTGGTAACCTTATTGAATATAATTTAGTTAAATAACATAATATATTAAACTAGGTTTTTGGTAAAAATAAAGATTTAAAACCATTTTAAGAATATTATTATTTTCATTAATATTAGTTTTTGGAAAATATAATATACAAAAATAAGTTATCTTGAAAACTCTTTATATATATATATATATATATTATAGGGTTTTTTATTTTTAAAAGAATAATCTTAACTTTAAAAGGTAAATTAAGCGAAATATATAGGTTTTTTCTTTTGAATTTTTAGATTATTTAGCATAGAGAATATCAAAATAGATATTCTTTATAACCTTATTTATATTACCTATATTGTAATAAAAGTTATATTTTTAAAATTTTTATTTAATCTTGATCTAGAAAAACTCTATTTAAATATTTATTATTAATAATAAACGTTGAATACTAGTAATAGGAATCTTCAATTCTAAAAATCTCGGTATTCTAGATATCTATAGATTCTAGAATTGATATTAGCAATAACTTAAGCAATATTAAATCGATCTAGATAATTTTTTGATTATAATATAGTATTAGATTTATATTAAATAAAAGAAATTTAAAGACTAAAAAACTCAGTTAAAACCTATAATACTAGTAATATCGATATTATTGGAATTTAATATTGAAGTTCAGGATTTTAGCGCTCCCGCCCTCTGCTCCCGCTAGTATTGACGGCAGATTCTAGGTATCTAGTAGTTAGTCCGTTGCTGTACTATTGTATGCTCTTTACCGCCGAATTTGATAACTAGCTATATTTCTATAACCGTATTTTCGATCTTTAAACGGATAACGGCAATCGACTTAGTATATTAAATTATCTTGTTTTTTAAATAACTATATATTTTTATCTTTATTATTGCTATATTTCTAGTTTAATAGTTATATATTTCTGTAATTATATCGAAATCTAAATAACTCTTAAATTGTTAACTTTGCAACTATACTAACTTTATAACTAGATTAAATTTAATAAATCTGAAAAGTGCATTTTGCTAGGCGTCCTCGAAATACTAACTTTTATATATATTATATTATGAAATTCGGGGGGGAACCTAAATATAATCAGATGCGAAAATAATTGTAATCAGATATATGTTCTGATATATACGCCCGCACGGTAAAAATGCAGTATTAATAAATAATTGTAATCTACGTTGATTACAATTAACCATTATAAATAGAGCGAGACTACAACGAAGATGAGTGTCTGCTTATGGTCCTACGCAAGATCAGAAGAATCGGCAATATGTTCCGGCACTCGTTTCTGGCTCTAAAAATGAGCCGACAAGTCTTGGATCCGTCAGTCAACTGGCAGAGGCTTGCGGATGTCTGTTAGTCGCGGATGGGTCCAGCTGGAATTGTGTCAGTCCGTATGGTGGATCCTGAAGGCTAAGGTACCTTCTTAAGGGGCAGAGATACTGAGGAAGCTAGATATAGTGATCCTGGATGAAACTCCTGCGTGAGCACTGTCGGGAAGGATTTTGAAACACTTGATCCTGCAGGATGGCCTTCCGCCGGGTAATAAATGCACGGCTTTGACCACTGTCAATAGTCATATATCCTGGACTCTGCGAGCAGATGTGTTCGGATGAAGAATGCCTCTGCTTCGGCTCATTGACGCCAGATCTGAGACAGTTGCAGTTGGTTCCCACATACGCATGAGGAACGCCAGGATGATCCATCGAAACATCATGACTGAACGATGGTCATGAATAAAGCCAAGAAAGTGGTGGGATGGAGTCAGAATCGTGTTCTTTGAGCTCATGGGTTTGAGGAATTGCTTTGGAATGAGATTAATAGGAAGGGATACCTAAGAATGAATGAATCGGCGTAAAAGTCTCCCATCATATATCGCAGTTATGATATGCAAAGTCTAGAGAACTCCGCAATGCATCCAACGCGTCCATATGCTGTCCAATGCTGTAGTCATGCTATCTTATTGCGCTGGCTGAGTCTTAATGGAAGTAGCATCTCAAGCTCAGACGTTAAAATATAATTCAAACCAACATTTCCATTACTTGTTTACTCGGCCCAATTACTTTGCCAATCAGAGCGACCTGAGCTCATCATCGCAACCAGGTAATATGCCCGAGACTGCACGAAAGATGTCTTTTAACATAAGTCCAACAACTCGCGAACGCAGTCTAAGCTCTGTAGGGGATTATAGTCACGAACAAGGTGGATAGTCGACGATGGTCAATGATCATGCAGCGCCCTGGACCTTCACGGGTGGGTGGAGCTTGAGTATCATGCTGTCCATAGCATTCCGCGACGTGATAACCACTACACCACCCGAGCTTTTGTGGTCAAGACGCAGTATGCGAGACATAGATACCGGAGACTGATGGTAAGAGGAGAGAGTTTGAGAACACACGATGCTATGGAAGCCAGATGCCTCTCCGACATCACACCATAACAGCGGAAAGCGTGCATCGCCAAGAGATAGCCAACAGTAGTTGACAAAGGGATCTCGGAGAACAACGTCTATATCGCGTCCTAGAAGCTCAGGGATTGGTGCCACTGTCATTCGCTGGAAAACAACGGAGGGGCAATATCTGTCAACTGGAACGCGCTGTGCCGAGCTATGTGTCTAGCTCTGGCAGCAGCTAAATGTACGGTGAACATTTCTGAGATCAAATTGAGATGTCACCTTGCAGTAATGATACGAAAGCATGGCTGGATCACAGCAATGAGCGCACACGCCTCCAGTCGACGTTGAACCAGAGTACCAACATTGACTTTCTACGGACCGAGATCATGCCATTCTATCCTGAAGTCTTGATAGATCGAGGGCTCGACTCAGGGACTATTCTTTGTAATCTCCATCTCCAAAGAGTCATAATTCGTCATCCATTCGTCAAATCATTTCTTGCTCTCACTATGCTTGGAATCTCTAAATGTCAAGAATCAAGACTGTTGTCAAATATGAAGTTGATAATGTTGATTGTGGGAATGAGCTGAGAATGCAATATTAATACACTAGGGCCGGACACTATACCTGATTAGGTAAAGCACTTCCCAATGCTTCCCAGTCATGGGGAATTCCATGATACTAAAGCACAAGCTGAACGATTCACGACGTACAGCGGCACGACTCGGAGTTTGCAAAGGTCGACTGGAAGTTGCACAATTACCTTTCCATAACAGACGTTGGAACAGCTGCTTGCGAGCCATTCAAGCTCATGACCAGGCGGACTACACCTGGATCTGAGAGAAGACGGGATTCAAACCAATACTGTAAACGATGTTCATGAAGTATGAGCGCAAAACGTCTGTCCAACCGCCGCCTCATCAGTCATTGCTCGAAGGTCCATGTCAGAGTTCGGGACAGCGAAATGATCGGCGCGGTTCGGCGTCCCGAAACCTCCTTCCTTACGCACACCAGGCATCGATATGTAGGCCTTAGGTATTCTCAGCTAAGTCGAGTTCCGCGACGTCTGCAAGTCAGTGGCCAGCCCGGGCTTCCTCTGCACAATATAGCTCTCCTCCACCTACAGAGTGCGTGTCCTCGTCTCAGGCCCTCCCAGCGTTATCGTTATCGACCAAACCCCATTCCAAGACCTTCTAAACCATGGCGACACGGTCCTGGATCACTGGTCTGCACCAACGCCCGAGTGGAAAGCTGCAAGCAAGCAGGCTTCAAAGCCCACAAAGGTGACCTCGATGACGCCATGACCCTGCGATCCCGTGGGCGTGCGAGGGACGCCGTCATCCACCTCGCCTTCAAGCATGACTTCAGTGCACGCGCTGCTGATCATGAATTGGTCTATAGTAACACCTTCACCGTTGGTGGTGTAGCTATTGCAGCGATCAGGTTCAAAGCACGTAGGGCTGTGGGCGGCCAAGAAAGTGAAATGTTCCACGTTCTAGAGACTGAGTGTACTATGTTATAATTCGTGGCTATGGTATAATGGTTGTACATGAATGATGGCAGCACGAACTGGATTTCCTGTACCTACTTTAGAGTTTCATAATAGATTGGTTGCTCTCGTACGACTTGACTGAATGATAGGACGGAGTATAGGCTGACATTAGCATATATATGAAACTTTCTGTCTTCAAAGATTGAGTTGCAGACTCGCATATCGAGGATTCGAGGATTCGAGCCAATATTCATCAGCCCGCCTGGAGATGCGTTTCAAATACTGCAAACATCCGGAACGCTAAATTCGTCGTCCTTCAGCAAGTTCACTGAAGTTGCTTAAACATGTCGTATTGATCTCCAAGGAACGCTCCTGAGACGGCGAAGTCTATCAGAAAAGAGCAGGCAAAATTGTACACGGCGATAATGCAGGCATAACGCTTCCACGATCTTTCCCTCTGTTTTCATTCGAGAATGACTCCAAGCTCGCTGAATGAGGACCGTCGGGAGTGGTTGTACAGTTGAAGTAGATCATCCAGCGCCAGTCTGGCTTCGGAGCCCATCGCTGCTATCGTGTCGCCGGAAAATGAGACCTCCACATTAGGTGTAATTAGCCTAGTAGGAAGATCCGGCAAGTCCTCGATCCTTGAGTGCAGCGCTTCTGTACGCGGTTGCTTGGGTTGTAAAGGGACCTGTGTGTGGGAGATAGAATGAGGTGGCAGTGGTTTGCTCCTGATCTTCCGAGGAGGGAACACCACCTCCGAAAGAGCGCTGTGTCTTTTGATTGAGGGTATCTGTAACAAAGGGCTCGAAGCTCTCGTCGTCTGAAGCACTTGCTGCCCGATATCCTCAGATATATGCTTCCTACCCCATAGACCCCACGTCCCTACGAGAGTGGACAAAACCATCAAGACGAAGCAAGTCCAAGAGACAGCTCGAAATCCATGCATCAAAGCTTCTGGGGACTCTTTATCTTCAAATGTGGTAGCCTCCGTGACAGTGTCCGAGATGACAGCTAGAACCGCAATACCAATAGAAATACCGAGCTGCGACATCGTCTGGTAAACAGCTCCTGCAAGAGCCTGTTTATCTTTTGGAAAGATATCACTAATGAGGAGGTTGGCCACGGTATAGTTGACTGCGAAAGTGGGTCAAAATCTTTCTCTGTAGAATCACGGGTGGCTGTTAGACTCACCGTCTACGGACATTGGAACCAGAAATTGCACCCAAAACCCTACGTACCACCAAGACCAATCGACATGTATGACGGCCTGTAGAAGCGGTGAAAGCGTCGCGAGAACAGATATTGCGACTACATAATAGTTCAGACGAACGCGGTGTACAATTATGCCAGTCAAGATGTTCAAGGTGCTACCGGATACGGTGTTAGCCATGTAGCGGACTGCTGTCTCAATTGGACTGTTGGTTTGGACTTGTTGATAGCTGTAAGACGACGTTAGTAGCACGACTTTGGTCGATTAGGTTACTCACAAGAGGCTGAGAAACCACTCCATGCCTTGCAGAGATGCCCACGTAAGTAGCACCATGATGCAAATGGCAGAAAAGGTTGCGTTCCTCCACAGCGCATTCGGTATCAAAGCTGGCTTTCCTCGCGCTTCCTGAACATACATCCAAAGAATGAAAAGGGGGATCAGAGCCAGTGCCACTACTAATAGCAGAATCCTCGCCGGTTCGCGAAAGCTCGATAAGTCGCCAGCCATTAGACTGCTTAGGGTCAGCAGACTGTATCCATTTGCCGCCGCTAGTGTATGCTCACGCGAGAGTGTATGAGAGCAGTCCCATGGAAGTACTGGAGATGGCAGCGCCAATCCAATCAATTTCAACTTTCAGCCTAATCCACTCAATCTCTCGCTTCTCAGCAGGGAGACACCAGGCGTTCACGCCGAAAAGCAGCATAGCAAGGATTGACGTGAAGTAAAGCGCAGGACGCCAACCAATAGATGTAGAGTCAAACCAGCCAGCCATCAGTATACCTATGGCGAAGCCCAAAGGTGTACCAAAGCCAAGACAGCCAAAGGCGATATTTCTGATTCTGACTCTTTCGCTAGGGAAGGCAGCGCTCATCATACCGATTGCGGTTGTAAAGCACATTGAGATGCTGATGCCCTGAAAAGCTCGGAAAACGAGAAGCTGAGTCCCTGAACGGGCGAGACCAGCCGCTACAATGAAGATACTTGTCCCGAATGTACCTATCAGGCTGATGGTCCTGTTGCCAATGACGTCGGCGATAGCGCCAGATAGCAGGACGGTGCAACCACATGTAAGTCTAGAATGGCAACGTCTGTCAGTTTCTCTCTTTCTAGTGGGGTTCATCGTAAAGCTTACGAGTATATTAGGGCAGGCCTACGTATAACGAATCAGTGTGTTCTTTATATGCAGATGATAGGGCAAACCAAAGAAGAAAGCTATGCGACATATGTAAGTCCTCCCCTATACTTGGCAGAAGCACTGTCATCATTCCAGTGTTGATGGCCCCAATAGTAATTGTGCCATTCAAGGCAGATATTAGAACTATCGTTTGACGCCATGAGAGAATGCTTGGTGCAGTCTTTTCCGAAGGAGGCTCGCCTGCGTGAAATGATGGCGTGGCGTTCAGGCTAGACGTGTAGCTCATCTGCTTAGACACTAAACGATGAAGCCGCTTCGCGCACTAGAAGAGTAAATACTGGCAAAGGACATTACTGTGACTGAACTCTCATGATATAAGAAAGCTGCGAAGGCCACCCGATTCTTGGGGTTCGGGTATCTCTCTCAGCTCGACTTCGGGCATTTTCGTGTTCAACGAGAGAACGGGACTTATAGGCATCATGAAGTAATACCCTTGATAAAATGCTCTGCCAAAGATCCCGAAACAGGCCTTAAAAGGGTGTGGATCACTTTTAGACAAGAATGTTGTAAGATCTGTCATCCCTTCGTCGACGATGGATTGCAGGATTCTCGCTTGATGGTCTGACGATATGGTAAGAACGCGCTGAGTCCCGTAGGGCCGTCCAGTGAGATTGAATCGTCATTACGACCTACATGGTCCAAAACAATTTCCCAAGTAGAGAGTCTCGACTCCACATCTCTGTGTACGTCCAGGTGTTCGCTGGAAATTGAGTGATTACACCCGACTCTGACCCTTCTTATCATCACACACATGGGGTAGAATGTGCACTGGATCCCAGGCCGACCACAACCAATGCCTCAATTATCGTGCTGAGATTTACCAACTCTGTAATCAAGTGGCTGATCATTTCGGCAGCCTGGTCACTGGTGGAACGGAATTTTTTACGAAGGCTCGAGGCGGATGCGAGCGCAGTCAGATGCCAAGTATGGCGCCTCCATACTAGCTGTTGATCACCTGTCATAAGGCTGATTATTGTGGACCAAGCTCGAATTCCTGTGCAATGGAGCGTGTCCTGAGAAAAAGCAGACCTGTTTCAAGTTCTAGGCGAGACGGCTGCCTTGGGGGAGCGAAGGCTGAGCTATTGGTAGGCATAGCAGTTGCCGGCCTAAGGCGCACGAAGGAAGAGGCACATAAGAGTAGGCAGCCAATTGACGGCTGACTTTTCGAAAATCATTCTTTAATGAAGTCGATCCTAAATTCGCAGGTCCGAGTCCGTCTTTCCCCAGGGAAGAAAAATGTTCGCGTTGAGGGTGCAGTCGCTGTTTGACTAGAATAAGCTGTAGGACTACAATACTCGCAGCTGGGTATGTTGAAGGTGCATCAGCTCCCAAACCGGGGAAGTCGCGGTGCTTTGCGCCGATCTTTTCGTCGCGCTGAAGTCCGTGATCGCTCATCGTTTGAGACGCAAGTCATCCTTGTAACCAGCAGTGAAATGTCTGGTCAATGAAAACGAAGTCCTTAGATGCTCGAGGCAGCGGTTGTTGGCTCACGCACAATTGCGTGAGACTGCCCTTGAATAGGTTGGGGACTTGAGCTCAATTTTGGACAATTACTGACGCGTCTCCCTCGTGTAAGTCACATGGCTGTGCCAAAGGCTTTGTTGCCCGGCTGATATATTGATTATGCAGGGGTAAAGGGTCCAGGGGGCCTTGAGGCGTTGGGCAGGGGGCATCGCTTTCAGACCGAGGCTCTGAAGGTAAACGAGCGAGCACATTGTCAGCATGCCAGTGATACTATAATGCTGCAGGAGGACTGCAGTAATCTTTGCGTGACCTCGAAAGGCTCACGTGATGTGGAGTTGGTCGCTCCAGACTTAGCCTCCCACGGAGTATTTTTATCCCTGCGACCATCCCTGCCACTCCTTTTTGTCTTCAACCTAGCGAAAGACATTCTCATCATTCCCCAATTGGTTGAGTAAAGCACAAAATCGATCAAGTGAACGGATCGCTATCATGCCAGGTTCACATGACACTCAAACCACTGCCGATGTCCTGGTCAAGGACTACGTGAATGAAATCAAACGCAAAGTGATTCTCACAATAGGAGTACCACCAGGTGGCCTAGGCGCGTTTTTCGTCGAGCACATCGCTGTCGCCGCCGCGAAGCTGCTCACTCTTAGCCGGTCGCAACACTTCCAAAAAACAAGCCACTGCGGATGCCATCTCCAACATCAATTCAAATGTGCAGATGCGCTTGGTACAGGCGGACTTGGGGTCCATCAAGCATCACAAATCGTCAACGGCTGGTCAGATCTTCCGCAAATCGATGTGCCGGTAAATAGCGCTGGCATCATGGCTTGTGATTATGCGAAGACCGAAGACGGCCTGGAACTTCAATCTGTCAGCGAAGGTGTTAGCTTCGAGTTCACCTCGTATTGTGAATGTGGCGAGTGACGGCCACCGGCTCTCAGCTACCCGATTTCCAGACATCGGCTTCGCTATGAGTTGCGTCTGAGTTGCGCAAAGGCGGCATACTGACTGATGGATAGGAGGGCAAGCTCTAGGCCAAGTGGCGTGCCTACGGACAGGCGGAGACTGCAGATGTACTCTTCGCCACAAGCTTCGACCAGAAGTTTGGCTCATGGAGTCTCATTGCTGTCTCTCTTCAGCCGGGGGGTCATTAGCACCAACCTCGGCAATCATATCTATTGGGACACTGAGTTCGCAGACCTAAGTATGTTGACCCCTGCACATTGCAGGCAGAGGCGAGATCTTGACTGTGCATGACACCTAGTGGACATTGACCAGGTGCTGGGTAACAAAGAGAGTTTCGGGACTAGCTTCGACTTCGAAGAGCCAGGTCGTGGTGTTGCAATATATGTCTTTGCGGCTTGCAAATCTGAGCTTAAGAGTAAGTTCTTCCCTCGGATTACTCTAAATGCGTCAAGGCTGGAGACTACCCTCGACGCAGAGAAATTTGGCGCGTACTTGCAGGATAGTCATATCGCAGATCCGTATGTAGACACCATCAAGCCACACGCGAAGGACCTGGTAGAGGCGGATCGCTTGTGGATGTTAAGCGAAGAGATTGTAGGGGGAAAGTTTAGCTCTGGAATGCAAGAAGTCTTATCTTCTTACGTAGCTACTCTGTGCTTCGTAGGAGCTGGGGAGGCCTACAGCGGCATCTGGCACCTCCTGAGGCGAGAAAAGTCATGAACCCTTATATATATATATAGTAGTCTCATTCGCTTCAAAGAACATGTGCGATGATTTTCAGCAAGGACTAGTGATCAGATGGGGATCTTGAGAATGCCCGAGCTGGCTCCAGGCTCAGCTATGTGTTATGTGTCCGCAGTAAACCTCATTTTCTCTAGATACCGGAAGAATCCAATCCAGGGAATGCAATACTATTGAATAGGTGTGCACCGACATCCGAGGCCCTGTTACGATGCTTATTGAGGGTGCGAGATCCAGTATATTTAGTTGCGAAGTCGCTCACCAGCTTCGTCTCCCGTAGAAAACCCTCTTGCTCTTTTCCATTCATTGTACCCTGCTAGTATGAGGAGACGGTGGTCTTTTTCATGCCGGCAGGTGAATTGATTGATCATGATGTTCTTCTGAGGCTTCACTCCTTGGGATGCGCACAGGGAGGGCGGCGTTGAGCAACGTTGACGTCTGCCAACTTCGGTATGGTGCCGTCCCGCACCAAAAGCCGATGAAGCCTCACTTGGGACTCAAGATCTGATCCTGGAGCTGTGACATCGTGTATCTTATCATTCGCGTCTCTGTCACGTCACGCTCTCTTCAATCAGCCAGCGCAAGCTTTGCCATGTCATCGCTCCTTCTCCTCAATCTCCGGTATTCACCCAACAACTTCGCTGTCCAACTCTGCCTCTGCATTTACCACAAACATCCTCGCAGCGGTCCTGCATCACGTGTATCATCTCTTTCATATATTGCGTCCTTCCATATATGATGCATCGCCTTCTATGCATATGTCAATCCCCTTCCTCATCATGGACCACTTCCCGCAATATGATCTGTCTCCACCTCTTCCCCACTGTAATACCTCAACCTGCGGTGCATGAGAGGTGTACCAAGGTCTTTGAATATCGCAATGTAGGAGGCAGCGTAGATTCTGGCGCCGGGATTGCTGCGGTTCTCAGAGTCGGCCTAAAAGAAGGTGTTGTTGGAGGCGCCTGGGGGGAACAAGTGCTAACAAGGTCGTGGAAAATACTGGACCGTCGTGGAGGACTCGCAAAATTGGTCTGTCGTTGCATGGGTATCATATAATGGCCTTGCTCTTTTCATCGTCATACATTGAGGTGGTGCGCCCAGGGGAGTGTGGAACGTATTGAGGTCAGGCCACTGCGGTGGAAAGATATGTTTGCCACCGTGTCTCGCGGCTAAGACTTCCAGCCATTAGATACGAAGCCTTCTGCTCTGAACATGATATGTTAGAGGGGGTTCAAGCCGCTCTTCAGGCTCGTTCGAATGCCAAAGAGTGGGGACGGCGATTGGCGAGCATTTCAGAGTCATAAAGCATGGTGGACGCCGGAAGAGCGCAAAGCGCTGCCGCTAATCTAAGGGCGTGCTGCACTACGTGCCGAAGCACTACTGGCACATGCTGGAAGCATCGTTGGGTCGTGTTGATACAGATCGTAAAGAGCAAAGTCCAGAATGACGCGACAACGTCAGATCACGTGATTAAAAAACCTTGGCTCAAGCCCCGTCTTTTTCACATTCTCCCTCCTCATCCTTCCCGCATGGTTGTACATGCTGCAAAATCAATCGGATCGTGTGCCTGAGGGTGATGGATCAGTCATGAGTTCATCCACTTTCGTTTCGCAAATGACCACGCAGGAGGCGGTTCAAGAACAACATTTTTGGTCTCCCTGCTTGTTGATCTGAGTACAGTGTCACGAAAACAACGGTGCGTTCCCCCCAACAGGAAGATCTCTACATGTTCCAGAAAGATGAGCGCTGTTGATAGTCGCTACGACCGCAAAGATCTTTTCGAGGGTTTCATTTCCTTACTTTCAGCTGCCTTGTTTGACCCAGCACCCTCTACCGGGTGTGCATGCGACGCTCTGCTTGACCATCGGCAGCTATCTTTGCCTTTCAGCATCGGCTTCCAGAGCCACATACTCGCCATCAGCAGCTGTGAGATCTCTCAAGCTACGGTGACATTCAACACTCTACAAGGAGGGCGCCAAGAACGAAGATTGGGGTCTGGAAGCGTCGATTTGCGCTTCGCTCGATGCGGTCTGTATAAAGGCGTCCGACGATGTTCCAATATGAAAATGACCGGCCTTGCGGGTCCTCTCGATAGAAATACACATCTAGCCATTATCTTACACCGTTCCACAAGTGGCTGGTCAAAATGACCGTCGATGCCCGCTATGCTGCCGCTTTTGTCTTGGTTGGGTTTTCTGCCCATCATCACCCAAAGCTACGAAAAGCAGCGATTGGAAAGTCAAATCGCACTTTACCATACTTTGCCTCCGGAGAGCCACAAACTATAACAAAAGAGTGGGCTGGAACCGGGGTCCAGGAATCGTCAAAGCAGCTGACAGTCTCCAAAAGACCTCGTATAGATTGAATGCCTGTCCCTCTCTTCAGAGATCTTCATCGTCCTCGACAGGTACAGCCCAGGATGTATGGCTTGCAACTATTGGTTACCGAGATTGTAGCTATGACTAGCGCGCTGTCTACCGCTCTCACAACACTGAAGCGCTACACCACTCCAAGCAACCCCAAAATCCAATCTGAACTTGGGCCAAATCTTTGTAAAGGAGCATCCGTCTACTTCCCGAGCAGTCCGGAGTTCGGAGAGTACACTGAACGCTGGAGTACGGCCGCTGAAGGTGACATCCTTGTTATCATGATCCCAAGCTGTCCGAACGATGTAGCGACTACTGGGCGTTCTGTTCGAATTTGCGAACCTAATCAAATTCCTGTTCCTTGCTATCATTCGCGGCCACAAAACGCCTAATACGCTTTGGACCATCAAACACGGCATCCTTATCAAGCTCAACAATTTTGATATCATCGCAGTCGCCGCAGATGGAAAGACTGCTACGCTTGTGGGAGGTGTTTACGTAGATCAGCTTCTAGCCAAGCTCGCCGAATCCAACAAAGTCGCTGGTAAGTCTTAAATCCATCGGCCTTGCGCAAGCTAACAGAGAGATAGCCACTGGGTCTTGCGGCTGTGTCGGGGTATTTGGGCCCGCACTAGGCGGTTGATTGGGTAAATACATGGGCTACGCCGGCCTCAACCTGGATAACATTGTCTCAATAGACATTGTCATTGCAGATGGGTCTCAAATTACTGTTTCAGATCACTGTTTCAGACTCCTCAGACCCAGACCTGTACTGGGGTATGAGGGGTGCTGGACACAATTTTGGCATTGTCACCCGCGGCAAGTACAAAATCTTCAATTACCCCAATGGACAGAATACCTACTCGATGACATACATCTTCTCGGGCGACGAGTTGGAGGCCTTCTTCACGCAGCGGAACAAATTGCTGAACATTGGCAACCTGGACAAGAATGCCAATACCTACGCAGTGTGCCTCTCAAACCCCGCAATCAGTCCAACGGTAATCTCAAAGTCAAAACTCATCTCTCCCCGACTGACCTTCCTCAGCCAGTAATAATTTTTCAACTCTTCTACTTCGGCACGGCGGCCGAAGCTGCCAAATATGTCAACCCTTTTTTGAAGCTCGGCCCACTGTCAGCGTCGAATGCCACCACTCCCTACCTCAAACTCGCACATGAGATTGTCGGCGCTGGCGTGGAAGATCCCGTCTGCGCGCCTGGATCGACGGAGACATTCTTCCCAGCCGGCTTGAAAGTCTACGACGTCAGAGTTAATCGCAAGGTCTACGATCTGTTCTCGAATATGATCACCGAGTCGCCACAATTCAACCGTTCCTTCATTCAATTTGAAGGATACGCTTTGCAGGACATGAAAGCCGCCGACCCAGCAAGCACTGCGTCCGCGCATCGCGATGATAAGATCCTCGTGTAAGCTTTAGCCACCTCTCCTCCTTCTTGCTCTTTGCTGTCTTCGTGCAAGCAAGCTTACTCAGCAAAGATCCTTCACCACCGCCTATCCGCCGTCCCCTGAAAATGACGCCCTGGCGCGCAATTACGGCAAGCAAGCTCAGGCGAGACCCCACGCCCGTTAAACGTCTATAGCAACTATGCGTATGGTAATGAGAGCTTGCAGCAGATCTATGGGTATGAACATTGGAGGATCGATAGGTTGCAGGCGCTGAAAAAGACTTGGGATCCCATAGGAAAGTTCAATTTCTACAATCCCATTCAGTAGGGACGCAGGATCACATTTAGGGAGGCCGAAACTATTAACCAAGCTGAGCTCAGGTGAAGAATGAAGTGCTCTAAACGATCACTATGATCACCCAAGCATCCTGCGTTCATTGAGAAGCATCACCTAGGCCGTTTCTTGCCTCACCCCTTTACATCCCCCAAGTCTCGAGGCCTAGCCTTCTTCGTTCAAGGCATACTCCACGGCTTCGCGAAGTTTCTCTCTCGCATCGATAATAGAACCATAATTCAGGATGATCCTTGGCCTCCAGAATGTAAGTCGTGTGCGTGAGACAAGCAAACTCAACGGAATCAACACTCGTGGCAGCAAGCTTCTTCGTCCCAAGCGTGAACACCCGAAAGAACAGCTCCAGGAACTTTATCGGCATCGACCTCGGCCCAGTAGGCAGGTTGGCGATCCCCTCATGCGGTAAAACCCCTCAACCAACATGCTTCCAGATCTCCCTAACGTGGTCCCAGAACGTCAGGCCCTGATCAACTGTAAATCGGGAAACTTCGCCATCTGCCTTTGGGGCGCCTCTTTATCAATATCGATATGTTTAGCTCCAGTCAGTAATGTTGTCGACGACGTATAGATAAGGGCCTCCACGGTTCCAGACGCCTTTGCGACATCCAGAAGCGCTCTCATGCCATTATACATGGTGATCTGGTAGCCCTCTGGGCTTGCATGCACGGATGGTGAAGCTGCTGCGTGAAGTATCAGTCACGAACGGATCATGTCGATTGTCATTTGCAATCTCACTCGGTCGCAGAGGTCTGCAGAAACCTGTTTGAACATCACGTTTCAGGAATGATAAGTGTTGAGAAATGAATCTTTTCGGCGAACAGGAAGTGGGACTGAAAATTAAACGTTGGCTCTAGGGAGTCCGCCAGCGATACGGAGTGTATCTCCAGGGCTGCTGACCAGGAGCTCTAATGTGGCCGGCTGAAGTTGTAACTATTTTTAGATTGTAAATATGTTAGCCTCGACAAAAGTTGGTGCACATGGTCCAAGAACCCGACAAAGCGGTGCTGGCGGATATTACTTTAACCCTCCTTCTCAACCTAATGCCGTGTCAAGCACTAGAACAGCCAGGATGTTTCATAGAACGTAGGAGCTGTACAGGCTCGGGCCTTGCTTCGCGCTCCAATGTTTCATTCTGTCGGGTCGTGCGCCCTACTTACGGGGGTGATCGAACCACTCAAATTCGATGTGCATGGACCTTGCGAGGGCGTCATGAGCAAATGTGACGTCTTATCGCTGTGTGCAACATTATCACCCTCTGGCCTTCATGGACCTCGATTAATAGCCACTATATGCCTGGGCGTATTCTAGGCACTGGCTTTAGAGATATTAGTGGAAGATCCGTATGGGCAAGAGGTATATTCACAGCACAAGTCTGATTTATACGCCACTTAGTGGTTAACAACACCATCGCGTTGGCGTGAGCTTGGCCGTGTCTGTGCCAGACTGACCCTCGGCCGCATGCCATCCCTTGCATGTCGCAAGAAGCTTAGTTACGTACGCACGAGCTCTACTATTCATGATCTACACTTGCGTAGACTGACAGCCGCCAGCATTTGCATGTACCCACGCAAAAGCTGTCCGCAACGCGCCAAACTGACTATGTCCAAGAATAATTACAAGCGTGATCATTATTGCCCCGTGGAGCATTTACCTAATATATAGGTGCCACCATGTCAATGTGAGCTGCTCAAAGCTTATCACTTTGCCCATAGCATTGCTCTTGATCACGAAGTCATTCGTTCACAAGGTCAAAAGCAACATGTATCTTAGGGTAATACTTCAGTCATGCGCATTGTTAGCTTTTCTGCCATATGCCATTAGCTCTCCTCAAAGTATAGACAGAAAGTACACCGATAGCCTTTCCTCGACGTTCTCAAATCTATCATCAGGTACCAAAAAGCAATACTATGTCCCGTACCAGGTTGGGGTACGATCTGTCACGGATTATATCAAGGCGCACTGCAAGATTATATACACCACTCATGATCGCTTAACAAATAAACCAGAGTTCTGGATCTTGGAACTGGATGACGATGAGGTAGAGCGTTTCAAAGCCACCTTCGGGAAAGAGGTAGGCACGTCTGACACAGACTTCTCAGGGCTCGCTGGTCGATAAATGACTAACAGCAATAGCAACAAATTTTCGTAAACAGTGCAATTGCTGAGCCGCAAAACGTTACGCCTGGTCAGAACGCATCATCTCGTTTAGGCGACTTCGATACAGCAGCAGCCGCAGACCTGAAATTTCTATCGTGGCCTCCGGGCAGACCAAGGTCACTTGTCAGAGCTTACAGTTTCCTACCACATACACCTCGTACAAGCAAGATATATTTGATTGATAGTGGGATTGCACCGAACAATGTTGTAAGTACACCTACACGGATCGCATGGTCTAGGACGCTAAGGCCTATATTTAGGAGTTTGAAGGTCTCAATATCCAATGGAGCTTCGCTTTTGGTGCGACACAGACACATCAAGATGATTCAGCTGACTCTCACGGTTCGTGTGTAGCATCATTGGCTACTGGCAAGAAATTTGGAGTCGCAAAACTTCAAAACCTACATGTCATCAAGACTGAGGTCAACCCAACTCATGGTGGAATACACGATGCTTGGAACATTGCCATAACAGAGATCGAAGCGGCATCACGGGCTGGACGAAAAGAGAATCCAATAGTCGTATGGCCATATGCATCAGAAGATGTATTCGATGTGATAGATATATATCCAGAAATGCAGCCATGGAGGCGAGTAAGAGACTTCGCGTCTGGCATATCTAAAGCAGGGGGTATCGTTGTAGTTCCGTCGGGGAATTATGCAACTCCACAAAGCCGGATAGCTAATCGACAGCCTGCCATACTACTTAGCAGGCTATCAATGGAGACGTTCAAGATGAACTCAGTCATTGTCGGCGCCGTGGACCCCATCGGAGACAGAGCAACGTTCTCTCAACAACTCTCCCCACAGCTTCTAGGGGCTGCTACTAGGATGTTGTGGGCTCCAGGCATGGATGTTGTCTGTGCTAAGAAGACCCCGCCAAGAGCTGATCAACGCCAGCAAGGTACGTCTATGGCGGCAGGTTTGGTAAGGCATCAAGAACTCTCTAAGAAGTCGCCGTGGCTAACGGAGGTCCCAAGGTCACAGGTCTACTCGCTTATCTGATTGCATCGGACCAGTACGATGAAGCACTTGGAGATTTTGCGTCTCAGCAATTGCGCGACGTCTGGACTTATCCCCGATGTGGAACATGTCCAAAGGCAGTATACAACCACGAAGATGGCACGGAAGATGTCGTGCTGTCAAATAAAAATCGCAGTGTTGTCCCTCTGGAGATATCCTAAAGATGGTAATCCCACAGCGTGGCGAAAATGACGCCCATCCTCTTATCGTTTGTCCAGTTACTGCAAAATGTCGAACAGTCAGTGCATAAAGAGCGCGATGCACTAACGTATTTCGGCCTCATCAGGGCTCTCTGATCGTGAAATTGTAGATCAGCATTGCATCAGCCGAGAGAACACGGGATTGCAAGAAGAGAAGGGTTGATGAACGCGTTTATACATTCGTCTAGGTGTACTAAAATTGCACGACAGACTATCGGGAAGAGAATGGTCCTTGGAGCTGCGAAGCTCTCGAATAAGCCCTTGCGTGAAATCAAGGCCGCTTGTTTGCTCTATTGCGCAGGCGCACTTTTCTTATTTCTCTTGCGAATCTGATTGTCAAAACAGAGTGAGATGTGATGTTCATGATGAGTGAATGGTTAATCCTGAGGTGTGAAACTTTCCGTTCTCATTTATCACCCTATCGACAATGAAATAACTCTGGCACAGATCGTAAGCACAAGGAAAAGGATGGGATCTCACTCGTCGTCGGAGAAAACCATGCACTTGGCTTGGATAACACGATCCCTCATCGGGATCAACGCAAAGTCTCAGTCGACCATCTCAATATGATCAATTTCGTTCATTCCTATCAAGACTTAAGTAGGGGAAAGAACATATCATTGAATTGAAGATGCAAGAATACCTCCTTCATGCCTTATATAAGTATTTCCCTCGAGCTCCATCGAAAATCGCGCCTTGGCCAGGCATTGACAGCTTCCCAGGAGTATGCTGTCAATTGGAAAATGACTTTATCTTCTTGATACCATTCTTTTTCCCTGGCCTTTCAGTGAAACGCAAAGCATGGGGCACGGTACAGATTATTTCGGCTTTGATATCCGTACATCGAATCATCATCTGGTATGTCCTTGCCTTCTTTATCGTAGGATATCAAATGAGAACCGTGCACCATGCCACTTTTTGGTAGTAGCCCATTAGGTTCGATCAGTGATCCATCATGTTTGCAATTCGTGATGATGAATTTGGAAGACTCCTTTGGATGTCGTGGTGTTTTTTGACAATCGGGACACCAGTAGCATTGCTGGCAGCAATCTTTCCTTACCTGCAAGCATACCTGACAACAATTGAAGTGCTCACGATTTCCTTCTGCATCCTCCACAGTGAGTGAGGCTCCGGGCGGAAATCGCTTATTTTGCACGCCACATTTGAGGCAAAAGTGTCCTCGAGGATTCTTCCCGTATGCCTTTCTACCGGTCTTGCTTACTGGCGTATGAAATGCTTTCTTTCGCTTTAAGGTCAGACACGTATAGCAGGCGTATAAATACTCCTCCGCCTTAGTATCCCAGAATCTCCCGTTGAGTTGCGAAAGATCTTCCACCATCCTGTCTCGCTAGGTCGAATCCTTGAGAATCCTGTGATCGTAGAAGTATTTGTTTACTTGTCGAAGTTTTGTTGCAGCCACCGGGCTGACTTCAGATAAAATAAGGTCCTGAACCTCCGCGGGTATTTTCAGAAGGCTGGGGTGAGGGGGTGATATGCTTAGATCTGACAGACCTAGGCGAGAAAAGTGCAGAATAGAAGAAATCCTATTAGTTCAAAAAGACTTCGTAGCCTTGTACAAAGGTACTAGACGCTGGAGATGCAGGCTTTACGTCACTTGATGCACATAGCCACCGCCTGTATGCAGGTCGTCCGCCAATCATGATTTTTGCAGATCCGTGACTTGAGCGAAATATTATCGACGCAGGGACTGCGCATAGACTCTGATTCTTACTGGGACATTCCACTCCAGAGACCTTCATACTATGTTACTGCAACGACTGCAAATGTGGTGTTTCTTGCAAATCCACGGCTCTGCCCAGCAATACAACCTGCACAAGCCTCACAACGTCCAATGTGACCGTCCTCATGATATATACGCTATCTTGTTGGCCGATGAAGGAGTAATAACCTCGGCACAGCCTCCATGTCAAGAGGTATCACTTGAGCCGTGAAGCTCACAAATGCTATCACTGTGGCTATTGTGGGCCATCATACTGCGTTCGATCGGGCTCGGAGGTGCCGAACCCTCGCGGCTAAAAGTGTCATAGGCTATGCGGCCTTTGTCAGCTTGCCTCCCCTTGCAGTTCTTTAGCTCTAGGTGATACTCGCAGTGAATCGCCCGCAAGGACTATAGGACTATGCCGTCTACCACCACCACTATCATGGGCGCAAAATCCCCTGGTCCTATCGGATACTTCACATTAATCCCGCGTTGAGATACTCGAGAGATCGATAGGTCAAATGGTCCGCACATGTCTGTTCGTTTGTTGTATGCTTATTCTGCCTGCTAATTTTTACCTTACATATGAGCATATGAGTCGTAGAAAATTCTATGTGGAGGGCAGGGCCTGCACCAGCAATAGAGCTCCGCCAGAGATACGATTCAAGGCAAGGACCTCAAGGCGTTATCGTGTAATGCGCCTTCTACAACAGGGTTTTGGTTGCGATAAGATGGAGCTGGCATAGGCTTCTTGTCCTAGAAACTAGATCTCACGGGAGTGTGAGTAACAGCAGAGCTGTTTCTGGGTCATTTAAGTGTCTCGTGACCCTACAGTCAGGAATGCATGAGTTTCTGGACTGGGAAAAGGATCTCTAACAATCGCATCGTCCATACCCAGTGGCTAAACGACTAGAGAGCGCTGCACTTGAATAAGCAAAACGCCTCCTAATTGGATGGCGTTCCCGACATCCAGCACCTCCACAGTAGTTGTCGTTCGAGTCAAGGATGTCGCCACTCAACCTCAGCTGGACAGAACTCCTGTTTCTGGGTTCTTGCTCGGATCTTATGATATTTCTAGCGATTCTCATCTGGGTCCCATATATCCTTGCGGTATATTGTTCATCTGTCCATGGTTATGACTATTATTGCTCAAAGCTGGGGGTGATGTTACGGCGTTATGGATAGTGAGGCAAGAATGAACGATCAGCGGATTGAATAAACGCTGAATCGGATGGACGACAGACGTCTGGCGCCTTCGAAAGTTCCACCTCACCTGAAAAGCTTTTATATCTTGGATCGAAGGAACATATTACCAAATTTTGCTCTGTTTGGTGCTGGACTTAATATCTAAACATACATAGAGGGGCGGAAAATATTCCCTCAACGAGGAGACAATAAAATGGGTCACAATTTGGATGTGGGTAATCAGTGGTGGAGATAGTTGAGCCCTGTAGCAATGGTTCCACTGTGTCGAGCCCATTCCTCCAGCTTCTCGTCAAAGATAGCATTGAAACCCTCACCGCGGTGAGCTAATACAGCTTTCACGATGGAGAAGGTCACTATTCAGGGGCAGGGCTTTTTGCCTTCAGCAATGAGTTGGGTGGCGGAGGTCCTTACGCTTTGAAAGAGTCTGGATACCCAACAGTCTCTTCCTTGTCAGTTGGTCTCTTGCTTACACATGTCAGTTTTGGCTTTCTCAAGTCTTAAGAAGAATTCTCACTCTGTCGGAGTGGTCTGCATCCCAAAATCCAGCAAAAAAAATCCTAAGGGCTTCTAATATGGCAGATTGGAGGTCATGGCAACTACGCCGGTCGGTCAAGGCAGCAAATATTCGTGTCTCTTTTTCCGACACTACCATGAAAGTGCTCCGAAATAAAGATCAATCGATTGCTTACGGGTGGGGATGTTCGGCGTACGGATAAAAATACGCTTTTACAGGCAATAGCGGATGCTAGCATCAATGATCCAAGGTCTCTCGGTCGCCACGATAGTTAGGACCCTCGTGCCTGAGGCTCTAAGTTTGTCCCACCTTATTTTGATCTGGCACAAAAGGCGGCGACTTGTGGCGGCGGATCAGGGGTCATCTCGTTCTTGAGGTAGGACATCTCAAGCCTTAAAGAATGTCATGCAGTGATCGTTCTGAATGGCGAAGTCAAGAGTTCGCAAGATGTACCTGTAAACAAGATCAGTTTCCGCTTACTACTCGAAGCGAGAACCGGCCGACCTTTACAGTAGACCCCATCCCTTCCCAAGCACAACAATTTGAACACAAGATGGAATATCTATCGCGGGAACGGCGCCTGACGCAATGCTTGAGCCAATTACTTCAATAAGTAGCAAGATGAAGGTCAACAAGCAACCTTGAAGAAGAACTTGACTGGTTTATACCTGTCCTTAGGCCCGTGGCTTGACCTTACCCTACGTAGGGGTATGCAGAGATGCTTGCTATGAGGTACGAGCTACTTATGCTTAATAAGCTATCTATAACTCTGCCGGAGCTGCCAGGGCTGCTACGACTCCGGCCCGCTCATAATACGCTTCATCGAGCTGCTTTGATCTTTTACAACCTCACGAAAGATGCTAACCACAGGCATTCGACCTAGTTAACCGTTGAAACAGCTAAGAAGACTCTTGACTTTCTGAAAGTGACCTATTTTTGGGATGCCAAGACCAAGCAGTCAATCACACCCATTGAGACAAGCTTGACCTTTATACATGCTACCGGTGTCTCTGGAGTGGGCTTCGTGAAATGGGAAACTAGAGAGGAAAAGGCAATTGTCCTAGTAGCTTACCACACCCATTCCACCGTCCCCCGGACCCCGCAGACCACAGTCCCTCCCAACGCAATGTCAAGAGTCGCCACTCTGCTAGCCCTCAAAGAAGATATCGAACTACGTGAGGTACCGCGACAGGCATCAGCAACAGTGGCCCCTCTCTCTGCCTCTTCCGGCTTTCATGTCCCCAGGACCATTTTGTCAGATAGCACCAATCATGGCGCTACGCGAGATGCTGCTTCGGCCCAAAAAAAATTGGGGAAATCACATATGGATTGTTTACTCTTGACCTCCAACAAACCAGACCTCGAATTTGAAGATGTCGCAAGTATGGATAATCTCAAAGATGTTGTTAACCGTCCAGATGCCGGACCACTACCCTAAGAAAGATATAATTGGTCTGCTCCTCTTCGGACTCCCAGGTAACGACAAATCTGTCTCAATTCGCACTATGGCGAAAGCTCTGGGTATGAGGACCTACTATGTCAATCTCGGTACTGGAACCTGGCATAGTGAGAGCGAAAAGCATCCCTGGTGAAGATTCAAGAGGTCGATCGGACTAATGGATATCTCATCTTAGTGTTAGCATCGGGCCGCGCCAGCTATCGTTAGCTCCCGTATTGCGCAATCTCCCACATAAACAATGATTATCGCGTCCAGTTTGTCTTTCGCACAACAACACACAAAACAACACCACCATCACATCATCAACTGCCTCAATATCATCAAATCATTTCCATACATCCACCCAGACCAACAATTTGACACTCTTTTGACCCCATTATCACACATTGGACCTTAACATGCCGGGTACCAGCACCCAACAACACTCCCGCGCCCCCAATTTCGACCCCAACGACCCCATTACCAATCAGCAGACCCCTCAACTAGTATGTTGCAATGTACAGGCCAGATACCTGAATCGGCTAATCTGCTTAGGACGCTATCCCCATGCCGTTCTTCTTGGGCATGTGGCCCCCTTATATGGCGAATGAACCATTTCCTAATGAGAATGAGCGCATCCAGGATGATGTAAGCTCGACACATCCTGAGATCCATTTGAAGCTAACGAAGGTATAGTCTCGGCGTGCCCCCTATGATTACCAGAGGAACGTAGCCTATCGGCGCGCCTGGGCGCAGAGAAATCAAAACACCTTTCGGGGGTGCCTTAGTTCCCTCGACTACCTACCAAGCTTTTGCCCCAACATATCAATCAGCGCCAGCGACCCAGAGCGTCGTTCGACCCCAACCAATGTCAACGACCCCTAACGCGCCTTGACCCCAACAGCGGCCAGGGACCTCCAGCATCACTCGACCCCAACAACCTCCAGTAACCCCTGGCATGGCTTCAGTCTCCACTTCGGCTGCGCCTCCGCCCCCCCAGCTTGCCCCCACTCAACAGACCCAACCATCAACACTGACCCCCCATCAAGAGGCTGCTATAGATCGCTTCTGCGACGCTATTGATGAGGGTCATCTCAGTAGGCCCACCGACCCACCAGAATTCACAAACGACATTGTGAAACTCATCGAGGAATATAACAGCGCCCCCGACCCACCCCCAGTGGACCGCCGACCCTCAGCTTCCGTCCGTCGCCTCAGAGACCCCAATGCTCCAGACCTGACCGCCACTGTCGATAAGGTGAAAATGTATCACTGCCCCAGAACCCTATTCGAATTTGGCGTCGGCCCGAGCCCCCCACAATGCGACTACGAGACCACTTGCCCCAACAACCGGGCGGTAAGCCTTCCCACATCCAAGACTTAGTGGGACCTTACTGAATGAAGCAGAGATGCAATTGCGGTAAAGACCACCCCGGGCAGATATGCAAGAACTATGCCATATCAGGAGGTCGCTGTCCAACCATCGGGTGTCGTGAGCACCATGCCCCCATTGCCATTCTAAAATGGAGGGAGCTTGAGCTCCATTTCCATGACCTCACACCATCGCTCCCAGCACTCTGAGACCACTCAGGTGCTACTCACAAATCTTCATGCCCCATTATGTAACATATAGCAACTAGCCCCCTCATTGAGAGGCTACAATGAAAATATCTGACCCCGTACAACTTTCACCGAGTCCAATTCAGCGTTTCTATTGAATTTATTTGAGATGAAAAAGTCCATCCTCGTCCAGCTCACTATTACACGTACGCCCATTCCTTGGTGCTCTAGAAGGCGTCAATGTCAGATGTAATGTAGAGAGGCGCGCGAGGCATGAGATAGAGCAGAGAGCGACCGCAGCGAATAACCTGTAGAAGGCTACAGAGGGCTACGTGAAGGCCGCTAGCGAGTGTGATGCAGAGATAGGTTGATTTGGGAAAGTAGAGGCATTGAGGAAGAAGTGGCCGACCATTCGCGACATAGCGAGAAGAGACCGTTTTTCCTCGACTTTGCTGTGTGGTGTGGTCCTGGTGGCCTCGCGGTGGTAGATCAATCTTGACAAAAGCTGCTCCTGCCACGCCGCGGTGGCCTAATCGATTGCCAAAGCGGAAACGGCAGTCCAGAAGACAGTGACGAGTAGCTTGTATTGCTATCTCATTCACTAGCGATGGAATATCTCTCCCAAATTGTTCATTGTAGCGATTCAATACATGCTAGTCTGCAAGGCCTCGGCAATCCGCGCAACTTTTTGAGCATTGTCGAAGAACTTGGCATAATGAATGCTTAATTCAGGCTCAATTGTAATGAATTGCTAGACTCATCTCTGCCTTGCTCTGCTCCCCATTCTCGCAAACGTAATTGAAATTTCTCGCCGCCGTGCTAATTTCTTGATAGTATTAATAAGGCTAATCTTGGTCGGTCCCTCCGAAGCGGTACCAAGAGAAAATATTGTTGTCCGATAGCCGAGAATTTCGACTCTTCTAGAGGGCCAACTGACATTTTTTGTCTTTTTCTTCAGAGTCCCTTATAGGGTTTTCTACCATACCGCTCCCCCTTGGGCCTCCTGTACCTTGCTCATGATTGGAGATTCGGTTTTATCAACCGAGTACGCGCATACTGCCTTCCAGAGCTATAATTTGACTGCCTATGGTCTTTGCAATGTCTACAGCACATTCAAATAATCTTCTAGTGCGTAGAACGAAGCTGGGCTGCGACTTCGCGATAGTTCCAAGTATATTCGTAGGAACAGACATTAAGGGAAGAACTCCTTGTATCAAGAGAAGATCGAGCATTACCTTATCTAATGCCAACGTCTTTTCAGGCTACTGACTGTTCAGTCAGAGGTACTTGGTAGTGACAAAGGGAGAGCAGACAGATGTTCTAATCGCATATGAGAGAAGATACCTTTGGGTCTCATCCGGTGGGCTTTACGAATACAGGTGACGCTGGATCTTCTGGTAGGTTGAGGCTTCCCGCAAATCAAGTATGAAGGACATTTTGAGGGGAACATCTAATCAGCATTGGATTGACTTTGGATACACAGTTTTGGGTAGGGCCATAATGGATAGCCTGAATCCGCATTGAATCGGTTCATAGCGAAGCTACGTAGGCTAACATTATGCCATGTATAGCCTCAAGGGTCTAATCATTGTGTGCTAGCTTTGTCACTTCCTCTTGGGGCGCTCTAATTCGCATGTACTGGGGTCCTTTTCTTCGATATTGGATTGTCCTTTCGGGGCTGCTTGGAACGAGCGAGGGCGCTCTTAACTCTGGTGTAAGGAAAATGTCCAGTGAAACGCCGGAGGGTTCTCTCAGACTCAGAGGGTGCATGATCGTCTCTGGGGCTTCACAAGAGTGCTGGTGGAACTTTGATGTAGCACTTGGGTCATTCGATCTGGTTACATCTCTCTAGTATTTGCTTCTGCATTTTCGTTCATACGTGATACAGGGGTGTGGGTCTGGGTTGATGTTCTGCGTAGTTTCTTGTCGAGGGCAAGGAACGTTCACATATTGTAGTTGATTAACAGTCGACTTCAAGATGCCAAACCTCAACTTTTGTTTCCCGAGTTGTGTTTCAGATCGGTATCTCAAGTTAAGTCACAGCACTACGCTTAAAAGTCCCTACCCCTTTGATAGTCTGCTTCAACCTTGCCACCAAACCGAAAGGTCCAGAACTTGTCGGCTCTCTGGCTCATACCAGTCTATAAAAGCCAGCGAATCTAATACTGTACCCGCGATTCGTTCTATATCATAATCTCCAGAGATCTTTTCTCACTGAAAAGGGAAACCTGCTTAGGTCAGATACAGAAGCATATATTGAGTGCTACTATTTACGTTGAGATTGTAGGGTTGTCAGAGAAGAGGTATTCTCTCACGCGTGAAGTCTTTTCGTTGGTAGGGTCACTCTTCCAAAGGTCCATTGCGAGGTCATCTTTCTTTCCCCGTTGCGCCTAGATTTTTCGATCAATAATTGCAGCGACCATTGTACGATTGGGGTCCGTATAACCTGAGTAATTGGTAACTCGTGCGTAGTATTTGGGGTCAACATAGAGGACTTTCTCGACCTTGCCATGTATAGTCTTGGACATCGGAGGAGGGAGCTCAGGACGTAGCTCGAAAAGCTTCTTCTGCCTCGGTCTTGAAAGCGGATGCCGGAGAATAGGGAAGGCACTCCAAAAGCACGAAACCACCTTGAGATGTCCAGAAATGATGCATTGAACATAGTAAGCGGCCATGATATATCTTCTACAAAGCAAACGTGTCATCTTGCCAAGACATGTGTTTCTAGGGTGACCGAAAAGCAATGAGGTATTGATTCAAAACGGCTCGCTTGGGAAACATAGCAACTAAATATGTCAGCTATAACAATCACAACTTGTATGTGGACCTTATAATTTCCTTCAAAGGAACCAACACAGTCTGAAGACTGTCAAAATACAGATCCAGAGGACTTGAGTTTGCTTGAATCCAGATAGAGAGGTCTTTTTATTGCTTAGATTGGGATTTGGGAGACCTTGAAGCTGTTCCTTTCGAGATGAGGACGACTTTGATTTTGCTTATCAGGCGTGGAACAGGATGAAGTCATGTACAATGAAAGATATTGCGCCTCTTCTTGACTTCAATGTAGAGTATTTCTGGCCTTGATAATGAGCCGGCATCAGATTCGAGGCGCAGGGTTTGGCGAGCCCCGACCTTTGAACCCGCATTCGCTGGATGAACGACATATATAATGACCTCGCTTGTTAAATTTGCTAATGACGAGTCATTTCATTTCGCTGCATGATATGCTGGCGGGCTTCTCTACGTCAGAGTATCAAGCAAATTGGCATCTCTTCCAGTATATAATAAAATAAGTAACAGGCATAGCTATTATGATCGACAATAGTGGCTGCTTTCAACATATCGCTTCACTATACAGCCCCGCGTCTGTTTTTCCCACTGCATAATAAACACTTGATATCTCGCAGGGCTTGCAATAGCGTCACCATTGCCCTAGCAGCAAGTACTCCACGCCGCGAAATGCCTACAACCTAGCCTCTTGATAGCTGCCCTGATTTCCGTCATTACATCAGTGAAAGCGCATATAAGATCGTAAAGGGCCCTCCGTTTCTTCCGGATGTGCCGCGACGTAAAGTTCAGAGCACACTATCTGACATAAGACTCAACATTCGTG
Source organism: Bacidia rubella (assembly GCA_032158265.1). Taxonomy (NCBI): domain Eukaryota; kingdom Fungi; phylum Ascomycota; class Lecanoromycetes; order Lecanorales; family Ramalinaceae; genus Bacidia; species Bacidia rubella. Next base: position 1,380,764 of record JAVTIF010000015.1, on the reverse strand, counting down.
TTGAGGGACCTAATGCTGAGTATGAGCCAACTTTTATCCAAGACAATCTAACCTTAGTTGCTGGTTTCTTGCAGTCCTCTATTCACATGTCGACATTAATAGCTTTTACATAGCCTGAATCTCGGGAGTATAGAGACTTAAAATTCAATATACGCGCCCCGCTTATAGGCTCAACCACAAGGTTGGGAGGTTCCCTGCAGGGCGTCTAGTATTCCCCTGGCATCAACTCTTGACAATCTACTCCTTATATCTGGCCGCTCATGGAAATCGTCTGGACTACCCAATCCCTGGCGTCAATGATCCTAAGCATAGCCTGGACCTCGGAAGATCAAGTTTAATATACGCACCCCGCTCATAGGCTCGACCGTAAGGTTGGGAGGCTCACTGCATATCTCATGGAATCCTCTTGCATCTCTCTTGAAAGGACCTTCATTTAGGACCCAAGGACTCGATTCCTTATATGCTGTGGCTTCAGTGTTCCGTGGCTTGTCTGTTACTGGTTCCTGGCAAACAGAATCAGCCAGTGCTATATACATGTCGGTTGGAGCGCTGACCATGCGACCAATTGTGAGAGAAGACGCAAACTGCCTCAAAGGCTCTGAGGTCCTCCTGCTACTTTAGCACTTTCTCCCTAGTCATATCTTGCGGGCCATCCTATTCAATTAAGGGAAGATACTGACATCCCAAGAGAGAGATTAGCGACGCAACGGAGAATACAACTCGGATTCACTCAAACCTCAAGTCACAATCAGTTAGCAGGCAGATCTTCTTCTATGACTGTCTCAACATGGCGCGACAAATGATTTCGCAACAACATCTACGAAGCTCTTAGTCAGCGGCAACGTCTTTGCATTCATGGAATTCTGCCCCAACATACCCGACAGCTCCACTCTCCTCGTCACTCTCGGCTCGCTGAGTATCCAGTGCTGATATTACTCTCTGACTGACTACATTGGCTGGAACGACTTCAATTTTGTTATGTCTGCCCCCTACTTCCTTGGCAGGCCTACCGCGCTAACATCTGACACTTCCCTCCACCTGGATCCGCGAATGTAATCACGCAACTACTACATACCTATCCTGTTGTTATGGATCAATGCCAAAGTACAGCAAACGCACGCGGAGGTCGATATATACTTTCGAGCGGAACCCCGCCAAGGAGCGGCCGAATGGGACATGAATGGCTCATGTTTGCAAGAGCAACATCGCTCTATGACCAGGAGAGCTAGCCAGTCGGTGTTAGGTCTCGTACAGCATCCTGCTGCCTCTTACATTCCATCGGCTGCGGACTGTGTCTGCGAAAAATATCGTGGTCGCTTGGCGGGCAGATAGCTGCAATGCTGAGCTCGATCCCAGAGTGGATAGCTGAGCCCAGAGATTGCGACTTCTCCTCCGTCGTTTAGGTGCCGAGATCAATGATCACGATCGAAAATGTGATATACGTGTAACACTTCAAGAACACCTTTCATGCGAGCACGCTTCCATGGTCCATCTTCGTTTTTTAGCCGCTTGATAACACCGAGCCGATCTTCCAACCTTCTGTCGGGCGTGTCCGAGTTTCTCTTACACCATATCATTAAGCAACAAGAGTTTTCCCAAGCTGCCCCCCTCCAACAGACCCTGTGGGAACGCTTGGGGTCGTACTATAGTGGGACAGTCGTATAATGATTCCGTGTCAAATGCCGCCCAGGATGATCATTGAATACCTCGGTGCTTCCATCCACGGTAACAGCTGGGGTTCAAGTCAATCTTATGTCGCGCGTCACTGGGTGGAGATTCTCGAGTTAGACACCAGAGCTCGCACTCCGCATCTGTTCACGCCACATGGCGCTGATCTTTGAACTATGCTTCCGGATCATACATTTGAATCTGAGAGCCTTAAAGCTGAGCTTGACGCCTACTTTGAAGTGCTGGAGGGAATGGAGCAGAGGATAGTGTGGACTCGGCCACGTAAGTAGCTCTGGGATATTGTGTGTTACTATGTGTACTTCTGACATTATGGGGAATCTCGCATATGGATTTGTGAGGTGAGTGGATACTGTCTCATGATTTGTCCTAAAGTTTTAACTCGATCTTAGCTTGTTCTTGCCCCACAAAATCCTTCTGGCCAACTCTACACTTCTTCTGAACTTGAATAAAGAGTTTTGAACCACAACCGCCACAATTTCGCAACGCATGTAGTCAGAATCACTTGGCTCTAGTGACATACAGTGGGTGTGGTGCGGGGCATGAAGTTGATGCTAAAACAAAAAACGGCTGATAGTTTTTGACGTGGGCCACGAAGAATACCGCGATATCCGACCGGGCTTTCACAATGTCAGGACTAGCTCGAAAATACGAGATACGAACTCGTTGCTTCCCGTTCTCCAACGACTGGAAGGATACTTATATAGAGCGAAGCACTCAGAAAGTACTGAGTATTCGTCTTACGGCGGTGCTTTGTACCCGATCTTTACAACCTTGATCCGGACTACAAAGATTGTCAGGCACAGTCTTCTAAGATGATCTTAAAAACGCTATCTCTCCCCCCCTGCTACGCAAATGCAACGGGCCACCGACCCAGGGAAAGCTTCAGCACGGTCACCACAGTCAAGAGTTGTCAGGTCCTGAGCTCGACTGTCTGCTACAATCCATATTCTCGCATCGCATCGGATGGTAAGCAGGCTAAGGTATTTGTTCATATCTGTCGAAACTAACAATGTCGAGCTAGGCCTCACTGGTAAAAATCGCTCTTCAACTATGGACGTAACTTGCTAGACATACTAAGGGCACGAAGGCCCTACCACTTGCAACAAGCGTCCACAAACGACTTGTGTCCAAACGATCCATTTAGATTTGCAATGAAATCCTTTAAACTGTAGCAAGTGCAAGTCGAAGTAGGACATTCACCGCACTTCAGTAGGGAAAAGGTCTCGACGTGGTGCTTTGTTCGGGCACATGGTTACCGTCAGCCTTCTAATGAAGTCTTCATCACGTCATTGTCATATGCCGGCTCGAGAGCACAAGCGCCCACAGCGAGCAACCTGCAGTCCTCCTTCGTCAAGTCTTTAGATCATCTACGAAGCCAATTCAATGTCGGATTCGCTGAAAGTCAATCCGTTGGATTCGTTACCGACTACCATCGTCGTTACGCGGCTGGGACTATGAAAAGCATACAAGGGCCTATGAGGTAGGTCGCGAAGGGGGGGATCCTCTCACGTTCGAGGGCCTGTACGTGGATTCAATGACGTTCTACCACTCCGACACCCTCAAAATCGCGGAAATCTATTTCACCTTGAGCAAGTACAAGCCGAAATAATACTTTAATCTCGACTTCTAACTATTTCGTCCGCCGCATAGACGACGGAGCCTATGCTCAAAATCGGGCTTATGCCTGTACAGTTCATGAATCTCGATCCTTTTTAGGGCAGTGCGATTATGTTCTCTCTCAGCTTATAGAAACCGGTGATATCAGCGTCTCTTACGGAGGAATGGCTGGCCTAGCAGACATCCAAGTGCAAGATATTGATGCCCTACAGTCACATCATCTCCACCGTCATCAAGTTGGCAGACACTTGGTTGCTTGCGTAGCGCAGGTACATCAACTACCTGGTCCTTACCGACTGCGACTAAATGAGCCCTGGGAACGTGTAAAACGACTTAGACTGGTGGAAGCCCGCAATGACGGACATTCTCATGGGAGTGGGAATGACGACGATCGGGAGCAATACGCGGTCAGGGACATTTTCTCGAAGGAGCTGAATATCGGAGTCAAGATCAGCACCGCGCACGGTTTAAAGTTCGCCGCCTGCAAAACAAGGCTATTCTCATTGAAGGGCTATATCTAGGGTCTAGGAAGTCGGTAGGTCTAAAGCTACAGGACCCGCTCATTATCTTTTCCCTCAACTGTAAACATAAACCATGCTAGAAGGCCAGAAGAGTAAGACTAAGGCTTCTATTGGGTCTGAGGTCTGTGGTATCGGAGCGACACACAGCGATACCACACAAGGTGGTCTAGAAATGCCTTTTTGGTGGTCATCTGAGTGGCAAGTCAGTGTTTTGGTTGGAGAGGTCAAGTGACTACTGGTATTATTCGCCCAGTCCGAGGTTTTGGGGAAAATTGTCGGGGCCTGTGTATGGGTCTTGGGGCCGTGTATTGGGGGGGATCTGGCGTGTTTGATTGGGTTGTTGAGGTCGTCGTAAGGGCCTTGAGGGGGCTTCATCTCGTCCGTAGCCCCCTTGCTGGCGGGCAAAAGAGGACCGTTCACTGTTATGCTCCTCCGTGGCTACCACTAAAAAGCGCAGCACGATTCTCATTCTGGGGTCCAACAGCATAGCCATCACCTCGTGCAGACCCTCGGCGGCCACGTCGGTTATAGGGCTGACCGCCGATTGCCGTGTGGTCGCGTTGCTGTAGTCGTGCTACAGCAGGATGGACATCACGTCGGGAGGTCTGAAAGGGGGTCCGGTTGTGTCTGGGGGCTTCTACAACAAACTGATATTAGTCAGCAATCGCAAGCTTCAGGCATTGTTCACAATATCGCGGCTAAGAGAACGTTGAGTACTTACGTTATGTGGGCGTTGTGCATCTGGGTACTGGGGCCTGACTTCCGTAGTAAGTTGGGTCGAATGAGATGTACTGGGGGCTGACGCTGGTTGCCACGCGCTCATAGCCTGTTGAACTTGATCTGGGGCAAAAGTCGTGGATGGGGTTGTCTGGGATGGGTGAGTGGGCGACATTGCTCGCGATCGTTGAGACATCGCTCGAGTCATATTCTGAGTCTGAGCTGGGGTCATCTAGGTCAACCAGTCAGTGCTAAGTAGCGGTAAGGAGTTCTCATGTCGTCGCTTACCTGGGAGGGCGCCGACGCGATGCGACGATGTCCAATTACTGACCTGAAGTTGTTCTGATGGGTCGTGTTTGGAGGCTGCGCTGATGGGATTGGGGTCCGTTGGGGGTTGGTCCCAATGGCTGGATCCAAATTTGGGTCGCCCACGTTGCTGAATTGGGGCGCGGAGGGCAATTGTGGGACCTCTAATTGTATAGAGACTCTACCTGAGGCTGAAGAGGTGTCGGATCTTGAGTTATCATTTGGGTCTGTGGGGGGCAAGTATGGTAGAGGGTCGTCGCGATCGGGGGTTGGCGGTCTTTGGGTCAAGGTTGTTGGGCCCATTGTGGCAGGAGGATGATGTTGGGGACTGCGGAGAAACCAGAAGATATAATTGTTCATATTTGGGTTTGAGATTGATGACTGTTGATGTAGTATGTGGTTGTTGGATGGGAAGGTGAAGGTTGTAAGCTGATGGAAGTTTCAGCGGCATGCAAAGTTTTCGACGCAAGAATCATGAGAGGGGCATTCATCAGCACTCTTTCGTGGCACCGCCAGTGTAAAACTGGTGTCAAATCGCGTTGAGTTATCTCAAGGGGGCATTGCTTTGAATCCAGACGGTTCTTTATGCCCCAATTTCTCACTGCAAGGCCATGCAAATGCAGGTCATCTTTACTTTTCCAAAGGACATGGTCTTTCCGGGATAGTTTGCATCGCCTTTGCTCTCATAAATTGTTTTGCATCGAGATGCATTGGACCCTGAATTGCTTATCTACCTTTTGGGCACTCAATGGAGCTTGTATATCAAGGTCAAGGTGGACATTGCTTGAAACGTAGTCGTGATAGTGGCCGAAAAGCCTGCGGAATTCCGACTAGCTCGGAGAGCGTACTCGTCTCGAGAATAAGAGCAGCCAATAAAACACTTCTAAAACGACATATTTTTCACAGAAGCCCGTAAGAACGAGGTGTAGAAGATATAGGGTCTGCATATCCGGAAGCAACGATGTCAGCAGCCGACCGTGGAACATGACCAAGAGCCAAAGAGGCAAAAGCAGACGGAGGGCAATTGCTCCAAGTGGCAGCGAAAAAAGACGCCAAACGAGCAGCTCGGAGTCGCACCGCTGGATGCAATGAGATGAAGGGCGGAGGCTGTAGCAAAGGTACAGATGATTGAGACATAGAAGAGCTGTTGTCCAATAATGATGCAATGAGAGAAGCTTGTAGTATTTTCCAGCTGCGCACAGCCACTGAAACGCCTCCTTGCCAGAAACTTCATGCCACCTGCACACTTATATCGACTTTCGAGGCCAGTAAGGTACGCTCGACGTTCAGGGACTGTATCCAGCACTGGATATTGCAACACCAAAACCAGGACAAAACGATGCCGCTAACCAATATGTTCAGGGCTTTGATGAGATGGCGTTCCAAATTCTGCTACGCCAACAAAATGTCCATAGTGGATATCAGAAGGAATAGCTATCTAGATTAGACGGAACGCTCTTTACGATCTCGTATGCGCTTTCATTGATGCACCGAACGAAATCAGATCAGCCATCAAGGCCAAAACAGTTACGCTGGACCGCGGTGAAAGCGCTGCAACGTACGCCCGCTATCAGTCCTCTAAGATTCTTTATCCAGAAAGCAATGACTGCGAGCTGAAATGTAAGGTGTTCGAGAACCATCAGCGGAAAGGTGGTCCTATCTACCAGATCTGCAAGAGCTTTGGCAGCGACGGTTTCCCAACCTCGATTCCTTGTCGAACAACGGACGGTAACCTTAAGCATCTCCACGGGAGGGGAACTTAATCGAGGCTTTCGATGTGATAGCAATCAGCGCAAATACTCTCAATCTTGGCATTTATTCCAAGCTCATCAATGATGTATTCAAATCGCAAGTACCCAGCGAGGAGTCGCTCAAACAAATCAGAAGGTTGAATCATGCATAATGTGTTTCGGGAGGAGTATAGTTATGGTCCAGACTAGAAGAGATGCCATTTTGCTTTATAATATGACATAGCGTAATTTCGCCAGCATGTCACGCAGCGGAATGAAATGACTCGGCATCAGCAAAATAGGCAAGCGAGGTCATTATTGGGGTTGGAAACTGCTGTGGGGATATGTATAAATTGATTATAATTTACAAGCAAAGTTCAGGTCTTCAGCCAAGCATGATTGGTCGTTTTCTTCCCTTTGTCTTCCTCAATTCGTCAGTACTATGCTCTTAATGTACATTGGGCTGTCTTAGGGTTCCTAGATGTTGGGTCCACAGGGAGGAAGTTTCATGATGATGCTCAAGATTCGGAGGTCGTAGTGGGGTCGATTGGTGTTCGAGATAAAGGGGCGACAAGATCGATCGGCCGGGTCTCCGCTCTAGTTTAGGTCCTTGGGAGGAATCGATGCATTATTTTATGCTCTATCCCTTTGAATGTGAGAGCGGGGTTATGTCTGAGGGGGCAGGGGTCACGGTAACAAGGGCGTCCGTCTTGCATGGCTCCGCATTGGTCGCCGATGTGGATTAGGTGGGTCTCGGGGCCGTGGGTGCAGAGCTGCATTCGTTTAGTACGGGATATCACTAACAGCCATCGGCAGACAAAGGATACCTACATATTCGGTGCAAATGTTGTGGTCAAAGGGGCATCTCATTGGTCCAACGCCGGTATGCCGGCACGTGTGGCCTCGGATCCGGCAGGGGCACATATTGGGGTGGACTGGTTGGTAGTTATTGGACCAGTCCCACCGGTACTCCTTCTCCTTCTTGCTCCAAACCCGTTTTGGTTGGGCTGGCCGTAGGGGCTGGAAGCGGCGACCAGTGACTGGATCGAGGGCATAGTTAGGGATGTTGGGGTCATGCACTTGTGGCACGTCGAGGACCCAATAGGTGTAGAGGTCCCGTTGTTCATTGAGCGACAAAGTGGGCCACACGAGGTGATCGGCTTGGGCGAAACCATAGGTGTTTATAGTCGGCTGCTGCCCACGGGCCGGATAGATCAAGTGGGGGCGAGTCAACCGGGTGTGGTTGTTGGGGTCGACGATCTATCTCCATGGTCAGCGAATATAAAGGCCTTGACCTATTGATTGGCATACCAGTGTAGGGTCTTCAAGTTCCTCAAGGCTAAGGATGTATGGGCGATCCAACTCCAGACGAAGGTCTGCTTTGTCAACACAATCGTCTCGGGTCGTCATGCCAATGACACCCTACAATGTCAGTCCAGATTGCGACACACGATTACGTCGAACATACCTGCCAAAATGCCACCACGGCTTCACCGCCGTTGGTGGGCCGAGGAGGGGTCTCACGTAGGCCTTCCCCATCCTACTTGACGTCAGTCGAATGTGACAACACTCCAGAAACATCGAATGCTTACCGATGCTCCACGAGGGGTAATGGGGGTGGCTGGGGCTTGTTGGGGGGCTTTCACTACTGTCAGCATGTGCGAGAATATTGCCTCGATACCACTGTACCGTCTAATTGAGTAAAAGAGGTCATTGAGTCAAGCTTTCGCCTTTTGGATGGGGGCGACATAGCATTGGCATTTTTGCTTGTGAGCTGTGGGCTGGAGGGTAACGGGTCACGAGATTGCGTCCATAACGAGGCTCTGTCGACTATATATGGGGTTTCTGATGGGGCTCGAGAGTCTGGTGCCTTAGGATCCAAGAACAGGTCCCATCCAGACCGGGGGAAGGTAGGTTTTGGATATCGACCTATGTTGGGCAATGGGATGGGGGCCTGGAGCCATTTGGTCAGCTGCCTTCGATCATGTGTCTTGCTAGATGCTTACGAGGTATGGTGGGGCGGCTTGTTGCTGGTGTGGATGTTGGTTCGGCAGGGAGTGACGAAAAGAGGGATTCGCTGCGTTGAAGAGGGCATTGCGCAGGGAGCGATGAAGTTGGGTCTCGGGAGCGTAGCTTAAGGGGGCTGTGGGGTCGTGTGCCGGCTGCTGCTCATCGTTTGAGAGGTGTAGAGGGGCGTAAGCGTGGCGATTGCGACCGACGCGACGGTCACGCCCAGTTGCCATTGCAGTGGTTGAACAAGAGGTCAAATGATTGATGAGAGGTACGATGTGATGGATTGGATGAAGATGTAGCTTGGGATGGAGTTCGGAGATGGTGAGATTGAAGGTGGTGGAGTGTGTCAAAAAACAAGGCGCGAAAGCTCTGCTTGTGAGGGAAATCGTGGGAGCTAAGCCCGATTTGAGCTGTCTCCGGATAGTGTTAAAAGCGTCATCAGACTGTGGTGCGTCCGAAAATGACCCTCATACTGCTACACGTGTATGTATCCAATGCTCTTTGCTTCTCCTGTAGTGGATGCCTCCAATTCTGCCACCAACTTTGCGAAGGTGTTGGACGACCATGCTCTTCTGCGTCCCATTTCTTGCGAATAGGGCCAATACGAGACGTAGAACCCTGAGATTTGTGACAAGAGAAAGGTGTAGATAGTAGCAATTTGTAGGCTGCGGTGGAACTGGATCGTTGGGGGAAGGCACGAATATGTGTCATTGTTGGTCGCCGATCTTAGTCAAGTAGGACGCCTCAGACAATCTGCCACCTCTTGTCTTCATGGATGGTCTTGCTGTAGTCAGCCGTGGATCATTCTGTATGGGTTCCCCTTTTGCTCGTGCAAGAGTCCTGCAATTTGTTGCCTAGAGTAGGCTCAGTATGCATTAGCCTCAGAGCTTCCTCGTCAATGAGGGCAAGGAAGCGTAGTACCTGTGCGCATAGAATTCTTCTCCGCAATTTTTGCTGTCCTCAGTGGGCAGGAGTCGACCAATTTAAGATCTCCTTCTCTTTTTACTCCTCCTTGGTCTTTGAGGGTCGAATGACTTGCTGGGGTCAAACTCGGCGGACGAGTCGCTCGCAGCCGAGTTTTCGGATGGATCTGCTCGTGGGGGTCGTCCGCGCTTGGAGGGCTTTTATGCGGGGCATCATTGGGAGGTCTAGGCACCGTCATGTGAGAGCGAGCGGGTTTGGGGCTGGCTTTGCTTCGCTCTGAAAGCGCGGGAGTGTGAACGGGAGTGTGAAGCGTTGTGCTGTCTCTTGGGTTCGCTGGTCGTCTTGAATCTACCAATGGGTCGTTTCGGTGGTCGTTTCTCAATGAGAGTTTGGCAGCTCTGGCTCTGGTGGTCAAGATTCGTTCCTTGTTTGGTCGGATTGGGTCTGAAAGATCGTCTTGGCTTGAGGCTGTTGGGTCAATTTAGCAACAGTCTTTTGACTCAAGGTGGTTGAATTACTGCTTTTGCCTTCTGATTTTGCTTGAGAGAGGGGTCAGTGTCAGAGTCATGGCCGACGCTGGGATTCTTCTTGCTTACGGGACAGTGGCTGGTCATAGAACTCATGACTAACATAGGGTTGCCAAGCAAATTGTAGAGGGCGAACATAGACCTTGGGCATTTCCGTCTGTGCGGCCCTTTGCCAGTTTCCTCCAGCTCTGGAACGTTTTGGGTCCGTTGACTAACGGTCTTGATATCTTGTTGGGTCTTGTGGAGATATGCTTTGGCGTGCCATTGAGCCCGTTGGCAATGTGGGGAGGGTCTGAGATCCTGGGCTACCGTAAGGCTGCAGATTCAGCCCTCTTACAGGATCTCTTACGCCGTGCGGCTGATAGTTCAAGTAAGAAGGTCCCTAGGCACTCTTCTATTTATCACTGATCAGCGAGTGCCATACACTGTTGGAGCGTCTGACGCACCTAAACTTTAGAGTCTAGCAATGGGGCTTCTAGCCATTCCTAGGCGGGGGCTGCGTAGCTCCTGTCCACACCCGTCTGTCTAAATGACAATCTCGGTGGTAGACGTCTGCTGTCATGTTTTGAACGTGGCGGCGGCTGGAAACGTCTGTCTTCGATAGTTGGGGGGGCTATGATCTGTCAACCATGTCTCATTGTGGGGCAGGGTCCGGCTTACGGGTCTCATGCCGGGCTTCTGGGTCGTTATCTATCTCGTAAAGATCTGAAAGAGTATCCATTGGAGACAGTCGGTCTTTTGTATTAATGTGGTATTCTGAATGCAATAGAGTGAGATCGGCGACTGCATGTAGGCAAAGGTTTCGATTAGGGCTAAGGCAGGCAGTTCTTATAAAGCATGCATTTCCAAAAGCTAAACTCGATCTACTGGGCACACATGTTGAGAAGAGCCACTGGTCAATCTAGTAAATTGTCTTTATGGTCAAGTGACTTACTGAAGACGTCATATCTTCCAGAAGACTGCCTGTCGCATTGCGCTCCTCAATTGCTCGCAGAGGTCGTCCATCTGCAGGGGCTTGTGATTGGTCATTAATTGACTTCTTCTGGAATGAATGACCAGGACCTGGGGTCGCTGCTCTCAAGATTGGATAAGACATTGAAATCTTAGTATAGGCTGGAGCTGATCCTAGTATTGGACTGTTTGAAGGCTTGTACAAGGCTGCTTTAGAACTGCGTCACATCTCCTTCAGCTACAACCTCGTTCAGCGTAATTTGAGCCTGCTCCATCGCATTCTTCAACGTATCATCAGCGACAAATACCTCGTTGTCGTACATCTCCGGCAGCACAAAAGCATTCGCAAACCCTTGACGTCGAACAAGCCGCTTGGATGGTCGCGAATACTGGCCTCCTTTGGGAAACTTGGTGCACTTTGCAAGCACGACTATTTCTGTCAGCTATACACCATGTTACCCGGACATTGCACTCACAATTGGCGTAATACTCGTAGTTCCTGGGATTGCTGAGCTGAAAATCTGGGCCACCCCGAATGACTTCGTGATAAAGGTACTTCTCCCCGCCATCAGGACTAGCAGGAACGTATTTATGCATGAGCTCGTGAATAATGGTTGACCATTTGTTTCCGTTGATCTTCAAGTGCCCATTGCGAGGATTATTCACGATGTAATCTGTGTCGGCAAAATCGGAACCGTCGGCGTTTAAAGCAGGGCAGTGTTCTGGATACGGGAAATCTGGATAGGTTGCGTCCCAGAATCTACTTCGATCAGCTTAATCGATCATGTAGTAGCGTACAAACCTTGGGCATATAAACACGTCTTGAAGATTAGGGGACGTTGCCCCCAACACAACACTGTCCCGACAATGGGCCCACAGTGGCGCCATCTCTGACACATCCTCTCGTACACAAACGAGATTTGGTCTTGCGACCTGTCTTCCGTCGAACGTTTCCGTTGCACCTTCATCGACGTCTTGGAAAACGTCGGCAATGGTGTTTCCCGGGATACTGCCAAACATCTCTCTGTACCCGTAGATAGAATTACCACCGTTGTCGTTTGCATCTGGGATAACGTTGCGCTCGAGGTTCTGACCTGTCTGCTTCAGCAGCTGTGCAAGGCGTGGTCCCAGCTGCCAATCACATCCTGTTGAGAACGTGAGCATAAAAGCCGTGGATGCTAAGGTGGAGATTGAAAGTAATACCGAGGATGTAATAAGGCCCGTTGTGGTAAACCTTTTGACCAAATACCAGCTTGTCTGCCGCATGCACGGTCATAATATTTCCAACCCATAGACTGATCATCCATAACAGAAGCATATGTCGTGTTCCGATAGACATCTTGGAGACTCTATGGTGAAGGCAAAATCAAATTCAAAATACCTACCATTCTTGCAAAGACCAAGGGTCATCAATGCCCTTTAAGGTTCACTAATGATCATGAATCATGTCCACGCGAAGACCAACTACTACTACCAACATGCAAGAAAGAAGGATATCAATCCAAGCTAGCGCATTGGTTCGCAGCGACGAATTCATCCACCATGGCGGCAATGCTGAAACGTGGCCGGTAACCAACGTCGAAAAGGGACATGTTGGTCATTAGGCGCCGATAGAGTCCCTCCGCCACCGCATCTAGTAAAGGTTATGAGTTTACCAACTTTGATGCAAGCACTCTCGAGCCGGTGCGCATATCGGGACGGTCGCCAGTACAGCTGCTGTCAAAGTGTCTGAAACACTCTCGCGAAATCCTTCCATTGGCCGACGGCAACAACCAGTCTCGTGAATTACCAGGTCCTCTTGTCAACGGAAACAAGCCTTGATGGGAGTGGTATAGTGATACACAACCCTGGGCGACACAGTGCCAGATGTATCTTGATTTGGTTTCAGGCTGACTCACAGTGCCTAGTGTGGTAACGAAATCTCCTTTCGAAGCAATCATTGACCAGGCGCACAGCAGCGCGTTCGCAGTAATGCTTTTCCTTATGCAGACATCAAGCAGACAAAATCGAAGTACATAGAAGACGTGTTTTTGGCACTGTTTAGGATTGTGGGATTGATCAATTCGAAAGTTGCAATCAACCCTTCGTGTGCCCCATCATTGATATGCTATCATATGCTCCAAATTATCGACCTCGAGTTTGGCTCTACTCCGAGTGGTGGAAAGGCGAGCTCTAGACTGACCCAGGAGTCTTTTGGGTTGAGCCTATAATATCTGGGGCCTCGTCACAAAGCCTTGAGGTAATGTTGTCGCAGCTGCAGCAGGTCATCAAGTCATATTCGCTGGCGCATAGCACCCTGCTTACCTTGACATGTAGTGCTCCTTCTACGATCGCTCTTCATTACAAGCGGTTCATCTCTACGATGACGTCAAAACTCGCGAGGCGCGGGGGTACCCATGCTTATTCATTCGCCAGTGTACTCGAAAGGCAAGCATGGCGGGGATAATCTCTCCAGACCAGCTGCACAGTCCTGTCGAGCAATCAGGGTGGCATTGGGATGGTATCAGAACGGTTGCGGCGAGCTTTAATTTATGCTACTATGGCATAAACAGAATAGACGCAAAAGCAGTAAAATATTTCTTAGGTTGATTGCCGTTGGGCTCGTCAGACTTATGGCCATGGGTCTTTTGCCCGTTGCGCAGATTGCAGAAGTCGGCTTCGTCAGTAATTGCCAGAAACGGTTTGAATTGTGTTGCTCGTGAACGCTATTTGGGATATTCGACCGTGATTCAACCTTCTTTCCAGATTGAGGCTACCGAATGAGCGACGAAGATCCCCTTCATTACTATGTCCGTCTCGTCCTCAACCATTCAGATCCTTTTCTTGTTCTGAAATATGCAGGAAGAGCGTTGTCTGCTACCAAACGTTAGCCTTGATCCTCACTCTTCCCTGTGGTAGGCGCCACTCGACTTATTTGGGATCTGCTCGACATTTGATGCAGCATGAAGGGTTGGAAAATCTCGCTATCCAACGAAAATCCTGATAGCAATCAACGGAAAGATTGAAAAAGCGCTGGCGGCTGTCAGGGAGGCTGGAGCAATGTAAGAAACAGAATCTTTGGTTCGCTTAATTTTTGTTTACCTAAAATGTTTCAATCAGGCACGTGCTTGATGCTAAAGATGGGTTGAGGTACACACCATTCGAGGCTAGTCATACGCGCGATATGCACGTACGTAGATCTTCAGATGGGATTGCAGACTGGAAGATCTGACATTGTCCATGCTGACATGGTCAATTCCCATCTGCCACAATGCACATGACATTGAACATAACGCTAATTCTTTACTACCTTTTCTCCTGCGCTTTGTGCACGGTCCTCACAAACCCTCGCTTCGAATGCATCGGCTTGCCCATTCAAGCTCCAATCGACGACTGTCGCAACATTCTAGCAACGCTCTACGCCAAGTATAAAATCCCAGGGACAGATAATGAGAAACGTTGGGGGAGGACCGTTCAAAAAACGGGTCCGGAGGACTTCCAGAACGTCACGTTGCCTTGTGGGTTCCGGCTCGATCGCATCGACCCAGACATGGGGCCCAATCGCTGCGAGATCCACGTCGACAACGGTATCAACCGACATGATGCGATTGGGACTTTCACGATGGTCGAGCTGGTTGCAGCTGGGATATACGTGCTTGAGCATTGCTTCCCAGAAAGATTAACGGGCAAAGGCTTTCCTGGACCAAATAAGGACGTATATGTAATTCCACTTTATCGTGTAGGAAATGGTATGATAGAGGGACAAAACGTTGAGACCGCGAGCAGATGCGTGACGATGCTGGAGGAGCTGCCGGACGATTCAGCTGGAAGCTTGGACTTGGTCGACAATAATTCAACCTTGGTTTCTTGATAGCATAAGACTATGCAACGTCGCTTGCTAGGCCTATGGTCTCCCACTCTAAGATAACAGCTTGTGGGATTCATCTTCGTTCTCACACCATAGCCCCCGTGTAGTCTTTCTTCGCTCTTCCGTCAATGCCCAAGCATAATCTTACTCCAACATCTCGCAGCACATCTTAGAATGTACCAGTTGGGAAGAGTGGTCACAAATTTGCCTCATTTATCATTTGATCTTCAAGGCCATGGATCGGCGAGGACAGTATCGAGGCTCGGGGAGCGGCATTTCAGTGTGGAATGCGTCCCACGGAACGTCGGAATGTCGTATCCTGTCGGGCGCTTATCACCAGATGAACCAGTCCAACCCGAAATGATGATGCCCCATTAGCTTCCTGTTGTGGCCTTCTTGTTCCTCTGCCAACATACAGCAGAGCTCCTTCGGTGGATGCACCGCAGTTTGGCAACAGCGCTCTCTAGCGCATTTTGGTGTCTCAACCAGCTCTTACGAATATGACCGGGGTTTGAACATCATGTCGAAGCCCAAAGGGAAGAAAGACGTCCTTGTAATCAAATGTAATCGCACCATTTTCACGGTCACTCATTCACCCGACCAATGAGCCCTTGCTTCTTCAATAAAGCTGAGCGGCTTTCTCCACCCTCTTGTACCGCGTTCTTGCTTTTGGAGCCCAATGGTCATTTTCTTTCCACGACCTTAGCCTAGCTCTTGCGTAGATCGATTGCTCATCTGAGGAAGGGAACTATCATCTGCGTGTACCAAAGGAGGTTTCGAGGAGCGTCGTCGGCTAGTACGCAGAGAGCAGTTCATGCCTCGTGCGCTTTGAGGCTGCCATTCTTCTCATTGTGAAGGCCTAGTTCTAGGAAGGGCGGAGGAGAGGAATGGAATGGAATGATTGAGTAGCTGAGGTGTAGCGTGTAGTATCAGACTCGATGTGATGTCCATCTGTGAGAACGCGCGCGCTGATCGTTCTCCAAGCAAGCAATTCTCGTACTCAGACTCTCGACAAGGGAGAAGCCAAATTCGCAAAATTTTAACCTCACATCTTGCCAAGCTTTATAGATCACTACTTAGTCATCAGCAGCTGGTGGCTGCGAGGCTGCGTGTTTTTGTCGCGTTCGAACTGGCTTACACATAGGACATCGCGAAAACTTCTGCTGACACACTTGACCGCTGCATTGTTCCTATACAACTTTTTAGTCTCAATTCCAACTCAGTGTGGCTTGTTCGATAATTTCCACAGTTCACAATGGGCTTCAATCGCATAAAAAAACCTCATACGCGGAAAGCAAGAGACTCTGTGGATACTGCAGCGTCGAAATCACCTTCTATAATGGACAGAGGCGATCGTGGCATGACAGTGTTAGTTGACGCCTACACATACGACTCATCCAAGATAGCCGACACTGACGATTTATAGAGCTGCACACAAACTCAAGCAGTCAAAATTTCTGCGACTGCCAGCTGAGATACGGCTACAAATCTACGAATCGGTCCTTGGAGGATACCTTTTACAAGTTGGACCAAGTCCTCTCGAGACGGAAATAGCTTCCGTGAAACGACTAGATCGCTGTGATATCTCTGAATCATTGAAAGGGACATTCAACACAGCCCTTCTAAAAGTGTGTCGCTCGATCTATGAGGAAACCCGTCTTATGATCTACTCCCTGAATACATTCTCGTGGGGATATTCGAAATGGCTGCACAATCGGAAGCCAAACCAGTTACAAGCGCTGAGGTCGATTGTGCCACCAAGGCAATGCCCGCCTGATGATATCCTAGCTAGCCTGTCCAACGTAAGAGAGATATGCCTGCCTGATGGAAAATACTTCTTATCTTGGATGCAATGGGCAAAGCAACGGACTGATGTGCAAGTACGTCCACTGGACGATAGGGCTGGTCAAGGACTAAGGATCACCATCCTCCAGCCTACCGCATCTATCCATGCGCAGACAGCGAGTTCTAAGAAGCTCCTTCCGCATCACCCTGTAACTAGGAATGGAGACCCATTGACTTTCACTCTAGATAGTGACGGCAACATTGTGACATGACTAGAATTTAGTTTCATGTTTCGGCTTACAATGTCAACGCGGTGCTAGGAAAGAGGGCTCTTCATCAGCACCTCATTCCTGTACCTATCGCCATTTCACAACAGCTCCCGCGAGACGGGACGTTATAGAAGCGATGCATAATCATGTGTGGCTAAATTAGCTATAGATCACCGTCGGTCTGTACTCAAATGTCCCTAGGTATTAAGCCTGAACGCCGATGTCAAATCTCAGGTTTGCTCTTTCTCGCTCAAAAGATTGCGCTGAGATGCCGTCCACGTTTATGGCTTTCCTTCTGATCGACAATTCATCAAGCTTACGCACCACAAGTTTGGCTTCAGAAATGGTTCGGAAGCAATTACAGTCCAGATTCTGTCAAGAAACTATCTTCGTGGCCTAATGATATGGCTCATCTTTAAAGAATTGCCATCTACCGCAACGTGGGCTTTTTCTATCTCCAGTCAAGCCTACAAGCTATACAAGTCTTGCGTAAGATCATGCCATTGGATACAAACTCAATCACGCTCGACCCTTTCTCGGCCTTCAAGTCCATCCACGTTCCATCAACATTGGGTATACTACTTTTTGAACGCCGCTTATAATGGCAATGAAAACACCATCGCGCCTTTCCATTCGTTTCCACACCAAAATGGTGTCTGTATCTCTCCATCTGCCACGGACTTTGACCACCGAAAGTTTGCTCTGTTCTGGGCCTGAACCATAGTGAACTGGAAGTAATCATTCAACCAGAAGGTCTAGTTATCCCAAGCCTCAGAAATGGCTTCAAACCATGAAACTGCACATTCTTACCCACAGCCACAGCTTTAGAAAACCCGCCTCCTTCAAGCCAACATCACATCACAGCCAAAGCCTCAACGCACCTAGGACGATCCAACCATCCACATCAAGCCTCCCCTTACGCACTCTCAAATACTTCCTCCGGTCTCCCCCACTGGAGCTCGATTTCGCCGCCATCCTTCCCAATATTGCTACTCCCACGAGTCCCAAGTCTACCTCTAAGTCTATTACAAGCCTCCAGATGCTCATTCTACTGCTCCTTCATCCAGCTCCAACTCCAATCACCCGGGTCCGCATAAATGACGAGCTCGCAATTTCCATCTCGCGAAGGCGGATCTAGCCGCTCCAAATCCGTACTACTACGGGATGTCAGTGGCGGTTGTAAGTGCCACAATGATGGTGGTCGTGATGATGAGGAGGATTGTGCCGCACCGCCAAAGATACCGGGGTAGAAATTTGGGAAATTATCAAGCGCGCGTAAACAGTCTTCGATCGACGCGATATATTCAGGATACCCCGGGCAGTCGCAGTTGAGATCGCAGTATTCGGAGAGCGGCGAGGTGGTGATTGTGGTGTTTTCCGGGAGCGGATTGCTGATGGCGATGGTGATGGGGAGGAATAAAAGTGCGATATGAAGTGATGGGGACAGCATGCTGGTTTGAAAAACTAACAGAGGCAAATTTTTTCTGGTTTAAGCTATATATTTCTCAACAGTTTACGGAGCCAAGTTTGAGCGATGAAGACTGAGGGAGTGAAACTTGTTGATTTAGAAGGTGGGGGATGGAATGAATATCAGGTCAATTATCTTCCCTTCTCTTTTTTTTGGGGAAGCCACACATGCAAAAGGAGACTATGATTTAAGCATTCATATATACTGCCATGTGGCGCAAAGGACGTCAAAGTCTAATACGCCCTTGCGATACGCGACCACGAAAGTGAGTCCCAAAGCGGGACTACACCTCCCAATAATGATTCTAGCCCAACGCGTCGGAAGTGCCGTCAATAGGACCAAGCGTGAGACATACATCGTCAGTCTCAATATGTAATCAACAGTGAAAGTACATGCAATGAGAATGATAGCACCATCAAAGTGTCTTTGGCTCATAGCAAGCATGTGATTGAATCATACTAACTCATTGCAGCCTGTACACAGAGGCGTCAACGTTATGAATCATGTTCATAAATTTGCCCTACATTTCTCATCGCTCACACCTCGCGCCATCCCAATCACAGAATGAACCAAAAAGGGTCATTGTTGATAAGCGCTATTGCCCATCCAACCCCAACTCATACTCCATCTTCCCAACCACGGTATTCATCGTCCAATCGTGCTCAAAAGCAACCCCACTCTGATCCTCCAACCCCAACTTCTCGCTCGCTCTTCTCAGTGCCATTATGAAACTTAGGAGTACCGCTCTAACATCATCATCCACGCGGGCAGAGTAAATATTGCCCCTTCCCGAAGTCCTACAGATTTGAAGACACGCCTTCTCCACAAAACGGTGTAGCACGTCGTTGTATTGTTCGTAACCGTCAATGGCCTCCATCACCTCCTTGCGCTCCCCCAAAGAAAGCCTCGCCCAAGTCTTCGCAATACTAATATGAAGCGTGATGTGAGTCGAGGAAGGCGGATCTGGAGCACTCGTGGCTTCAGGCAGCCCAGTCTGGCTCTTGAACGTCCCAGGAGCTACAGCAAAGACGTCTGATAGATGTTTTGCTCGGTTATCGCGGACGATCAGATGCAGATTCTGCCGATCCTTGTCAAGGTCTTCAGGCGTGTAAAACTTCTCTCCGCAGCCCGGCATGCCACATTGCAGGACACTGGGTCCGTAAGGGGAAACGAATGGGGCTGCCTCATTCTGATGCATGCTGTATACGGTGTCGGTGCGATTTGACTGGCAGAAGATGGAGAGGAGCACTTTCCTAGCTGACGGTGCTGGCATGGAAGATGCCGTGTCGAGGGCAGCTGTGGCCAGAGCCTCCCGTGATTTGAGGTTAGAAAACAGAGTCTTGGGCATAGTGTGATTATTTTGGGTGAATACGGCCCAGAAGGTGACAAGCTGAACGCGTTCAATGGGATATGCTGCCTCATTGCCGTCGAATAGTTTGAGAAACTGGCGTGTATCGACCCATTGCTCAGCCCCAAGGGCAACTCCCAATCTAGCCCAAAATTCGTCTGACGCGACCAACGACTCATTTTCTCCCTGGTCCTTAGGCACACCCGGTGCGTTGAAGTGTCTGTAGATGAGTTGAAGGAACGGGTAAGTCCAGGTCTTATCGTCACGGTCAGCTTTGAGTAAGTTGTTCATGATCTGGCTGGTAACCAGATGTATCAGCTTTGCATGCTGTATGGCGACCAGCTGCTCTTCAGGCACACCCAGGTCAAGCATCTTGTGCCATCGCATCATCTGGGTAAAACCAGCGATCGGATATTGAATGATCCAGCTGTCCAATCCAGCCTCTCGAAACTCATTGGCCGCCCACGTCAGCGCTTGTGGGTACTTAACCCACGGACCAGTCTCACCAAAGTTCTCTCGGCATGGGCAGTTAGCTAGCAGCTCATTTTGCATCCATTCCAAGATTTCTCTCCGTGCGAGTGATTCAGAATCGCCATCCTCCGCGCACCAACTCTTCGTCTCGATGGTCCGGTCGAGCAGAGTAGCGAAGAGCTGTACTAGAGCCGACGTGCCAGTTGCGAGTCCCGAGGTAAGAGCCAAGTATAGTTGGTGTGTGATGTAGTTCTTGTTGGCCCCCTCAAAGGAGACGGCTGGAAGCTTTGCGGCAATCTCCTCCTGATAGATTGACCTATCCAGTAGTAGAGCACATTGGAAACAGATAGACTGGCTGGAGACAAGGTTCAGGTTCTGCTTTGCATGGGCGGCTGCGAGTGGAAAATTGAGCGCGAAGTCGGTTGTGTTTTCTTCAACTGCATCGAGCTTCTTCAAGACGACAGACATGATTTCCTGCTCGCCACAGCAGATATTGCAGCTCCCACGGAAGGCTCTAACGTCGTCTGATAGGTCCAGTGCCGCCAGTTTGAGCTCCGAATCAGCAGCAGAAACAACATCCGCGCGCATTGCCCGATTACTCTTTCGGTTGAGGATATCTGCGGTGTAGGATGATTTTTCGAATGTGGAGATGATACGTAGACCTCTATCGATCAAGCGGTTGATCTCCATGATTTGCTTGGTCTCCACGGATGGATCGTCTTTGAGCTCCTGATACGTTTGCCTGTTTGCGATATGAGCCTGTCGTAGACCCTGGCTAAGCCGCGTCTTCTCAGAGAGGCCTTCCGCCATAGTCATCTGCTCCATTATCTTGCCAGCGCCATGACGATCCTCGAGCCGAACAACGATCTCCTGCTGCTTGTGGCGGATCAGAAGTTGTCGAAGAGCACCTAAAGACGACCGTATCTTGCAAGTAAGAGCCAGCTGTGTAATGGCCTCCTCTTGAAGCAGGTGGCGCAGATCTTTTGCGGCCAATTGGGTCTGTTTGAGCAGCTCCGGCACCTTCACGAGTGCATTATTCGTAGAAATGTCCCACTCTTGGCCTAGCGAAACACCCTTGAACTGTCGCCGCGATCGATCTGAATCGAAAGAGATGCCTTCTTTGCGGAAAGCTTCAGTTAGGGAGGCCGTATTAGGAAATTTGCGGAGGCTGTTCCAGTCGGACAAGTGGTGAGAAACCTGGCCAGTCTGGTTTCCCAAAGAAGTGAAGGCTCCTTTTGCGTCAATGACATAGAATTCGCCGGTGCTGACGTGTCGGAATAGAATGAGGGCATCGCTAGCGCTGGCAAAGAACGAGATGCCCACAGAAATGTTTGCCATCTCAGGCGATCCATAAATTCCACCGTGGATGACTAGAATCACGGGGACTTGAGAGATGGCATGTCGCTCGGCAAGGATCGTAAGATCTGTCACATCATCGTGAGGAATTTGGCCGTCCGTGGTTAAGACCCAAAGATCGCAGTCTTGGATCGCCTCTCTAGCAGAGTCCTGCCTCATTATTTCGGATGGATATGTTCCACCAGAGCTGTAGAAATACCGGCTATCGACGCCATCGATGAGCTTTGGTGCCTCGCACCGCGTGTTCCACTTGCAAACTTGGTCGTTGAGATTGGTATGCAATCCAAGGACGGTGTCCGATTCACTCTCCAGAATCCTGCCTGCCGTGGAACCAGACGAGTCCACAGCGAAAAGCTTCCTTGTGTCCGTGTATTCAGTTCTTACGGCAGAAACTGCGGTCGTGTCCGTCGCTGATGGATGTTCTTGCCATGATGGGACTTCCATGATGACGTTGGTGGAACGACTAGACTGTGGAGATGTCAGGCTTGTTGGACACGAAAGAGTCTTTAGGCAGAAAGTTCCAAATGAAGGAAAAGAGAGACCTTTAAATATGTTCAAGAGGGTGTGGATGAGCCATCTCTAGATTCGACTCCCCAACTTTGAGTCAAAAGCAGAAAGTCAATCAATGATGTGAGTCATGGAGGATGAAGAGTCAGAAGCCGTTGCGGGAGGATTGTTCTAGTCCCGCTAAGGAGAAGGTGCGAATGCGTCAATATCTACGTTGCCGTAGGCGACCAACAATCAGCATTACCTCAATATAAGGCAAATTTGCCAAGTGAGTCGCCTACGAGAAGTCACGGTAGAGAGAATTAGGCAATTGAATGAGGCCTAAGGCATTTCGGGATTTTGAGAGATACGTCGCGTTCGAACCAATTTTCGACAGAGGACATTTTGAAAAGTGTCCTCGAAGCGTTTTGATGCAGTCAGCCTCTACTTCCTACCAAAGACCGTGAATACCCGTATCGTAACCCATCATACCGTAGGACTTACCATGTAGGTCGGTAGCTCTTTCCTGTCAGGCTTAGGTTAGTGTGAAGTAGTGGTGGAGATGAGCGGAGAGCCCTGGAGCTGGCAGGAGGTGAAGCACAAAGTCATCTCTGGGATGGGTGGTTGTATCAGGGTAACAGCCGGCGGAATGGTTGTCACGGGTGGCGAGAAGTTTTTCCATAACGCTAATGGTAGGATTGAAGTAAACTGGGGACGAGAGATGCTGTATAGCGAGCCTGCGCGAAGCGGGAGTTGGGAGGATGAACGAGCCGTCTCCGACTGAATTGCATTTTTAGAATGTGAATGCAGGATTGGTATCAAGGTCATCCAACCATGCATTCCATCCAACCGCTGGGTGCAGATTTCAGGATCACTTGTGTGTGCTAGAAAGCGTCACTCCTCACATCTCCGCGACATCACAATCATGAAATACGCTTTGGCGGAATTTGAAAACTGTCGGATTACGTAGCCTTCACAACAACGATGTACGACAACGCATAAAAACTCGAGTGAGAAATACCAAATAAAGCGACCGATGAGTGATTTAAAAGTTGTTTGATGACGGCAGGCAGCTAGAAGCAACCTAAGAAGAAGCACGTGCTCAATTCGCTTTACTGTCCACGGAGGACAATCGGTGGTCTTGATACGACTGAAGTCCGCCCTAGAATTACGGTGGCCTTGTTCTTTGATGCCACAGTCGCACTCAGAGGCACTTTTGTATCGCACTCAGCCAAACCCGCCCTCGAGAACGCATTTCCATCGTCCCTCGAAGTCTACACTTTCTGTGGATTCCCACCATTACCCAATCCTCCAGACTCGAGAACACCACACGGTCCATTCGAGAAAGCGAGATCATACTTCCTCGACCTCTCATCCTCAAAGAACTTGCCAGCCTTGATACTAGGGTTGTTGCACTCTGTCCCAAATTTGAGGAGATAGCAATGGGTCGAGCCCTTAGTATCATAGACGGAGAACTTGCAGTCTGGCGTCTGGATACAGTGTTCGCAGCAATAGTAGGAGTTGTCGGCTCTCTGCTCGGAAATGTATGTGCCGTCATTGGATTCGTAGCTGAAACTGGGGAGGTAATGGCCGTTTGCGATGCGCGCGCCAAGAATGTTCGTTGGGCTGCAGGCGGCGTAGAAGGTTGACGTAGTCGTTTCTGTTTGCGTCGTTGTTGAAGTCTCTGTTGAGGTCTGGATGCCTCCAAAGGTGGTTACGGTTTGGGTGTCCGTGACTGTGGACGACTGAGTCGTAGAGGCGGTGAAGTTGTAGACGGTAGATGTCGTTGTACTCGTGTCCGTGCTGGTGGCTGTTACGATTGCTGGATCGGCGGTGATAGTTTTGACAGCACCCAGAACGACAATCTCCTTAGTCAATGTGATAATGACGGTCGTAGTACCTGAAAACACGAGTAAATAACGGAATTCGCCACAGCCTGGTATGATTTGCTAGAGAATGACAACGTACAGATGACAAGCTCCGGCCATGTATCCTCCGCCTTGATCAAGCCACTGGCGTTCCTGAACGGCGTCTCGTTATCGTCGTAGGCACCACGGGTGTCGACAGTACCACGTCGTGAAAATTTCGCACTAGGTGGGTTGGGATCATAGTTTGATTCGCCGGACGATTGTTGCACACTCACGAAGCCGGAAGGCTCAGCGATTTCTCTCGTCGATGTTTGGATAGACGTTGAGGTTGACGTTGCAGTCTCTGTAGTCGTATCGAAGCTAGCGACAGTCGTAGTGGTGCTCTCAGTGGTTGTGGTGGAGATGGTCTCGACACTGACGGTATCCGTAGAGATCGTGGTCACAAAAGTGACAATCACCTCAGTGAAGGTCGAAGGGGCGGGAGTGACTGTTGTGGACGGAGAGCTGGTGCTTCTGAATTTAATTACGGAAGGTTCCGCGGTTGTAAGAGTTGAAGAGCCATAAACGGTAGAGCCACGGGTCGTTGCAAGCTTGGTCTCGCAATTTTCGCTGGAAGTCGTTGATGAGCTGACGGTGTTTGTGCTTAGTACATCTCCGGAGGCTTGGGCACTGATTAGCGGTAGGATGCTCAAAAAGAGCAAAGCAGTAACGAACGACATGACGATTAGAACAAAGTACGAAGAGATTGTGGATAATGCGAAACGGTAGGAGAAGCTCAAAGATTTGGCAAGGCTAATATTGTCGAGTGAGCTCAGGTGGTGGATCATGCAAAAAAGGGTAGAGGTACGCCATTGTGGGTGCAGGCTTTGGTGGTGCTCTCGATAGGAAGATCCGAAGGCATATCCCACGTAACAAGGATTAACCAAGAAGGCTGCCTCTACTGGACTTTGTGAAACCTCTGGCCAACGATGCCCCGCAAAGGGAACAACGTTCATTTCAGCATGTGTGCCGCACCTACCGACAACTTTCAGAGGGTACAGCCGACGAGAACCTTTCAAGCCATTGATGAAGTGCTGGTCTCCATCCCCAAATGCTGAAGGTTCAGATGGAATACTAGTCCCCCCATTAAGTATTACCGGAGTGTCGAGCATTTCTGTACGGATGCATAGTCTTCGGTGTAGCTCAAGTCTTGTAAAAGCGGAGTGGGCCTTGGAAACTATGTACTAGCTCCACCGCCACCGCCTCCTCTGTAAGTGGTTAGAATCTTGAAGCTCAACTTGATGACCAATATCCAGCTCATTAGCTACTTCTATATCTTGTGTTGAACTTTCAATGTGGTCCCTCTAGCAAGGCAACGGCAGCATTGTACATTCTTGATTCGAGAGTGACGAAGGCATGTGGTCCTCAGTACGCGGAGGATGTACAGAAAGTCAGACCCTTGGGACAGGTGTTTCTGCAACGGCTTGCATTCACTTCTGCAGAAAGGTGTAACACATCAAGAGTCACTTGAGAAAGTGAAGGTATCAAAGAAGCCTCCAAGTTGCGGAGGTGTCTGCGATCTCACGCGGAAGTTGCAATCCAGCATTGATCATTTACACGAGTACGTAAAGGTCGACACGTTACATCTCCTCCCAATTGACATGATTAGATTCGATGGGATGGCCTCACAATCGAAGGCGACGCCGCTGGTACCTAATGCGTGAGATAACGAATGATACTTTGCGAAACGACGGATCAAGTTTTCTTCAGAGATGGGGAAGGCTTGGCGACAATGACGTCACTTTTTGTACATACATTACGTTCATAAAATTGTGCAAACCCATGCATACCCTTCCCAAAGTCTGAGAACACGCAAGAAGCGATACGTAGCTCAGTTCCCCAAACCCTCACGATGTCAGCGTCTCGTCCTGCACAACCAACGGCCCTCCATCAGCCAGCAACGGCGCCGCGACAACCTGCTGCTGCACCCTCGTCTTCGATGGCGGAGCAGGAGGCAAGAACCCCGGCCCGCCCTTATACCCACCATGCAGCCAACTGGCCTGCGGTCCCATCTTGCCCGGCCAGCTCGAGCAATCCACCTGCTGAATCGTAGCCACATTCAAGCCAGCCCGTTGTGTCTCGCCCCACCATGCTTTCGCAGCATCAGTATCCATACACAAATCCACGACCGTGTGACTCCCGAGTCCGTCCTTCGATCCATCTTTCTGGTTACACTGCCTAATCGTGTTGCCATCATTGGGATTCAAGTCCGGCGCGCAGGTGTTCGTAACAAGGACGATGAGGCCCGATTGAGCCACAGGATCGACATTGTTGGGCGCTGGGCAGATCTTCGGTGGGGCGTTGGGAGTATAGCAGAGTCTCTTGGGGGCGGTGAGCTGCCAGCAGGTTCCGCATTGGCCGGGTTGAGGGGGCTCGTTGAAGCCGGCGGAGAAGGCTGCCTGGGGATAGGTGCCTGAGCCTAGGAAGCCGCATTTACCAATCTTGCGGGGGTCGTTGCAGGAGCCTTTGCCGTAGCCGGTTATGGTGCCTTGGTATTGTTTGCCGATGGGCTTGATGGGAGGGATGGCGCCTTTCCATGAGGGTGCAGCTCGGGGGATGAGGTCTTTGTTTGGTGAGGGGGCGGCGAATGCGAGAAAGATGAGCTGTACGACGGAGAACAGCACGAGGAAGAAGATGCACATGTTTCCCAGTGG
The DNA here is from genome assembly GCA_032158265.1 of Bacidia rubella. NCBI lineage: Eukaryota > Fungi > Ascomycota > Lecanoromycetes > Lecanorales > Ramalinaceae > Bacidia > Bacidia rubella. The sequence goes on along the minus strand of JAVTIF010000015.1, from coordinate 1,354,178 downwards.
TCCTCAAGAGATGTCGCGATGCTGGGGATGCAGAAGAAACTTGGTCGTGGATCAGTCATTGGCGTATGTACCTGCTAACGAGAGAAGTAAGGGTATGCCAGGGGTTACGCTCGGTCTTTTGAGGAGCGTAGGAAGAAGACGTTCGTCTGGCGAAGAGAAGGCGTTTTGAATACACCACAAACGAAGGAAAAATTTGTTGCATACGCCGATGTCACCCATGAATTGCTACCGCGTCTCCTGTAATGATTTCGTTGTGGTATTACATGACTGCTACCTGCGGGGTAGCTGGAGGGAAAACTGAACATCTTCATCTTATACGAGACAATGGAGCGGGGTCGACAGGGGTGACGGCGAGGGGCAAGCCATCACTGCATTCAGGGTTCGAGGTTTGTATAGGGTATCCTGGGACTGCCTATCCATTATGAGCACTTCATGCCAAACCACCGCAGCAATGCAATCTCCAACCCCAGACTCTTTCCAATTCCCCACAATGTACTCTTGACCAGGTCCAGGATTAAGATTGAGGATGACTGGCCATCCTAATGACCATCCTATGCACAGTCCAGGAGTGTAGTAATTCATGAGAGATTCGATGTTCCAATGCGCGTGTGACAGCGTTTCCTGACAAATGCTTCGATCGGCTAGGAATGGCACAGACCGCCAAATGTCACTCTAATTTATGCATGACAAGCTTTGCTGGATGACATGGATCTTGAGAGAGCCGCTAGTATCGCTTGAAAGAACGCTTTGTTTGATCTCAGATTACAGTCACCAAGATCTATTCCCCAGGAAGAACATCGTGCGTTAATTGATGAGAATTCGATGTCGCGGCTTCTACCTGCTATCTTGCGATGTTTATGTTCATATTGTTAATAGATGACTGAATGTCCTCGTCTGGATCTTCGTCGACCAAAATCCAGATCTACACCAGCCTCAGTTGTACAGTAAGTTCAGACATTCAAAAGGTATGGTTGAAATGACTAGCACAGCGGACTGACCACATAAGTGGTTACCACTTCTTGATATCATCTAGTCATGCAATATGTGATGAGATACGTTGTTCATGATTCATGATTGTATTTCCTACCGCGCTACCCGTATAAAATAGACTATATATTCATTACAGCCGTCAAAGAGCTGAGAGACTCAATAGTCCAAGGCCAGTATCATTAGATAAGTTGAAAGCTCATCTGCCGGCAAAAGAGGTCTTAAGTATTTCGTTCAGATATTGCAGTCTTTCATCACTAGAGAAATAGAATATGTATAGGGTTCCAACAAGATGTAGGTCGAATTTTCTTTGTTGAGAAAGCTGCATGCCGGTCATAGATGCGAAACTAATTGCACAGAAAGGGTGCAGGTGAGCTTGGATGCAAGCGAGGGTTCCACCAGATTATCCCAGTCACATGAAAGTCATTTCAATCCAAGCGTCCATAGGCCTGAAGCCTGTGCTGATGCAAAGTAACAGGACTTAGAGGCGAGCTCAGCAAGCTCTATCTTGAGACATTGCGTTCTCCCTTGAATACATCATGCAACGTTGAAAGGGCGATAGTTCGAGAAACTCGACGCCATCTTAGTCCTCATAATTGGAATGTATTAGCAGGCTGGTCGCTTAATGTCTCAATGCAGTCTTGAACCCAAAGCTTCGGTCCGCTTAAGGCTCCCAATTTTTGGGTGGTTGACTTATGTTTCGAAAGTCGAAGACGGCTGTGCCATTCCACATGCGAGTGGGATATGGCGCTATCAGGACAGTCTCTCTGACGACGCTCTCATCAGCTATACTATGTTCATTTTTGACTCTCACTGTACTCAAAGTCTCGTGCTCAATCCTGTAGGAGAATTGACCATGAGGCCACACCATAAACTTAAGTACTATCATTTTGCTTAAGCTCCCTTCATATGTACAACAGATTGGAATGACGTGGACAGTGTCATTCAATAGTGTTATGTCTGCAAAGGCGCCTCGGATACGGATAGACTCAAATTGTATACCTTTGCTGGTCATTTGAGTTTCCTTACGCCCAAGATATGGTGACTTGGGGTTAGGAATGACTCGAGACGAGCCAGCGAAGTCAGATGGCGACCGTGCGAGCATGCCACCATGCTGAAGCGAGCTTGTCCATGCAAAAATTGACTCATCATCGACAGTCCTAATGATTTCTTGTTGAAGCCTGGCAAAAGCCTTGTTGCGTTCGCCATAGAGCAGTGGCATGTTGACGTTGAATAGTCCGAGCAAGCAGTAAGCCTCGTCCTCTATCCTCGTCGTACGTCTACCGGAAGCCCAAGACATCTTCTGTGCGACACTGGCGCGGCCAGAATCTTCAAGCAGAGATTTTTCATTGATGTTCGTGATCGCGTAAATGTTTTCCTTGAGCGCATGCTTCGAATATAATTCGGTCCAATTGCTATCAAAAAACAGCACGTGATGTGGTGCCAAGAGCTCTTGCAGTGTCCAACCCCTGGTGAACCACCGGCTTTGTCTGAATTCTTGAAGCCATGTTTCTTGGTTCTTGGAATAATTCACGTCCGAAAGATAAGCATAGCACTCTTCTGACTCCTTGTACCAGGCGTACATAGAATTAATCGCCTCAGAGAGCTCAGCGCTACTAGCCTTGTCAATACAACAGGTATCGATCCAAACATAGCTGTGTCCACGAGATTTGGCCAAACCACAGCATTTCAAGATCTTTGTGAAGCCTGCGAGATTACGTTGCTCAGGGTTCGTGTAATCAGCCAAGGAAACCTCTTCTTCGCCCCAGGTATGGGAAAGTATGGCATACTTGGGCACCTGACTGCCGATGAAGTCCTCCAACTTTAGTGTAGCGGTGTTGATGAGCCGCATAGTCAGACAGCGTGTTCTATTACCATGGGAAGTATATCACTACATTAGCAGAGGCAATGTGCGGCCGTATCCTAAAGACTATGTAAAGACGAACGACCCGTGTCCGATGTCCTTCATTTAGGTGTCAAGGCTAGTGCTGAAGTCATGTCGCATCCGAAAGATATACTTCCATGTAAACATTCTACTTGCGCCTCACAACCTCTGCTCACACTCATAACGCAAGCAACACACCTTTGAAAAGTCCATAAGCAGTCTCGACAATTCTATGGTGGGTCCGATCCTCCAGTCGAATTAGATCCTCCACCTGTCGAGCCATAACCCTTAGACGTCTCCGACGTCTCCGTCGTCCCCTCACTCGCCGCACCACCCGTCAATCCCGATAAATCGCAACCCACTTTCAACGCTACATATCTCATCAGCATAACCCCCACACCCACAAAAGAAAATGAAGCCAAGAAACTCACCAGAAGCAAACATAGCATAATTCTGCGGATTCCCCACCGCATCCATCGCCGTCGCGCCAACACACCCCTGAATCCCCATCATCTTCTTCTCCGCCTCCGTGCGATTCCCCACCGAGCTATCCACCGGCGCCATATAGAGGTACTTGTTCGCCAGCGCCCTGATAATACTACCGTACTGCGTGTGCGCGAGGGAATCATCATTAGGCTTCGCATACTCCAGCTGATCAACAGTCAATCCAGGGGTAGGACACAACTCCTCCGTTGGGATCTGCGGCGTTCTTTGGCCATCGAAAAACGGCGGCCAGAGCCAGATGGTAGGTGAATTCTGCACGTCTTCCGCGGTCCAAAAATCCGAGTCTTTGTTGTCATCGCCGCGGTATTTTTCCCAGAACGCGTAGTCTTGATTCTGGGTGCCTTCGGGCCATTTGCAGGTGAAGGTGAGGTTCAGTCTCGTCGCGCCTGGTTGGACGTGGTCTGAGTACTGCAGGTCGGGGAGGGTGTAGGTGTCGCCTTTGGAGATGCGGGTGAAGATCTCGACGACTTTTGGGATGTTGGTGTTGGACTTGAAGAATGTTTCGAAGTAGGGGGATGCGACGCCCTTTTTGGCTTCGGCAATCACCCAGTACATGTCGGGTTCCAGGCTGTTTTTGAAAAGGCTTTGAATGGAGGGGGCATCTTCCGAGCGGCATTGTACGAAATTGAGCGAGCCATTCACGCCAGGTGGGTTCTGGCGGGGTTGGAGATAGTGATTGGGTTGAAGGTAGGATGGAAGCGCGAAGGCTAGGGGACAAAGTAAGGCGGTGGCTGTGAGTATTGCTTTCAGCGAATCCATTGCGGTGGTCGTGATTGCTGTTCTATGTCTGTGTGGAAAAGCGAGCATACTCTGCCTGTCCATTCATCTGATAGTTATTTGTATGCTTGACCAAGACAGTCTTCTCCTTTCAGGCTCATGTTACTATTTTTAGCTCATTTCGCGGGTGTCTTATGCTGAGGGGGGGACATACCCGCGACAGCGTGGAAACTCAACAAGCGCCTGAGATTACTCCTATGAATACTCAAAATGAGATGTCTATGTAGCAAGTAAGAAATGGTGAGTCATCAACATATGAAAGTTGCATAGGGTAAATTGGAGAGACTTCTTGGAATTTCGGACGCAACTCTTCATAGCTGAAGCAATCGGTGACAATGCTCCTGCACAACAATTGTATCTCTTCGTCGGCGAGCTTACATTCAATGATGGCGAGACCACATTATTACTCCAATATATCGTAGGTCTCCAGCAAGTGGAGGAACCGTATCGTTTGGCGCATGCATGACTCGCCTGTAGCAAAGTTTTTGCAATAGTCTAGTCGCCGTAGCATCACGCGTCTGCTAGTATTGTTGTTTAGTGGCTTTTTTACAGTAGATCATCTTTGGAGCTTCTCTCCTGGAGCGTTGATTGACCCCTTTTGAGCTCATCTGAGATCGTTTCGTTGCGATATCGTCATTCTGCAATAGCGATATCTGGAGAGCCAACGCTGTAATTCGTGGAGTGGCAAGCAATGGCGCGATTTGTTGCGTCGTGTTTTTTATATATATAGAGCCGAATCAAGAATGAAGGTTTCAAGACGATTACCGAAGGGAAAGCAATACATATGGACAGCACTCAATTGTCTGGACACGCAATGGAAGAAGTGTACATGTTGATGTTGTGCATATGAAATAGAGATTAAAACGAGACATCTTTATCGTCCGACACTTCATGGGACTCACATAACCGTTGCTACATCAGGATAACTCTTTGCTAGATGTTCACAACGGACCTTAAAATCAGTCACACAATGGCTGTGTGTTAACAGAAGCAGGGTCAGCGGCAAAGATGTAGTTCGTTGCGCTTCAAGATCATCATTGTCAGCGCTCCGGAGAGGACGGCAAGAATCATGCCAGGATCGTATAACGCTTTAATAGCAAGGTTCTGTCTATACAAGTATGATGTCGAAGATACAGCAATTGCAATGTCCTGTCATGAATAGTAAGAACGGAAGCGCCTTCGGAACCTCATACAGGTTTGTGTTAGGCGTTAATGCTATCTGTGAAGCCAGGGATCAGTGCTCTGAGATGGAAGAAATTGACATTGGATGCTGTGACCGTTCTCCAGATTGAGTTGACATTTCAAGATCATGTTGCGGCTGAAATGGCCAGACATGATCAAACATTCGCAGAGGTTTCGGAGGCCCAGTCTTTCGCAACGCCAGCATATGCCAGCAGCCACCCAGCAGCAGCCCAAACCGGTTGGCCACGTGAGCTCACGCGGGAACCACCTCTCGACATGGCAATGGCTTAAAGATAGCGATTTATTCGTGGGATCTTGGCTGCAGACCAACCAAGACATCTGACCCGTCATTGCGCTAGGCGCTACTACATCGACTTGACATGCAGAGCATAGACCCTTATTCCAATTGCCGGAAATTGCGTGTTCGGTGTGAAACGGACGCGTAAAAAGGGCGGAAATTTTCAACTGAGAGTCTAGTTCAACTTGGGTTGCCGGCAAATTAAGGGAACCGTGAAGATCATCGTTTCTGGCTCTGCAAGCAAGAGCTAGAGGAGGGCCGGAACGACACAGGTAGAGAATGAGCTACCTGATCCTCCAAGTTGACGGTGTGGAGAAGAGATCGTTGGGCGGATGATGCCAGATCGGATAGATGCGCAGCGAATCAAATTCCCTCATACACGACCGCTATGCCGTCCTTGGCAGCTAACGTATGCAGATTCAGGGGCAGAAAGATGCCATGTGGACGACGGCAGGAAGTTTGAAGAACATCGAGATTTCGAGGCTTCTGATTCGCCCTTTTATTCCTTATCAGTGTTTTGCGGCTACGCCAGAGGTCTTTGGAGGCTTGGTGGCTACTTGGCTGTAGTTCTAGGCCTTGGGGGGCGTTCTTGCGCACCAATAAAGTGCCTGTGAATCTTCTCGGCAGCCTAGGCCAATCTGGCAAGGGACCTGAGTGCCGGCCCCTTTCTCAGTATGCGGGGGATCCACACTATGCAGACCCTGGACACGCGACGCGGCGAACGGGCTTCTCCCGCTGGCCATTTCTGCAAATCTGATGCGGTTTCATACAGGTCCACCGTGGAGCAAGACCTCTCAGCCAATCAATGATTGCGTATGGGTGTTTCCAAAGCTCTATGACCGCCATAGACTACTCAAATTCGCGCAAATTGAGGGCAGCGTTTCAAATTGGTATGCAACCTAGATTCTGGCACCGTAAACATATCCTGCCAAATGCATCATGGTCCGCGAGCCAAATATTGCGGATGTTGGTAGCGTACCATGAAGTCTAATATGCACCATCAGCCATAGTAACCTTTTTGGGAAAAGGTGCCATTCAAACCGCTATCTTTGCATACAGAGTTTGAATCTCCGAACCTTCGCACACGACGCCCAGCAAAATCACCCTTTTGATCTTTGCTCGCCATCTGTATTCCAGCAAAGCACATCAGCTGGCTGCAGCAGTATTGTACATACACACCCACACATTCATTATGAAGAGGATATGACAGCAGGGGGCAACATTCAAGGACCTCGCGTTCATTAAGGAGCATTTTCACGTCAAACTCTTGAGAGCAAACACCCCCAACCGCAACAGCTTCTCAGGCAAAACACACTTCCCATCCCTCACGATGGCCGACCTCCCCTCCTCCTCCAGCGAAGTAAACTTCAAAATCCAAGACGAAGGCCGCCTCGCCGAACTAGGCTACACCCAAGAACTCCGGCGCGAATGGTCCTTAATCCACAACTTCGGGGCCTCCTTCAGCATCATCAGCGTAACAACCGGGATCGGGCAACTCTACGGGTACGGTCTAAACAGCGGTGGGCCCGGGGTCATGACCGTGGGCTGGATAATCGGCTCAATCTTCACTCTAATCGTTGGGATGTCGATGGCGGAGATCTTGTCGGGCATTCCTACGTCCGGTGGACCTTACTTTTGGGCGTACATGCTGAGTCCGCAGCATAGGGCGCCGTTCTTTGCTTGGGTTACAGGATGGTTTAATTTGTTGGGCCAGGTCGCTGTTACAACGGCTGTGACGTTCGGGTTGGCGACGATGATCAGTGAGACGGCGGGTGTGGCGAATGGGTATCAGCCATCGGCAGGAGGCACGATGGGGATCCATGCTGTGATCTTGCTGTCGCATGTTTGTGTGAATTTGTTGAGTGTGCGGACGTTGAAGTATATGATCTATACGAGTATTGTGTTGAATACGTTGGGGGTTTTGTGTTTGTGCACGGCGATTTTGGCGAAGGCGCCGAAGCTGCAGAGTGCGAAGTTTGTGTTTAGTACGTTCTATGATGGGACGGCAGCGAGCGATGGGGAGGTTGGGTGGAGTGTGAGGGCCAGTCCGGCGTACGTGGCTGTTACGGGGGTGTTGTTGACGCAGTATACCATCTTGGGGTTTGATGCGTCGGCGCATCTTTGCGAGGAGACGAGGAAGGCTGTGAGGGATGCGCCGTGGGGGATGGTGGGAGCAATTGGTGCAAGTGCCGTGGTGGGATTCTTCATGCTGTGCAGCTTGTTGTTCGCGATTCAGGACTTTGAGGCTGTGAGGAATGATCCCATGCCCTTCTTGAGGGTCCTTACGGATGCGTGTGGGAAGACGGGCGGTACTGTGTTAATGGTGGTCGCTATGTTGGCGGTCTGGCACTGTGGGCTGTTCTCTCTGGTACGTTCAATCTCCTTTGCCCTCTAGCTTCAGTGCCTGACAAGTTCCAGTGCTCAAACTCACGCATGATGTTTGCCTTCGCCCGCGATGGCGGCATTCCTCATCGTCTCCACATAATCGACCGCCGTTTCAAATCCCCCGTACGCACGGTCATTTTCGGGGCCTCCCTCTCCTTCCTCCTCGCCCTCCCCTCATTGGGCTCTCGGACCGCTTTCGCAGGCACAACAGCCATCGCTACCATTGGCCTTTACATTTCCTACGGCATCCCGATCCTCCTCACGCTCATCTACCCGGAAAACTTCAAGAGGGGCCCTTTCAACCTGGGGAGAACATATGGGAGCAGGATAATAGCTGTGGTGTCTATAATGTACATTGTGTTTATCACAGTCGCATTTTGTCTGCCGACTTTGAACCCAGTCACAAGCGACACCCTCAACTATACACCAGTTGCTGTCGGGATCGTAGGGATCGGCGCTTTGGGCAGCTGGTTCTTCTGGGCGAAGAATTGGTTCACTGGTCGATGCAGGCACCATTGCAGAATATGTATTCGGCAATTAGATCTGCTAGGGGAGGAGATGGTCAACAGAATGAACACAGGCGATAGTGATGGTCATGACAGACCATTGAAGGGGGACGAGACCCCACAGAGCCCCAGGATGGGACCCTCTGGAAGGACATTTTCAGGGTCCAGGGATAAGAAGGGGTTCAAAGTGACTGAGCAGTGGGTGGTTCCTACACCCCTCTTGAAAGGTGATTGCTAACGACTGGCAGGAAAATCAACGTTGGCAGAGAATTCGTGGTCAGCAGCGCGCCGGCGAGTCAGTATGAAGAGCTGTAACATGTATATATAATTGGATATGTTCACGATCTTGAAGAGCAAGAGGGCGTTTGACGGGTCATTTTGTCGTCATGCATGATGCATGATTTGATACCCTGGAAAAAGTTGCATATACCTTCATTGTAATATCATTAGGGGCATTAGAGCCATACATATTTGCCAGAGAAGACGTCGGGCTTGGTTAATAGAAGTCTCTGTACATTCCTTTGCAGTCTCGTCACGTCAATGCTGTCGTTGAACATGAACTTTCAAAGATTTCAGCACACGATAATCAATTCGACATGATTAGAGGCCTCTCTTCTTGGGTAAAGTCGCAAGTTTTCAATCGCATCGTATTCATGTACCTTCTTGGCGAGGCCCGTGTGACTCACCGCTGGCAACCACCAAAATACCTCGTTTAGATGAAGAACAAGCTGTAATGCGATGCTCTCCAAGTGGGTATCTATCTGGAATCCTGTGCTTCACATGTGGGGTCTCTTCAATTTCAAGCAGATTCCGACTCCCTGTGTCAGCACTTGAACATACTTTGGAACAGCTGCTTCCTCCCTGGAAGATACGTGTGCTCACCCTTCGTTCTGCTTCATTTCTCCGAATATCTTACCACAGGTCGCGGGTAGAAGTGTAGACATGGGCGACCTGCGAGCACGGTTTTGCTGGTTTACTCGAGCAGGACCGAATTATTCCAGCTTGAGAATCTGGTGGGCGCGAACCTGCTCACCATGGTTTGGAGTTGCTGTAGCCTCTTTACACCTGATTCGGCCATTGCTTCGCCTATTTTTGGACCAGAAGGGTTCTTGTAGGATCTCTCGATTGCCTCCCGAAGACACGGAACTGAGACAGTATGTATATATCTTTCGAGCCAGTCTTGCTTGACCATTGCTAAGTTCGACGGTTTACATTCCTTAGATATGACTCCTTTAGGGCCTGGATTTCCCGATGTAGGCGGGAGCTGCGCACTGGCCAAGTTCTCGGTCGTCGAAGTGTGAGGAAAAGCCTCGTAATTCGGACATCACGGATCGTTCACCCCACAGCGGTGCAGCTGCCACCCTCGATCATCTCACTAACCACAGCTACGAAGCCTGAGATGCAATAGCTACCATAGCTTGTAAATGCAATGGCCAAGACCTTGAACAGATGCTTGTGTCCCGATACTTGTTCCACAGTGGCAGCTGCATAACCCATCACCATCCCGAAGATGATCCAATTGAGTATGAAGTTCCTATCTCTTTGAGCACTGTCTCTTTTCTCCCAACCAGTGAGGACAGTGATGACGATAAACGGTATGGCGAACGCTGTGATGAGGAGCGCCAGACAGAGGACGTGAAGGAACGGTTCGTAGATTGGTGGAGGTAGCCGAGTGAGAGGGCCATGGGAAGGGACGCTGATGACGGTGCTGTTGGGTGGAAAGCTTGGTCGATCGGCGTTGCGACGACGTGCTCGCCAGGCTTTATATCGACGCCAAATATTTCGTTCCAAAAGCAGGGGAACAAATTGCTGGGTTGGGATTCGCTTGACCGACAGAGTTGGAGACCAGGTCGTTCCAGTGTTGGCAGTGCTGTAGGTGAAACGTTCTTCCGAGTCTGCGTGAAAGTGTATTGTACGGCCTTCGGGCGTGACTAGCTCTTCTTGCCGCCCTGGAAGATCCACGAAGGGCACTCGTAGGCCTTCAGGCTCAAGCGTCTCTTTCGGCTCGATCGAGCCTACTGCACCATCTATTTCACCGCCACGAGAGACCATCTCATCCATGATTGAGGAGTGTACCATGTAAAGCATTTCATACTCTTTCGTCAAAAGACTGCCAATGAAGTTCACGGTCGAGACAATCATGTAGGGCAAGACAGTGAGGCCGTAGGCTGCGAAGCCGAAACGATTGATCTGCGCACCCTGAGCTCGATAAAGAGACCAGCCACCGCTCACAGTCTGGGAAAGCGAAAAGACGATGCGAGGAGCATTTTGTGTTGAGGAAAGCTTGGTCTGTGCTGTCATGGCTTTGAAGAGTGCGCTGAAATCGTTGAGTCGGAATGCAGCGAGCAGATCAGGTCTTGGAGGTGGCTCGCCTCGAGGGTGCACTTTGACGTCTTCTGGAATGTAGGCGAGCTTATATCCTGGCAATAGTTTGCACATGCCATGTATCTTCACATAACCGGGATCGATAGACGGACCATTGCTCATAGAATGTTTGCCGAATTTATGAGTCTGTACAAAGATCTTGAATACCTTTTCCAACACACCGCGCTGAGGCAATGGAATATACGAGTCGACGATGTTGAAGCAGATCGTACCCGATCCGTCTTCCAGGTCCAAGATTGAGTCAGAGGTTGTTGTATGTTGTATCCCACGCTCTTCAACGTTGGTTTCCTTTTCCTTCAATTTCGAAGCAAGTGCGAAATGAACAGTTGGCGATCCCTTGACTGAGCTTTTCTTGGTGCCTCCATCAGTGCTTGTCTCAGTCGTTGGACAATCAGCCATCTCTTTCTTCTGTCCGTTTGAAATGAGTGAACCAAGGGGTGCTGCTGTGCTCTCGGCCACTTGAAGCTCCTGGCCCTGGCTGTGCAATGGCCTAGTACCCTTGATCTTCTCGATCTCACAACCTTCTACTTTCATGCCGTCCGCTGGCTTCCAATCTTCGGCCCGTACGATCGTGCACAAGGCGTTCGCACGCGCCGCGGCTTGTAGGTCACTTCTCGTGAGGTTCGCAGCTCTTGAGATCAGGCACAAGCCCCTTCGCAGCCCTGTGTAGGGTACTATGAGGCAACAGAACTTAAACACGACAGAGGCGAACAAGTTTTCTCCCGGCATTGAGCGAACAGACAGGGCGTGCATGATATAATTGGCAAAGAGGAACCAGACAATATCGTACCAGTTCGCAGAGGTGCATATGACTTGCGAGCCTGGTAGATTGTCGTCGAATGTGGTATTGACTGGTTGAGAGGGTAGGCCATGTGTACCTCGAGGAAGGAGTGCGAGGACTGCGAGGGCATAGAGGGAGGCATGCTTGCGAAGGGTGCATCTAGTCATGGTGGATCAATTCAAGTTACGGGGAGACATGCGGTGCGATCATAGAGCCATAGCGACATAGTCTCTTGTAGGTCGTCGCTATACTCTCCTTCTCTTCCCTTTCCATTGTCCAATCTTCGACGCATGGAAGGCTGAAGGCTCTCGAGAGCTACGAAGTTGCAATCAGCCTTGAAGCAATCAAGAGGGAGATCGCTGCCAATTTTGGTGCCCTCGGAAAGTTCCGCTCGCCAAGGCAAGGCAGATTTGCCGATTGCACGGAGCGAAGCAGTTTCTCCTTCAAATGAACAATCAGAGCCATCATATGCAATTGTAGATGGTCTAGCTCTGCCAGAAAGGCCTTTGCTGCTGCAAGCGATCGCTGTTATCACTCATGTGCTTCGTGAGCTTTGAGACTTTTCGGTGCAAACCAACAGAAGTATCCGAATTGTGCCCGACTACGTAGACCTGCAAAGCCTGCATCAACAAGTACAAATATGACATGAGCGCTGCTCATACTGAACAAAGAGACAATCCATGAGAGACTCCAGATCTCTCCAGCAAATATGGCAAGAGCATTTGGTACTCTGCCGGCGTCTGCCAATGGCATTGAGCCCTTCACTGCCAATATCTCGCAAGACGAGGTCGACGACTTCAAGCAGCTCTTGAAGCTCAGCAAGATCCATAATCCAACGTACGAGAGCACCCAAGATGACCGAAGGTATGGTGTCACTCGAGAGTGGCTTATAAAAGCGAAAGATCACTGGCTCAACCGTTTCGATTGGCGCGACTGCGAAGCACACATCAACAAATTCCCTAATTTCAAGGCCACGACTGAGGACAATGGCGAGATCTTCTCCGTTCATTTTGTGGCCTTATTCTCTAGGAAGGTGGATGCTGTGCCGGTCATCAGCACCCATGGCTGGCCTGGTCATTCTCTGTACACTTCTTGAAGGATGCAACCACGCTGACTGTGCTCCAGGCAGCTTCATGGAGTACCTCCTTCAACTGGACTTGGTGAGCGATGAGTACACGCCAGAAACTCTGCCATACCATCTCATCATACCCTCGCTCCCCGGATTTGGCTTCTCTTCTGGCCCGCCTGTCGGCAAGGACTTCAATGTCATGGACGCAACTAGGATTCTTCACAAGCTTATGATCAACCTAGGCTTCGTCTCAGGATATGTAGCAACAGGTGGAGACATCGGAAGCGGCGTTGCGCGTATCATGGCAGCCAAGTACAGTGAATGCAAAGCCATGCAAATTAATTATTGCGGTTTCAGACAGCCACCAGAGAACCTTCCCCGCGACGCACTGACAGAATTCGAAAAGCAATGTGTCGAGCGAGGCGAGCAATTCATGAAGACTGGGTCGGCTTATGCGCTGGAACAAGGCACTCGACCCTCGACCCTGGGCCTTGCATTAGGCACCAACCCACTGGCATTGCTCGCTTGGATCGGCGAGAAGTTCTTGACATGGTCCGACGAGGATCCAAGTCTTGATAGAATACTGGCAGACGTGTCGCTATACTGGTTCACGCAAACCATCGGCACATCATTCTACAATTATCGGCAGGGGCCCGAAGGCAAAGTCTGGGGCCATGCTCATCCAGAACTGCATGTGGAGAAACACATGGGGTACGTCAGACCCTATCCAGGATTAATGCTTCCTTGCTCGTTGATTTCAAGGTCTGACATCTTGCAGGTACCAGCTATTTCCCAAAGAAATCAATCCAGCCCCAAAGTCTTGGGTCGAGACAACAGGCAACCTTACTTGGTTTCGTCAACACGGCTCAGGCGGACACTTTGCTGCCCTTGAGAAGCCGGCCGAGACCAAGCGGGACCTCGAAGACTTCTTGAAACACCTGGCCGATGAGAACGTTCAGTTTGGGGTCTGAGCAATCGCCCAAGAAGATGCGCATTTATCAGAACAGGTACGCAAACCGGCTTCCCCCTTTGCTGGCTGCCACACCTTTGCCATTACCAACATCTCCACACCAAGCGTACCTCAATCATACGCGCATTTATGCGCAAGAATAGTGTTCAGAGCTCCGTGCTGTTTTATGTTTCCCGCTTGCCGTTCGTCGGCCTGAGACATTTTAGATGACCCAGGTCATGGTGGGTTGCAAAGAGAGGCTTGTTCTCCGATCGTTAGAGAAAGATCATTTGCTTGCTCTGCAGCTTTAAGATTCTTCGTCCATCCAAGTCCTTCTCTTGATTCTCAAATCATTCTTGGAGTGCATCCAGGGTGGATGAATCCAAACTCCAGTAGCACTACACTCTTTTAGAGACCGAGGACAACGTCCTCTCCAACAACTGTGATCTTCACTCATCCTTCGCTCTCTTTGCGATTGTTGGAATGCACAGCCATTCACCGTACCACATGGCCGCAGACTGTTCAAAACTTACAGTGTCTTTATGAATAACTTCTGGCACCTAGCCATAATCTTATGTCTTTCTTACAGCAGGCTTGCGTCTGGTATAATAATAGCAGGGAAAGAATATGAAAACGATTTTCAATCAGCGGAAGGACTGTTGAAACCCGTAGAACAGCCATCGCGTGAGGATGGGGGCGCTTCTGGTGGAGCACCCAGTGTAACACCTACAAGCCAACCACCACAAGATCCTAGACCTAGCTCGAGTGAACCGCATTCGTTTACACCTACAAGTGAGCCATCTCCCTTTAACTCAGGCACTTTGAGCCAAGCCTCATCTTTGTCTTCATCGAGCAATCTTTACAATGGCGACGCTGCAGCGCTGTCTTCACCTAGTTGGTCAGTCACGATGTCATCGTCTGAGACGTGCACGTCATCAAGTGTATCAGGAAAATATCAGTACGATGAGGCTAGCAACTCCGTAAGCAATGGTGCGAGCGCAAGCATCTCCCCGTCGTCAAAAGCAGCCACATCTTCATCATCAAATGGCGAAAGATTCACTGGCAGCAATTCTGCGAGCAACACCGGGCAAGATCGGTCTCTAACCAGAGAAGGTTCAGCTTCTTCGGCCAGAACTAATGGCTTTACTACAAGCACCTCCTCACACTTCTCCGCAGAAGGTATCAACACAACTCAACATGCAATAATTGGAAGCTCTGAGACCGGCTTTACGTTTACCTCAAGCAGTAGAGCGACAATCACGTCAAGCTTAATCGAGGCGAACGCCACCAATTTTGGGACTACTGCCTCATCACCTACCGCGGGTCATAAGTCGACCTCAGCTGTTCAGCCTAGCATTTCTGGCTGTAAGCGATTACCAGGATCGAATACCAACAACACGAGCGTTCAGTCAGGTCAAAACGGGGTAAAGCTTCCTGGCTCAGAATCAAGAGGCGCTCGCTACAAGAAGGGCTCAGCCAACTCGGAGCTAATAGCATCACTCTTTGATGATCTCGAAGATAAGGAATGTCAGCAAGAAACTAATTCCACCGACAGTTCCACTCTAGACCCTTCCGTCACAGCGAATAATGGCCTTACAAACTCTACGTCCAATGAGACAGGCCTGAACTTTGGAGAAGCGCAAGATGGCCAATCTCGAGAAGCTTATAATCTAACTCTCGCAGGAGATAGTCAACGTGGTGGAAAGAATGCGAGTCGGCTCAGGTATCCTAACGCTTCCAATCGAACGAGTCGTTACAACAGTCATATGAAAGCACCGGCTTACAAGGTCCCGCAGGCTGGTGGACTTGTGGCTCCGGGTTTTGTAGCGGCTGCACAGCCTGTACCTGAAGGGTCGGGAGATGGTGGCCTTGGCCCAATAGGAGGCGCGACAACTGAAGGTACTGAGGCTGTTAATCGATTTGTAAATGGTTCAGAGACGTCGCCTGATTTGCCGTCTCAGAATGCCGGCTCTGATGCGATTGTGGAGCAACCAAGCACAACAAACCCGAACGTTTTACCTAACGCTAATGGCGACCCAGTTGTTGTGAATGGCGGGGAGCCTGTGCCTTCAGGTCCATCTGACAAGACCCCTGCGAATTCTCTCGTTGATAACACAGGAGCAGGCACAGAGGGGTCCGGATCAGGGAACTCTGCTGGCGGGACTGGACTTTTTGGTTTCAATCCCGAAAGAAAACCCACTGATTTTGCATCAAGGTACCTCTCCGGTAGGCCGACGCTGATTCAAGGAGGAGATGATGGTGGCAAAGATAATTCAGGTGCTTCTACAACTGGAGCTGAGGCTGGTCAGCAAGGTGGGCCTGAGCTAGCGCCTCCTGGACAGTCACCATCTACGGCTCAGAAACCAAAAGATGCGGTGCTTACTGGGAATGACGGATCTGAGAGACCGGACGGAGATAACATAATGCCGGATGCTGCAAAATTCCATACTGGAGAGAATAGCTTGGTGGCTCCATTCGGCATAGGAAACAACGCAGATAGTGGCAATACTCGTGGAAATGCTGGCGAAAATGCTGGCGATCATACCAGTGGTGGAGGAGGATCCCAGTCAAACGTTCAGACTCAAGGGAGTGGCTCAGGATCACCATCCGATTCAAGCCTTGCAGGGAGCGGACCAAATACGCAGCCTGAAAGTTCCGGACCGACAACAGCAAACACAGAGAATGGTCAGATACAAGGTAATGCTGTAGGCTCATCGCCAGCTGGCACTGGTCAACAGACTACTAACACAGGCTCGGCACCTGTTGGACAGGCGCCAAATACCTCAGAAGTGGCTTCGAACCAAGATACTGGGCAAACGGGAGAAGCCACTAGTAATGTACCCGGAAAAATGGACCAGTCAAGTGAAGCAAACTCATCACCACCAAATTCAGGCTCAAGCGTGGGAAGTGCCCCTGCCCCTGCAAATCAAGGACAACCAGATGTGGCAGGTTCTAACAAAGGTTCAAATACTGGTAACGCAGGTAACGAAGGCGGCTCTCCGGCTGTACAAGGACCAGGCTCTTCACCACCAGGCTCAAATGCCGGTAATCCAGGAAATCGGCCTGCTGTACAGGGTCAAAGCTCTCCTCCAGCAAACTTGCCGAAAGACTACACCGGGCCTGTTCCCGTTGGACAGGTGTCGACAGTTCCAGCCGCAAACACGCATTCAGGGGACCAAGGATCATCGGCTGCAGGATCAACGCAGGAATCGCCAGCAACAAATACGAATTCCGACAACGTTGGAGGCTCACCTGTGGGTCAAGGACAGGACTCACCAGCAGCTGGTGCCAAATCTAGTAACCCAGGCACATCGCCTGCTGAAGAAGGGAAAAACTTACCAGCAGCTGGGGTTACCCCTGGTCAAGCCGAGACATTGCCTGCCGGACAGGATCCAAATGTATCGTCAGCAGGATCAAATTCGGTGACTGGCGACTCCAACCCCGCTACAGGCACCACACCAGGTGCTCAAGGCCCACAGCAGCAGCCAGCAGGCACACAATCAGCACCTCAAGACATGAGTCCGCAACAAGAAGCTGAAGCAGCAAATGTAGCAGCTCCCGCGGCAGACTCTCCTCCCTCACATCTCTCCACTTTGCAAGTCCATGGCCAACCCGTCCATAAGCAATCGAATGGGAACCTACAAGTCGGCTCTCAAATCATCAAGCCTGGCGAAAAGGCGACTATTGACGACGTGCCAATATCCAACGAGAACCCCTCGGCCATCTCACTCGACGGGAAGTCCTACCCTGTCGCCTCTGAAAAGACTCCACTATCACCTTCAACACCATCCCCCGTGATGCCAAACTTCGATATCCCTTCTGATGGCTCATCATTCACTATTCCAACCCCACCAAACTCAAAGGTTGATCGACCCGCTCTGCAAGCTGCCTTACCTGGTGCAAAGCTCGATGTTCTGCCGGACAATGCTGGTGTCCAAGTGTCGAATTACCAAGCGCCTTCTTCTTCCGCCTCGTCTGGCTCTGATTCTCGGTTCCAATCCCCTAATCCGGACAAAGGTCCAGAGCAAGTCAAAGCCGACGTGGCAAAGGCTTTCTCCCCCGCACCTATTACCCCAGATGCCATACCTGTTCCCACAGATGGCAAAGACTTCACAGTACCCATCCCTGCGGGTGGCGCGGTGAATCTGAAGAGTTTGTCATCTGCGCTACCAGGTGCTTCACTAACTCCTCTTTCCGATGGAACGGGGGTAGAGGTCAAGAACTACAACATCAACTCCCAGACGCCAGACATAGAAAAACTACCAGCCCCAACACCGGAGGCTGTAAAAACAAAGCAGAAGAAAGTCGAAGAAGCCGTAGGCACCGCGTTCTCCCGGGCAAACGATGTCGCTGCACCGAACTTCGAGATCCCAGATAATGGCGAAGCATTCACTATCCCAATCTCTCCTGACTCTAGCAGCCTAGATGACAATATCGGAGCCTCCGAAGCAAAATTCTCCGCGGCGCTCCCCGGTGCGAAAATCACCCGTCTACCCGACAACACAGGCTTCAAAGTCGAAGACTACGACATTCGCAAGCAAATCCCCTCCACCAGCAACCCTGACTCACCCGAGATAACACAAGCAATCTCCGCCAAGAAATCCGAGATAAAATCCCAACTCGCACCGATCCTCGGCCCTTCCACCTCCTTACCTACCTTCTCAATCCCATCAACCCCAGGCGAAGCCTTCAGCATACCCGTCCCTCAAGGCAGCGACGTCAACCTCACGAAACTCTCAGCAGCGCTCCCAGGTGCACATATTTCGAAGAGTCCCGATGGGAAGAGCGTGAATGTTGAGGGGTATGATATCGTTGAGCAGACGAAAGAGGATCAAGTGGTGGGGGATGTGCAGGAGAGGATTAAAGATGCTTTTGAGACGCCGCCGGAACGGGCTGATGATCTGCTTGTTTGGGCGCCTGATGGGGAGGATGGGAATGGTGAGGTGGGTGGGAATGGTGATGGGGGTGGGAAATCTACGGCTACTGCGTCAGCTTCGGCGTCGGGGTTCGTCACTAGTGCGACTGCTCCGGCTGCGAGCGTGACGGGGAGTGCGGATGGTGGTGATGGGGATAGTGGGTCTGTGCCGCCGGGTAGCCAGACGGGTGGTGGTAATGGGGATGGTCAGGGGAATGGTGCTGCTAAAATTCTAGGAGAAGGTTTAGCGAGTCGATTAGGGATAGTCTCGTTCGTGTGGATATTTGCAAGTCTGGTGATGGGTGTGTAGTATAGACTTTAATGTATGTCTGTATACAACTGACCACCATAGAGAAAGGTTTCTCATCAACATTTGCTAATTTACCTCACAAATACATGACTATCCCAGTTCCTGATCTCATACATCAATAACATCGCACATCATATTCCCCCCTTCTCCAAAACCATCTCCCTCACCTTCTCCTCCATCACAACGCCCAACCCCTTGGCCTCCGTCGTCGGCACATCAGGAAAGTTGCTAAAACTGACACCCTTCTTCTTCCCATTCATCTTCTCCACTCTCTCCTCCACCACCTCCTCCCTCCCAACCCTGACCTCATCCCCCGCAACCTCCTCTGGCTCATCGAAAAGCTCCTCCGGCTGCGCAAACGGACTCTTCACACTCATACTAGCCATACTTTCCGCGCCCGGACTCATCATAGCCATACTACCCAAGCTTTCTCCCCCTGGACTTTGCATGCCCTCCTCCCCATCCTCCACCTGCCCGCCCTCCCTCCCCGGATCATAATACAAACTCTTATTAACAGTCAAAACCCTCACAATTTCCCCCCACCCAAACGCCTTCGCAAGCTGCAATCCACTCCGTCCCTGAGAGTTCTTCGCCTGCAGCAGCCCCGCCTTGGCACCATGTTTCCTAATGATAATCTCCACGGCTTGTAAATTCCCCTTCAAGATCGCGGCGAAGAAATAGGGGGATACCATCGCGTTGTTTGTGATGTTTGCGCCGGCAGCGATTAATGCGATGCCGCATTCGCTGACGGAGTTGTTCATGAAGTCGAGCCAGAGCGGGGTGGAGCCGTCGATGTCGATGGGGTTGAGGTCGGGAGCGGGGGAGTGCGAGAGGAGGAGGGTTGTGAGGGGGAGGGAGGCGGCGATTATTGCGCAGTGGAGGGGGGTGCGGTTGAGGTTGTTGGGGGCGTTGATGCCGGTTCTGGAGGCGGTGTAGGCGGTGGCGGAGGGGTTGCTGCATTTGAGGAGGGAATCTAGCATGGAGAGGCTGGCGGTGGGGTTGGCGGCGTTGAGGTGCGAGGATTGAATCGCGCAGTGGATCGGTGTGTCGTCTGTGTCTGGGTCTGTGGGGTTATTGGAGTAGGCTTGGGGATCGCGGGCTGCGATACGTTGGGCTATGATGTCTGCTTTGCCGAGTTTGGCGAGCGACCACAGCGGTCGAGTGTCTTCTGCAGGAAGCGGTGAAGATTGAGGAGAAGACTTGTTGAAGAGAGCTATCAGTGCAGTGTGCCCATTCTGCCAGGCTACTTCTGCCGGTGTACGGTTCCAGTGGTCTTTTAGCAATGGATCCAGCTTTAGACGGAGAAGATACTTGACGATACCGATTATTGCTTCGCCGCTCCCCACTCTTGCAGCTTCATGAAGTGGTGTTCGATTGTGATGGTCTCGACTCTTCAAGTCTATCTCTTTCCCGACTAGATATTCAGCAATCTCCAATTGACCACTACTGGCAGCTGCGTGCATCAAGCTTCGGCCTTGCCTGTCCTTTCCATGGAGAAGGTCGGGTCTTTCTTCGAGAAGTGCATCCAGCACGTAAAGATTGCCATTGGCGGCTGCGTGTATTGCAGGTGTTTCTCCTCTATTGTCTTGATGTTGGGCATCTGCATCTTTCATCAGTAGCATTTGTGCAATCTCTTTACCATCATCAGAGTTTCCGTGAGCTGCCACTGAACACAACGCAGTTTGTCCGTTCGCCATCGATGTATCGACTTCAGCGCCATGATCTAGCAGTTGCTCGACAGTGGAAGTATAGCCGCGAGTGCATGCAATGGCGAGCGCTGTCACGCCTAGTGCATCACGATGGTTGACGTTTGCCTTTCGCTCGAGGAGAAGCTTCACAATTTCTTCATTGTTCTTCAGCACAGCGATTGTCAAGAGAGTTTGGTTATGGTCCCAGGGATACTCCTGTTCCAAGTCGAGTTTACTGTTTAAGAGAATGGCCGCGATGTTCGGACGACCTTCATGAACAGCTTCATAGATAGCCGTTCTCCCAAGAGCACTACGCTTGCTGACTAAGGCCCCCAATTCGAGCAGCTTAGCTGTTGTCTCTTCATGGCCTCGTTTTGCGGCACACATCAATGGCGTTAAGCGTTGTGCTGGATCTTGTGCATCGATGTATTCATCTTCCGCCAAGGCAGTCAGAACATTCGTTAGGCCAAACCACGCAGCTACGTGGAGCGCAGTCGCGCCTTTGCGAATTTCCCATCCTGAAGACTGAGGGGTCTCAAGATACCAGAACGCCTTCACGAAATTGGCAACTCGATCAACGTTTCGAAGAAAGATTAGCAGCGAAGTGTTCAGATCTGCGTCAACCTCAACTTCGCCCGCCGTTTGTACCACCAGTGACGAATGATAGCCCCAGTATTCATAGGAGTAGCTCAAATAAGGATACTGCTTGGTACGGGTATCGAGTTGTTCCTCTTCTCTAGAGCCAAATGGAACAGAGAGATCTTGCATGTTCATGTACGCTAAAGACACACGAGCGATGTGGTAGTCGAATCCTGGAAGAAGCCAGTGTAGACCGTCTTTAGCAAAGTACTCTTGCAGTGTATAATGATCAAGCCTCACAGTGTCATCGCTTCCAACATAGATAAGGCCGGAGATGTCTTCGATGATTGTTTCTCGGGGATATTCTGCATCTTCTTCGTACCCTTCATCGACATCGGTGGCAAGTGCATGCTGAAGCTCAGTCATCGTCAGTGGTCGCCGTGCATATACAACCCAAGAGAGAACTCGGGTAGTACGTTTGAAGAATTTGCTCTCGTCGCGGATTCTTTCCATGGTAGATTGATAAGTCTCACTGTAGCCCTTTGGTAACTTCTCTAGGGCTTTTCGCACTTCCTTTATACTCCCTTGGACTTTGATAGTACTAACAAAGAGCTTCGCTAGCATGAACTTGCCGTTTGCTCGGTCGCAAATTGTTTCTATTACGTCATGCTCAAGGTTATCATCCTTCTCACATACTCGACCCCAGCGAGTATTGCTTTGACGTCGTGGTAAGTTAGGCGCGCTATTTTTACCACTATCTACCCGGCTAGGAAGACTTGTTATACTGTTATCCCGGCCGGGACGGGTAACGGTAGCTTCTTTGTGTAATTCATCCCTTACATACGTTCTAATGTTGTCATTCGAGGGCGCAATATCCACAACGACTTCAGCGTTAGGTTCGATCAGCTTATGTGAGGGATCGTTTGGGCGGGGATCGTTCGGGCAGGCCTCGCCTCGAAGCTTGCAGTCATAACATACGTCAATCTCGCCTGGCGGGCAGTCCTGGCAGCTGTAGTAGACGATGAAATTGCGCTTGTTGCAAACATCACAATCCTTGAGTCTCACGGACGGCGGTAAGTCTCCCCTTGATGTTGTCAATATGCTAATATGATCCATCGGCAGCGTCTGAAATGCATTCAGAAATGCAATGCCAGATCCATCAAAGCTTTCGTCGAGGGCGTCCACCACTATCACAACCCTTCGAAGATATGGTCAGCGTACATCTTGCGGATTGACGTAATGCTGATCGACTTACCGGTCGTAGAGCATGGCTTCTTTGCGGAAGGCTTCACACATTTCTCGTTCACTGAAGCGTGAAGGCCATTTGGTGTTGAAAGCTTCGATGAGCTCTTCAGAACAGGAAGGCGGCCTATTTCCCAGGATCAGCTGTTTCAACAGGCTGCCCATGACGTTGGTGAGTGAATGTTTGTCTCGATCTTTATGGTTGAAGTAAACGCAGAGCACAGGGATGTTCTTGTCTCCACAATGTTGTCCGTAGTAAGATCGTAGGTGTTCGATAATGCGGGCGATGAGCATCGTCTTCGTCCAGTCAGCTTGCAATCAAGATTTGAAACACAAACAACAGACTTTACCTGCTCCAGCATCTGCCCAACAAGACAGAAGCCAGGGTCGAACGTTATTCCGCCAGGAGCCAAACTCCGCCGATTTGAAAATGTTATGCTCCATCTCAATGATGCCCTTCTCACAGATTTCTTGGTGCCTTGCTTCGAAGTCTAGTTTCGGCAGCCAACTCACAACATCTTGAATTTTCTTTTGCCTTTCCTTGAGCCTCTTCTCCCTATCTCTCGTGTCCTCCCTTTGCTTTTGCTCAGCAAAGAAGACCCTGCCTTGATCCATACCTTCATTGGTATCTAAAGATACGCTGAGTTGATCAGATTGGAGAGCCTTCCTGAGCTGCTCTGCAAGCTGCTCGATCTTGGACAGTAGGCTCTCAATCCTGCCCTTACGGATAGACCAGAACATGTGCTTCGTGGTCTTCATGAGCCCATGTCGTGGCCTCAGCTTTCCTTCCAGCTGACTGATGGTATCTCGCATGCTATCTAGAAAGCTCTGCGTTGCGACTCTGAGAAAGTTGCCAAAGAGTATGTCCTTTTTCGCGTGGTTGTCCATCTTCTTCTTCCAGTCCACCAAACTTTGCCAGTGGTCCTTCATGCTGCTTGCATTCTGGCGTAACTCTTCTTGATCCTCTTCATACTTCCATAGATCACGTATGACGCCACCAATGCCTCCGCTGAGTTTCAACACCCCGTCCACAGCGCCTATCGCGCCAAATATCTCGAGACCAGACATTGTTGTCAAGCCTACCGCAACCGCTGAAACAGATCATCTGCCCGTAGCAGCTATCGTAGTCTCCCCTCACTGGGGGATCTAAACGTCGTAGAAGGCAGATTGAAAGAATGCCGAGGCCGCTACAAGCACACGAGCTGATGAATACAGAACTAAGTCAGCTACAAAACCTGCTGTCATCTACAAGTGCACATGAAGCAGCACCAGTCAATCATGATGACATGCACACCGTGAATCAATGACTATCTATGAGCTGCCAGCCTTGTTGGTAAGACACAAGGACGAGCACCTCGGCAAATTCCGCTAGTCGCGGTCTGAGCTGAACGCAACCATGCTCAATGTTACAAAGCGCCTTCATAAAATTCGCGCAATCCGTTCAAGAAGATTTATCATCACACTGCCCCCCTCGATCTATGGCAAATGTGACAGGACTATGCATGTAAGACTATATGCCAAATCCGTATGCTGCTTGCGAGATGAATGAGTCAACGGATTCCACATCAGAATCTTCACCACGACCAGGTATCTCGGTACTGGTGCATCGACGACGCGTTCTAGCTGACGATAAACAGCAATCTCGGTAAACGTTGGACGCCTAACGAGCCACCGGGACTCCCTGGAAAGACTAAAGAGAGGGGCGATGTCACACTCGGGCCAACCAACATGCAGACATTTTAGCGTGGGTGGCCTTAAGTCCCGTCAATTTCCTCCCTGTCAAAGGACTCGTATCTGCAAAATATGATTTTTACCTCTACAATCGCCAGCTCGAAGGCTGTAGCATCACGATAGTGACATATTCGTGGTCATAGGTCCACGTGCAACAATATACCTAGGCTGCATAAAGCACACCGACAGGATATAAATAATGACGAGGCTTTCGGCGGCGCGTTTCAAACATGAGTCCGCCATCAACGTGCATTAGCGCATCTGGCACGGGCGAGGATCTGACGGTCTAGCCTACAATAAGCTTACTTGGCAGGAGCTTGCAGGAGATGGTAGCATCAGTCATCTCCGCCCCTCAGCCCCGGACTGCATGTTCCGGCCAATAGCCTGCCGATACACATGGCAGCCATGCTGGAACTCGTTAGAACATCTCAAGCACTACCGGAAGGAGGCGCACGTCTGCAGCCTTACCGACGGTCCTGATCTTGGTGGAACCCGTGAGAAAATGATGAAAATGACTCTGCTGACTTCTGCTTTCTTCGTTCTTCATCCTTCTGATAAGTACTCTACTGCAGCACGGTTATACGCTGCAGAAGACTCACATTCGTTTGTCAGGGCCTTCTTTCAGCATGGCTGGCTTTCCGCCGCGCTATACTTTCTTGTCTGTATTCTTACTCGTAATTTCTATTACCTTCACACAAGCCAGACCTCAGCCGCGAATTGTGGCTCGACAAAATGAAGACTCACCGTGCGCTCAAATCTTTGCTGCCAAAGAGGACTGTATGCGCGCCATTTCCAGACAGAATGTGCGCGAGTGCTGATCGCTTCCAGTCGATTTTTACACGGCTGAGCTCGTCTACGATTGCTTAGAAAGCGTGCCTTTCAATCAAACCATTGCCCTCCAATTCCTACAATATTACAAAGACACGCTGCAGCTCCAAAGTACACAGGCCTATCTGAAGCAGCCTCCTTCTGACTACAAGCAACCGTCATTTGACTTGTATGGTGGACTTGACCAAATTCGTGATCAAGTGAACAATGGTGCATTCAAGAACGAGTACGATTTTGAATATGCCGTGCAGCAACTTGTACTGCAGACTCACGACGCTCATTTACTGCTGGCTTATGGCGTTATGAGTATCTTCACCTTTGGTTCTCCGTACGGCATAGTCTCCGTGTCAAAGAATGGCATTGAACTTCCCAAGGTTTTTGTAACAGGTCAGTCAATCGCAGGAGCTCACCACCGTCGAAGCTGACATACAGTGCAGACGATCTCTTGGAAGCGCAACAAGATGACGCCGATTGGGAGCCGTCGCCCATCGTCACGATTAATGATCAAGACGTAACCGCGTATCTAACAGATTATACCACGCACAACGTCCAAGGCTACATTGAGCCCAACGCTGACTGGAATAATCTCGTGACAAGCCCGGCGACGGATATCCAAGACATCTTGAGCACCTTCGAAGGTTCATCAATCTTCTACCCTGGCGACAACATCACGCTCAAGTTTGAAAATGGCTCGATAGTAGACAACGATCCTTTCTTAGCGACGTGGAGTCCGTTCACCAATCCAGCAGATGCTCCAAACATCACGACTGGCCAGCAGCTGTATGACTGGTTTATCTTAGGAATTGACAACACCGAGGTCCCTGACGATGCTCCGACCTCTTCCGCCACTGCCGATGCCACCGCCACTGACGCACCAGCCGCGTCTGGAAGCAGTGATGCAGGAGCTGACTCAAACGCATCTGACAGCTCAACAGACACTGTCAGTGCCTCGTCTGATGACGACCCATCTGCAGACGCCGATGACGACTCGTCTGACACTGACGGGACCACCGATACCGACGGCGATGGCCCACTACTAACATCCTGGGACAATCTTGCCTACCCAATAGATCCTATCGCTTCGCAACCCGGTCTTGGCGGTAACGGTGGCGTAGTCACCGGCTATGCCCTAAACGACGGCGTCACGGCCGTCTTGAGCATTCCAAGCTTTGCCATGAGTCCGGAAAATGCCTTCTCATTCTCGCAGACAGTCCAAGACACTATCACGAGAACCAAAGCGGCTGGCTGCACAAGGATCATCATTGATCTTCAAGGCAATGTAGGTGGAAGCGACCTGCTCGCGACCGATGTTTTCAAACAATTCTTCCCAACAACTGATCCATTCAATGGGAAACGCATGCGTGCTGAGAAGATTGGGGATGCAGTCGGCAATACATTCACGCAATTCTACCAAACACACCAGTTCACCGACGAGGACACCGTCTCTTACGCCGAGCTGTCAGCGAGTGTGTGGACGGCCACATCCTACATAAACGCTGAAACCAATTCAAACTTCACTTCCTGGGGCGATTTCTTTGGGCCTGTGCCAGACCACGGTGATCTCTTCACCCGCGTCCAGCGTGACAACCTCTCTAGCACTGTCTACACTGAGCAAGTTGCTGGCATTGTCATCGCCGGCTTCGCGAACCGCACCACGAACTCCCCACCACCATTCCCAGCCAAAGACGTGATCCTCCTCACCGACTCCCTCTGCTCCTCCGCCTGCGCGCGCTTCGTAGAAACAATGCGCACCGAAGGCGGAGCACGCACCGTCGTCGCCGGAGGACGTCCCGACACCACCGCCATGCAAGCCGTCGGCGGCAACAAAGGTGCCGAATCCTACACCTCCTTCGACCTGGACGTGGACTTCGTAGTCGCAAGCGACACCTTCAACACCAGCGTCGCCTCCGAGCTACCCACCCCTCGCAGCGACGCCGTCGACTTCGTCCTCCTTTACATGGGCTTCAACCTCAAAGACGCACTCCGGAAGGGCTCAAACACGCCCCTGCAATTCACTTACGACCCAGCCGACTGCCGCATCTTCTACACAACCTGGACATTCTACAACTACCTCAACCTCTGGAACTACGTGATCGATGCCCTATATCGGAACCCCGCTCTCTGTATCGCCACAGTCAGCGGCCCCTCAGCAGGATCCGCCCCGGTTTCCGTCGGCGGCGCCATAATGAAAGGCCTCACCGTGCCCTCAACGCCTCAACCCGCCTCTCCGCCCTCCAAACTCAAGCGCCGCGCATTCCGCAAACGCAACCCCGCCCGCGTGCTAAAGCGCAAACTTTCCTTCGATCCGATCCCCCCTCTCGAGCTCGAAACCGACCACTTCGACCGCCCCGCCCAAGTCGACCAGTGCCAAGCCTGCAAACGCGGTGAAGCCTGTTTCCCCGTGCCCTTCTGCAGTGCTGGAACACTGAAGAACCAGCCGAAATGCGTGCGGACGTGTAATAAAGCTGTGAATACCTGTGCTACTGGGCAGGTGTGTTATGAGAAGGCTTCGAGGGGGCAGGGGGTTTGTTTGACGACGGATCAGGTGAGCGCGCAGAGGAACTGTGGGGGAGGTGGTGGTGGTGGTGGGGGAGGGGGAGGAAAGGCGCCGAATCTGGCGGGTGGGGTTAGTGGGGCGAATTTGGCTTTTGGGGTTGGTGCGAAGGGCAGGCCGAGTGGGGGGAAGAGACCTAGTACTAGTGGGAGGAGGAGGTAGAGGAATTTTGTGTGAGAGAGGAGGGGGGGGAAAGAATGGGATGTATGAGTATCAAGGCATAGCGAGGGGATATTGGTAATGTCCATAATACTACACATGGAATTTACCTCTCGGTAGTATGAAAGCGCGAGGGCTTGCTCTCATGACCTGATTTACGCAGGTCGGGAGAAACTTTACCCACCTGCGGGGAGCTCGCCAGGAGCTGGGTGCTGAGACGACCTCGACTCGTTGCAACAACGCTGTGATATCTCTAAAACCTCGTGATTATTTGACAGGAGATCGCATCTCACTGATTTCTGCAAGCGAAGCTACTGGAGTATATCAATTTTTGCTGGCTCTGGTGGCTTGATGCTGCCATCTCGTCTTCACTAGTATTCCCCATAATATATTTGCTTTGATTCTACGAACGACTTCATACTTGCATGGTCATGGACATTTTCACAGCACTGCCGAAAGAGCTACAGCTCTTGATCTTCAGCTATGTTGCAGAAGACCGAACCAATCTTCGTAACGTCGCAGTTTTGAGCAAAAAATTACAACATGTCGCAGAAGAGCTCCTGTATAGATCCATATCGCTCGAAATAGGTACCCTGGGCACTGGTGAGACTCCTATGTCAGATGATCTATCCAATCCACGCCACATAAGAGCGCTGCGCTTTCCACCACTGACGCAACAATCTCCCAGAAACCAGAAAGTACGACCGGCTAACGACCGCTCTGCAATCTCGGAAACTCCGTTGCACCTACATCCGTTCAGTGCACCTCACCTGGCTAAACAACAAATGGCTCTACACCCACGGCGACAAGCCTCCAACGGTCTCCGTCCACGACCTAACCGCCAACCTGCTCTCGCGTCTCCCAAACCTCCGTGTCCTGCACATAACCGACAACATCGGCTTCAGCCGCGAATTCGAGCTCTCATTCTTCCCCTCCCACCCGCACATCCCCATCCAAGAACTGCACTTCCACTCCTGCACGATGTCTCAATTCGAGCTCTACCTCTTCCTCAAACTCCACACCCTTCGCACCCTCAGCGTCAGCAAGATAGAGCACAACATGGCACCGCCCTCTCGCCACGATGAAATGGCTACTTACCCCTCCCCTCCACCTCCACCAATGCACACCCTCCTTCTCGGCTCAGTGCATCTCCCACCCCGCGATCTCCACCGTCTGTTCCGCATGCGGCCCGGTGTTACCATTCTAGAGATCGGCATACCCGGCGAGGAAGAGATCGGGCTATGCGCCGACATCTGGGACGAAGAGCCCCGCATGCGAGACGCGATGTCGCCCCAGGGAGTCGTCGCTGCACTGACACCCATCAAAGAGACGCTTACCAGCTTGACCATCAAAGATGGGCCGCCGATCACTCGTTGGCCGAGTCGGGACAGCTCGACGATGGATTTGCGGAAGTTTGGGGCATTGAAATATCTGACTGCGCCATCTGAGTGTCTCTTCGCATCTGATAGCGAGACGTGGGTTAGGAAGGGGGTTTGGGAGGTGTTGCCTCCTTCGATCGTGGCGCTGAAGGTATCTATATTTCCCCTTTCCCCTTTTTCCCCCTTTCCGCCCCCCCTCCCTCTCTCCTCTAGGCCACATCTCCGGCCCAAGCCATACCTCGCTGACAGCACCGCAGATTACATTCGGACCAACCCAATACCTGCTCTACCCCGACCAACCCCTCGAACACCCGCAATTCAATCGTGGGACCCTGCGCCTCGCCCGCTCGGACCCCTCGCGCTACCTCTGGCTCAACGAACTCGCGGAGCACAAAGCCGCGCAGTTCCCGGGGCTCGACAAAGTGGAGATTAGGGAGCGATGGAACGCCACGCTGGATGATTGGGAGTGTGATATTTGTTTGCCCGGGGGTTTTGGGGCTTGGCAGGCTGAGACGGGCGTTGAGGAGGTGTTTGCTGAGGCTGGATTGAGGATGACGTATATGGTGGAGTTTTGGGGGTATAGGTGGGAGGAATGAGGAATAGCGAGGTTTGTTCAGTGGGTGTGTGGATGACACTGTAGATATGGGCGGACTAAAGTCTGCCTGTCTAAAGATAGAGGAAGAGTTCAGAAAGATTAGCTTTGCAGTCACTCGTCAAGAATAAGGAATGTTGCAGATTTCTAAACAGACGATGAAGGTAAGATGTCGCC
Organism: Bacidia rubella; assembly: GCA_032158265.1. Classification (NCBI taxonomy): domain Eukaryota; kingdom Fungi; phylum Ascomycota; class Lecanoromycetes; order Lecanorales; family Ramalinaceae; genus Bacidia; species Bacidia rubella. Next base: position 1,324,316 of record JAVTIF010000015.1, on the reverse strand, counting down.
AAATTAAGGACATGAGGCTGTCGCGTCCGTAAGAATCGCACAAGCTTAGGCGCCGCATTTTCTCCGTCCTTTTCAACTCTACCTTCATCTCAACGCGACAAGACCGTGCTACACCACAGGACATATGTAGAGGTCGGCGGTGAGCGCTGCTGGGTCTGGTAGAGTCTTAAGCACTGGCTAGAGTTATTCTAAAAGATGATCAGGTCTGCGAGGCGATTCATTTGCAGCTTGAGCAGTGTGCGCTCTCTTATGTTATCGTCTGATGATTGACTCATTTTCTGTTGCTATTTCTCTGCATTTGCAACGACAATATCAAATTACTCGACAGTAACGTTTCTCAAAAGTACCAAAGCTTCTTGCTATTCCAGTAATGCCCAGCTCACTGAACAAGACACCCAAACCGTTTTGAAACCAGTATGATCGTTGTACATTGCAAACAACTATAGCATCATCTTCCTTATCGATCGGTGGCCTTTTGGTGAGTATTTTTGATATTGAGAAGGAGAGGAAGGGATGGAAGGACTTGAAACAAAGCTTCACCATGTTCTTGCTGTTTCAGAAAGCCCTGAACACCATACGATGGAGCAAACGAACGATGATGAGAAAGAAGATGCAGACTTCGTACGCGATGAAAAAGAGGATAGGGACCAGGATGACCGTTGGTCAAAGCTCTCGGAGGCAAAGCAGGCAAGGCTTCTCGAACAATGCTTCTCGAAGCTGTATGGAATTCCCAAGCCAGGAGCGCGAAATTGGCCAGAGCAGCCTTCCAAACGATGGTTTATGCAGGATCCTTCCACTCCAGAGCCGGGAGAGCTAGGCCATCTCTGCGAGATGTGCAGCCATGTCGACTTTCACTATCTGGTCAATGCCCCTTTTGCACAAATGCTGGAGAGCTTCGAGTTGTTCCCGCTTCAGTGGCCTCTGTTCCAAGAGGAAGATTGTGCATTTTGCCGTTTAGTCGCGAAGACCGTGAGAGGTGCTCTCGGGGACCGGCAGATTGTGACTATAGCCCGAGGAAAGCATATCATGTGTGATTTCAGGATAATACCTAAGGCAGTGAATTCTAGTGGTCGCGCTGAGTTGATTCTCAGGCTGCTTCCACAGCCTGAGGGCGTTGACGACTTTACTTACTTGGTATTGTCGGAATATCACGCTGACAAAGATGTGATGGCGAAGATGACGAATCAAGGTCTCTCTGTGGAGAGCCCTCGGATTGACTATGAGTTGATCAAAAGATGGTGTCATCGCTGTGTGAGCGGGCAGTGCGGACCACATCCTTCGGTTGTGCAAGATCGAGAATTACCACAAGGGTTCCGCTTGATAGATGTCAACGAGCAATGTGTTGTTGCTTATAAGCAGGGTGTTCAGTATGTGACTCTTAGCTATGTCTGGGGTGGGGTCCCGACATTGCGAAATACAAAAGCTCTCTGCCCAGATCTAGCCGTAAGTGGAGCTCTTGTTCGTGAGAAGTACTCATTGCCGAAGACGATCAAAGACGCGATTGCGCTTGTAGAAACGCTTGGTGAGCGGTACCTTTGGGTTGACAGTCTCTGTATTATTCAAGACGACGAAGATGATAAATATATCCAGATCGCCGCCATGGATCAAATATACAGCTCATCAGTACTCACCATAGCTGCTGCGTCAGGAGATAATGCTAATGCTGGCTTACCTGGCATGAGCGCTGGACCTCGTACTTTCCAAAGGCACATCGAAAATGTACGAGGTCTCTACTTCGCAAACTCTCCACAAAGATTTGACCCAGCCATCAGTAAATCGGTATGGAACAGTCGTGCCTGGACATTGCAGGAGAAGGTTTCATCACCAAGAGTGGTCTATTTCGGTGCCCAGAGATGCTTCTTCACGTGCCACCACAGTCATACCGACCTTTTGGAGAGTGACGACATCATCGAAAATGGTCTTGAAAGCCCCAAATGGGCAGGCAATCTTGGCGATGCCAACGTGAATTTGATTCCGACAACGAACATGGTCAACGTCATTGCTTACCGTCGAGTAGTCCAGGCATATACATCCCGCCACCTGACCTATTCAACAGACATCCTTTTAGCCTTCAAAGCTTTGGAAACTCGCCTCCATCCTCTTTTCCGCAGCGACTTCCTCTTCGGTCTACCGCGCTCCGAGCTCGACTCCCAGCTCCTCTGGCAGCCCGGCGCCCCCATGAAACGACGGCGCGACCCAAAAACGAACCTCCCAATCTTCCCCACCTGGAGTTGGGCCGGTTGGGTCGGAAAAGCAAATTGCAACGACGATGAGAACCTCTCTCGAATCCAATGGATCGAAGCAGACGGGACTCGCTTCTCCAGCCAAGACTTCCGCTTCCCAGCCGGAGCAAACGCGGATGTCTACAAGCGGCTAGGGTATCGCAACCAGTGGAGCGGCGCTTTGGAGCAAGGCGTGCCTTACTACAAAGAGAAGACCAGACCATCGCAACACTTCTTCCACCCGACGGCGCCAGAGTCGGAACGCAAGCTGGGCCCCAATCTTCAGGCCGGGACGAACCATCTTGTGTTTGCGGCAGAGACGACGAGTGCGCTGAAAGTCGAGTTCGGGCATTATTGGGCCATGAGTATCTTTGATCACAAATGCACAGGCTGCGAGGACGACAACCCCGAGAAGGAGGATGTCCATACCGTATGTCCCCTCGTGATACGCGATGAGGACGATTTCGTCGCCGGCTACGTCAAAGTCCCCGCCGAGCTGTCTCCAAAACTGAAAGAAGAAGAGAACAACGACGACGACGAAAATGGAGACCACAGGTACGAACTCATCAGACTATCACGCACGAAGCCAGAAGAGCAGACGGGACGGGGGGAGGAGGAGGGGGGGGATCCCGATCTGTTGGTCGATGAGGAGGCGATCACGATGGAGAGAACCTCGTTCCCGGATCGTCCGGATGTGGAGAAATCGAAAGACAAATGTGCGTGTGATCAGCGGAGGTTCGATGTCAGTAAGCCTTGGTGTTTGTATAATGTTATGCTGGTGGAGTGGGAGGCGCAGGTTGCTTATCGGATCGGACTGGGCACGGTGCATATTGATGCGTGGGCGCAGGCGAAACCTAGGGAGAAGATTGTTACTCTTGGATGATGATGATGAGTTTTCAGCTTTCTTAAATGGGCTGCTAACGCCAAGTTTGTTCCAACGCCTACCGCAGCATTTCCATCGACTTTTACGCGAGTATACAAGTCCAAAGTCACTATGCTGCAGAATTCACTGGTGATGAGCGAAGGAGGCTAGTTCTTACATTTAAAGTATCCATTCATCCCAGTAAAGTTTGCAGACAGCCTGCGCCGCTTGGTTGGTATTCAATCGATCTAATTATACTTAAGCGTTCACTTATCTCGTACTCATGGTTCCCACATTCCTACAACACATATATTTGCTCTGCAATCTGCGCATAGTGTCTTTCCTCCCATACTCAACAGGTGTCGATACTATTCCTTGTCATTTTAAAAGAGCAGAAACTGACAACCCTTGCTAAATACTGTATAAATGGTCACAGAGACGCAAGAGCCATTGACTCAATCAGGACGAGGAATTCTCAAAACAAGATGAAAAGCATCGAGTTAGTGACCGAAGGCGTGGATCATGAGGCAGTGCGCAAACCCTGTAGAGTTTATCGCCTTTCTACAAAGGACTACTTCGCGCGCGCCGCAGTCTTTATATCGCTCGCCATGGCGTTGGACGCAGTCTTATACAAACATTCGGCTGTAAAATTGGGCCAAACAAACCAGCTCGTCGTCGTAGGATTGATGTTATTCATGATAGCTTTCAGTACTTAAAATGAAGTCCAGAAAGTTGCACAGCAATACGAGCTGCGACTTGGCCGAGCAATGCTCTAGAATTTCAATGACACTTGCTCCTCTACATGATGGCTTCAGAACATGTTTCCGTCATGCGCGAGCGTTCTCTGGTGATGCCCTTCTCAAGGATAAGAGTTCGCAGCTGTCTCCCTCAATTTGCATTGATAGGACCCATTTGTCCTCATTCCGAATCGTTCGACCCTCTACAAGCTTGTACGAATAGGAAGATGATGATCAGAGGAGTTCGGGCGGGGTGGCACTCTTTGATGTAGAACATCATCGCTGTCAGAAACATCGTGACTATGCCGGCTCCAAGCGAGGTGGAGAGGAGGAAGCGGCGACCTCGATATTTCTGGGCCCACCTGTATTCCGGGAACTTTTTTCTTGAAATAGGTGGTCCTTGCGGTTATGAATACGGTTAGATATGTTGTGTGCGTCCACACCCGGGCGGTGGTTGTCACTGCGTCGTCTTGTGTCCCCTTCAATGTGGGCGAATCTTGGTCCTTGTCCACCACTTGTATTAGTAGTGCTTTTTTTTAAAATCTGAACTACGTATTAGCGTTGTCGACGTTTTCTGTAGGCGAGGTGAAAGATTCTTGAATTGAACGTATTGCAAAACGCGCTCGTCCAGAAGGCTCAAGGTTAAGAAGTGAATGACTGGATCTGCTGAGACTTGCTTGGCCTCGAACCTTCTCGTGCTTCGCCTGCGTCTGCCATTCTCGCCTTGTGCAAAGCCGGTCTTAGCTGAAGCAGAGTCCCTGTTCTCGACAAGAAAGTAGGCCATGCTCGTAAATATCATGTTGATCGCACTAAACACTGATTCATGTTAGACCACAAGCATGCGTCTAAGATATGTTTGATCTGTGGGCTGGACTTACGGATAGTAAACCAATATCAGAGCATCCATCCTCTGTATCCTTTACCAATATACCTTTGCGGTCAAAAGTCTCAGAAACCTTGGTTCTGAATAGGTTTGGTATGTAGACTTTGATAAGCTGCGGTGATATCAATCCTTTGATCTGGGTATACGAGCGAGGGACGTCGTGAAGAGGAGACGAGAGGAGTCGTTGCTGAGAAGTTGATGAGGAGCTAAAATTGATTCCGAGCTGCGTCTCTTCCGGCGTGGCTGGACAGAATCCTTCACAATTCGCCGGGGCGATGCACAAGGCACCAGCTCCTGAATTACCGATCCTTCTCCTCAACCACATCCCCAACCTCGGATGGTTAGCTTTCTTCATCATCCCCTCTCACTTTGACAATCAGAAAGTCCCCATCCCAGCCCTCCTCTCGCAGCCCTAACAATGTCCACCATCAACCCCATCCTCTTCACCCTCCGGCTGCTCCAAAGCATCAGCGTCATTGTCATGATATTCAGCAGCATCCTGATCGCCCTCATCGCGTTTGTAATCGGCCCGCCTCCGGAGCACAACTACTCCTATTACGTCTTCGACACCATCTACATCCTCTGGATAGTTGGGGTGATCCTAGCTTTTATGGTGCTCATGGCCATTATGGTGGAATCTTTGTTTGCCTGGCGCTACGAGCTGCAGTTGAGGGGTTGTCTGAATTTTCAGATCTTCAAGACTGCGGTCTGGGGTGTTGTAACGATTCTGACAGTGGCGGCGGCGTTCGTGGCTGTTGGGGAGGTCAGGCCGACTTTTGTGGCGGCGGAGATTGTGGGGATGGGAGTGCCGTTGTGAGTGTCACTGAACTTCTTCAAAATTGGGCCTATTGCTGTGGATTTGGAGGGTAATTGTCCGGGTGCTTACGAGTAGACGACTGACTTTTGGGTCGATAGACTTCTTTTTGTCGGTGGGCTCTTCTATGTGCGCGCTTTGTGTCGTCTCGAAGGAGTGGAGAGCTCGAGTCCACAAGAGACCTACATTGACGAGACCGAAGGAGGTGATGATGAAGAAGAGCCGCTACTGAGACGGGCATGGCGGAGAAGCCGCATAGGTGATTAAGGCCTCAGGGTGCCAACGCTTCGTAGCTGCCATATACCGGTAGATGGTGAGTCGTTGTAAGGGAGCGCTCATATCCTACCTCAGCAGCTCTCCTCCTTCCCCTTCCGCCTTGATCACGATTTGCTTATACCTCCTTCCTCCATTCTCTGTTCTGCCAAGCGCCACTCTGCTAGTAACCTTGCCTCTCCTTTCAGAATAAAGCTCATCCACACTATGCGCATCGTCTCCAAGCGCCGGATTTTCGAAGCTCTCAGCGACCACAGCCGCAACGCTGAGTCGTGCTTGCGCATCTTTAACCCCGTGCCCAAAAGACAGCGCCAACACAGCTGTGACTGTGAGAATGACGCCCAAGACAGCGTAGAGTAAGTTCAGCAAGATTAGAGCCAGAAAAGGGGCTTTCGGCACCCTCGCTGCTTGTGTCACGACTCTTCGAGTTGCGCTTAGGGGGTCAAGCGGCTGCATGATCCCAGCAGGCACAGAGATGACTGCTTGATCGTACGCACTTGCGAAGCCGGCAGCCAAGTCTTCTGGGTTCTTTGCGCGTACAAAAGATTGTTGGAGACCTTGGTGCAATTGCTCATAAGCCCACGTCGCTGTTATGCCGTTGACGAATGGTACTGAGGCGTTTTCCCGTGGAGGTCGAGAGTCTTTGACGCGCAGGGTGCCATTAACGAAGCTGTAGGTCTAGACTACTCATTAGTGAAAGTTTCCAGGAGATGTATGAGAGGGGCTTACGATTTCAGAGATGTTAGTCTGGCAGGATAGGATTCCATTTGCTCCGCCCTTGGCATCTCCAACAAGATTCAAGGCAGCCCAGGGATTCAGCTCATTAGAATCGTTCTTAATCGGAAACCCGGATGGGTTGTTGTTCTCGATCCAAAATGCCCAATTGAGATGTAGCTGGAAGACCATGGCCCAATTCAGCTGCGACGTGTCGTTGTGCAAACCATAAGCAAGATGGTTGTCGTATTGCTTTTGCTTCGAAGAGTCGTTGAAGTACTGAAATGCCATATCGTACATGCTCAAGGTCATATTGTTGCCTTCCTCTATCTGGCCGTCCCCATTACTGGAAGGAGCGCTGGGAAGGCTGGGTCGAAGATTGGTCTCGAGATCTAGTGCTAAAGCTAGGAAGTTGCCAGTGAGGTTAAGTCCAGCTGTGTCATTACACTTGAAGTTTTGATACCATGGTGGTGCATTGCGGGAACCTGTGATGGACTGAGCGCCACATTCGGAGGTGACCACACGACAGGAAGATCTGGAGCCGAAGCTTGTGGCTTCAAAGTCGAGATCAACCGGCGGATCGAATGGACCTAAGACAGCATGTCCCTCAGAGAAGTAGACTTGATTGACGGCGGACTGATTGCCAGCCGTTCTGACAAACTCCGTTTGATTGACGAGGGTATCCGTGTTCACCGCGTCACCGCCAAATATAATGCAATTGTGGGGCACGCTGCTGTCTATCGAGCCGTCTGGTCTTGTCGCTAGGCCGTCTGGATTACTTAAACATGATGAGGACAAACCGCGTCCGGGAGCAAAAGCATCTGGACGATCGGGCCTCATCTCGAGGTATTGAACGGATTTGGTACCCTGTTTTGAATCAGCTATGTAATCGTATTCATGTTTATGACCTACCAGATGCAACCACAAGTCTGCCAAAGTAATAAGACCACTGGAGAAAGTAAGCTTAACGCTATGTGCTGTCAAGAGGAAAGATTGACAAGACTGACACTAGAAATACCAAAGCCATCAGCAAAGCAGTGGCATGCCATAGAACAGGCATGACGCGTATTCTTCTTTGCCTTGAGCCAAACTGGTAAAGTACGTATGACCAGAGCGCCATCAGTCTGCCATCGATCATCCGAATCAACAACTCTAGCTGGTATGGTGATGGCAGATGGCTAACATCGTCATGGTCCGACTGCTTTGCCATTCTGCTTCCAATCGTATACGAAAATAATATCATAGCCGCAGAGAGCAAGAGGGTGGCAACAGTCGATGATAGAGATGCAATATAGACGAGCGTCGTTGCCGAGTAGTCGACGTAGTAGGCTGATCCGAGGGGAATGGCTGAGCTGTTGCCAATGGAATAGGTTGAAGCGTTGTCTGGCATCTGGTATGAGTATACCAAAGCCATGAGAATGGCGCTGAGCGCGACCATCGGAATCAGCATCATTGCTGACGCAAGCCCTATCTCCAATTTGGCACCTCTCATAATGCCTTCCCTTGCAGGCCCGGAGCCCTTGTTGTCTGTAAAGGATGTGCTTTCTCTCATGTCTCTTTCATCTTCGCGAAAAGCCCCCAATTTAGCGCTTGTGCGGTTAGCCATGTTGCCCTTGGCTCTAATCAGAAGCTGACGACAGCTATCTTGTTAGCGAAAGTCATACAATGTCCATGTTAGCATGCTATGAGTTCGACGAGGAAGGAAAAAGAGATAGGAGAGGGTCGTATAAGGAGTGCAGAATGTACATGCAGCTGAAATGCAACTCATGAGCCAGCAGTGACTCCCATTGCCTGAACCCTGTCGAAACCGAGGTACGTGTTGTCAGCCTCCCGCTATTGGTGGTTTGCGTACACCGCCACTACAACATGGGCAAACGATGCCGAGCGAAACAAACAAAGCACTCTTTATATGTAACGCAAAGCATGGTGGATCCCTGTATCACGTTCTTCGCACAGCTTAGCAAGTCATAATGAACACGAACTGAAGCTGTGCAGTCTCTTCAGCCATCTCCTAGGCGTTTGCGCATGTCGAGGCAACGAAAAGTCAGCGATGACATCCCATCTAGACGTCATCATCGTACAAACAAAGATCCTCACAGCTTTCTGCTTGCTGGTAGTAGTGACGGTCGCAGCGATGGTACGACGTGACGAATTGAAGAGATTCTGACAGTCAGCCCTAAGGCTAGGTTAGATAAAACACTTGGCACGAGGCTTAGCAGAAGCTTATGATAAGGTACCTTGGGATACCAACTGCCGGGGGGACAGTCTGAGACCTACGCATCCTGTGCTCCATAGTTTGAGCACTATCTCTAACCTGTCGGTGAAATCTCTTCATCGTACCCCAAACCTATCCACAACATCAACACAACGCTCGGCACAGGTCATACCGCATCGTCAATGCAGAATCACTTTGCACAGGCCGATAGACCATGGTTAAAGACACGTCCGACATGTCTCACCACCCCCAACAACCCTCTTTACCTCCCTAGTCGTCCGGAAATGACTACTCTCACCTGAGCAGCTGGAAGGGGCCCACATGCCTACATGATTCCCTCAAGTGTGCAACATACAAGATACACATGCTGTGATCCACCCGCCATACCCTGCTTAAGAGATTATATGGAATAGCAAAAATAGCGCTGAGGAGCAGCGTCGAAAGGACTTGTTCCAACACCGTGGTTCCTCAATCCTCTGCATAGATAGACCTTTTGAGCATCGAGTCTACGACATCGTCGTCCTCAGCTAGAAAAGAGTCGGAACTACACATACACGACGCAAATCCGTGGTGCGTTCAAAACAAGTTGTGAGATCGCATGCGAAGCAGAGAGACCCTTGACGGACGCCCTGGACCTCAAAGGATGGGTGCATAGAGCAGAACATTGGGCAATGATCTGTCCATGGAGTCCAGCGTTGCTTGAGCAGTGGCCTTAATGGATACAAGAGCTTGGAAAATTGCTTGACATAGTCACTAGAGCGCCACAGCGCTCTCCATTGCACTTCATGTGAATGATGTGCGATCAATCTACGACAGATATGTAATGAAGTCGACGAACACTGCACAAGGTATCGCATCGGCAGTTGAAGGTACTGCTCGCCGATTTTCTCCTTCAGATTGGTGGCGAGAACACCCACGTCACGAATCCTAACTATGTACATCTTAATAATACCCCAAGGTCTACCAGCATGGAAAGCCACCACAGAACCTGAATGGGTCTAGAAGCAGCACTACTTGCAATCTCGGGGAGATTCACACGTGCTTCGATCTTAGGCTCAACGCTATTGTGTAATGGTGACAGATTCGGCCAAATGATCTGCAGCTGTGCCTCGGGCTAAAACGCGATCAGACCCTGTCCAAAGCTCGAAACCTTCGACGGAAAAGAAGCTTCACTGGCATAATGCATAAAGATACGCCGTCAACTCCCACCCCGCTTTCGGGCCTCTTGAGTTTGAATGACGCAAGGGACCATCGTCTGTTCAGGCACAAGCTCATGCAAAGACGGCTTGAACGGCAGGTGGGAGAGTACCTAGAATCCATAAAGGGTCCAAGCACATTTTGTTTCCCCAGAATTTGGTGAGTGCATCCCTGCTTTGGAGTGACGGGTCTCGCAATCTTGTTTTGATCTTGCTAGGCCACTTCGAGTCTCACTAGAAGGCCGCTGCAGGATATGTCAATTACGCGGACATTGCTTTGCGAAGTATAAGAAATAAAGGTTGTCCAGCCGGGAGTCCGTATGCTTTCTTTACCCATCTGGCTGATCTCTCCTGCATTGCCGTTTCATTCCCAGGTAACTGCCCATCATGCATTTGAGGTCCGCTCTTGCTCTTTTCACTGCGTTGTCCAGCATAGTAGGTGCACAGGATGTTTCGGCTGCTTCAAAGAAACCTAAGCCCCTGACATTGAACTTTGGGTCTTTCAGCAACCGCACAACCTACGTGATCGCAGCCGAGCTGGGTTATTTCAAAGATGTCGGCCTTACTGTAAACCAAACAGGTGTAGCGGGCTCCATCGTTGCTTACCAAAACCTGCTCGATGGAGGACTTGACGTCTTGGAAGGCACCATCGACAACATCCTCGACAGGCGCTTCAACCAAGGGCAGCAATTCTCCGCTATCGCTCAAACGGACCAAGGTGACGGCCTAACCCTCTTTGGCTCCTTTGATGTCAAGACTCCCCAAGACCTCCGCGGGAAGACACTCCTGGTCGACAGTCCCACCAGCGGTTACGTGCTTTTAGCCAGGAGAATCCTAGCTCTATACGGCCTACAATATCCCGAAGACTACTCGTTCGCAGTACGTATATCTCAGCTCCACCTTCCGCTTTGCACCTCACTGACTGTTTCTTAGGCAGTCGGCGCACAACGCGTACCCCAGCTCCTAGCCGGTGGCGCCGCCACCGTATTCCCCTACCAAGTGCTCGCAAACATCATCGCCGCGAACGGTCCCAACAAACCCAACATCCTGGCTCGCACCCAGGACTTTGTGAACCCGTTCTCCGACCTCGTCTTGACCGTCGCCTCTTCAGTCCTTTCTTCGCCAAACAGCGACAAATACCAAGCAATCCAGCAATTCGTCACCGCTCTCTTACGCGCGAATCAATACCTCGCCAAGTCTGGGAACAAGAATAAGGTATTGCAGTTGCTGCAAAAGAATGGTTTATCACCTGCAGCGGCGGAGGCGGTGTACGCGTACAATGTCGATCCAGCTGTCGGAGAGATTGCCACAGATCAGAATGGAAGATTTGATGTTAGTAGACAGGGATTGCTGAATGTGATAAGTATCAGGGAGCAATTTGATGGGTTTGCGGGCGTGCCCAAGGGATTCAACTTTGTGGACGCCATCACGCCTGGGCCGGGCAAGTTGATCGATTATTCGCTTCGAGATCGAGCGTTGAAGGACGTTAAAGGAGGGAGTTGATGCGTCTAAATTTGATTTGTGGTTGCGCCCAATAGGTCGCGATGCGCCGATCATAGGGTTAAGCAGATAGTGAGAGCTAATCTTTTGATTGTTTTATTGTGTGAACTAATCAATGACTGACATCTACCATTCTTGTCTTTCCACCTTCTTAACGAAAACAACTTGGAACGCTAGGGTATGCCTGAAGGTACAGGGTAAGTAGAACAGTTTCGTTGCATTGGCTTGGAGGTTATCCAGCCAGGACGGCAAGACTTAGTTGGATTTATCGATCTTCCCATGTCCATAGCATCCTTCCACAGCCACTTGACGTCATGCGCAGCAACAATAATGAACATCGAGCCTATCAAATCGCTCACGTGAGCTCAGATGTCATGCAGGGCCCAAGCCTTGCGAATGTGAGACGAATCAACGGCTCGTAGCCGTCGCCTCAACTCTAGCGCCAACATCACTTCGAAGGAGGACGCCACCACCATCTCAAACATGTTAAGCGCGCAAACCTTCTGTCTACAACCAGCTCCGAGGTGCTGCGAGGCTACGTATCTCCCACCCAGGACCCAGCATCGCTTGATGCGATCCCACTTGCTGTCAGATCAGCCCACATTAGCCATTCGGATCTCGGCAGAGCCACAGTGTGGAGTGAAGCATGGTTTGCATTAACACGGAAACCGCATATGGTACGTAATTGAACGATCAGTGGGTATGCCCCACGTGCGACTAATCTCGAAACATGGAACACAGTCTACTCCTTCACTATGTAGTAACCTCCCACCCTCATCCTCTCAGACAATTCCACACATCATTACTTGTCTTTGAAAACATCCAGTTGTTGGTTATCATAGCGGTATAATGCATTACATCCACAACTCACTGCGTCTTCTCAGCCTTTTCCTTTTCCTCTGTTCTGCTCAAGCAGCACCTTTCACACAACTCGAGCCCCAGAAACGAGAAGATGTTCCCTTCCGATGCAGCGGAGACGACATGGCGACCTTCGACTCAGCCTGCTGGGACATCCTCGGCCTAGAAGACTACCTAGTTCGTCCAGAGACCGGATGGAACCACACAATACCGATATGCGAGGACACAAGAAGATGCTGCAGATCCGAGGAGCCCTGGAGCACATGCTACGTCAGACTCGCAGTAGGAAACGCCGACTACAGCTGTCTCAGCATCGACGGCGAGGACTGCACATGGGACAAGAAGATCTCCGAGCATCTAGACGGTAGCATCAGAGGAAAAGTCAAATACATCACCAAAAGCATCTTCGAGATCCACAATTTCTTCAGCAAATACTTCAGAGGTGAGCCCATCCATGAATGAATATAGCTTCCAACAGCGCTAATAAACCAAATCCCAGCCCTGACAGACACCGTCGGCTCCACCATGACGATCATCACATCCATGACCCTCGCAGTAGACGCCCAAATAAAATCCAACGTCCTCATGCAACTCGTCCTCTCAGCCTTCACACTAGGCCTCTCATTCCTCGTCGTGCGTTCTCCACCTCCCCTCCCCTCCCCCTATCCCCCACACAATCATCCCCACTAACACCCTCCCCATACTAAACCACCACCCCCACTAACCCTCCCCCCCTCCTCAGGCCCCCGCCCTCGGCGCCAGCGCCATCGAAGGAATCCAATCCAGCGTGCTAAAAACCCAAGCATCCGTCTGGTCCGTCTCTCTCTCCAACGCCCCCGGCGTAGCAAAAACAATGTGGCCCCAGGGTGACGCCACCTCAATCCAGATCCAAATCGGCAAGCTCGAAGAATCGCTCGACTCCGCAACGTCGCAATACCAAGAGATCCTGGACCGCGGGTTAAAACAATTAATGTTGGAGCCGGAGACGTTTGCGGCGTTTGCGAGGGGCGGCGGGTATTGCGGGAACACGAGCACGGATTTGGTGGAGCAGAAAGAGACGATTGATCTTGCGTTGAGGACGTTTTTGACGAGTGAGAGTATGGGACAGAATGGGTGGTATGCCACGGCTGGGGATGTGGTGACGGAGGAGGAGTGGGAGATGTGGGAGGTGAGGGATCGGTTGGAGCCGTGCACGTTGCATGGGTGTATGACGCCCGAGGATGTGAAGCCGTCGATGTTCTGGTCGCCGGTGTCGGGGCGGATGTACCGGTTGTGGAATCAGGCGGGGCAGCCGTCGCAATCGAGTGTTCTCTCGCCGGCGGAGTTGATAAGACGGGTGGTGGAGGAGCGGTGGGGGGATCTGCCGTGGATGTTTGATGGGGCGTTTAATTGTACGGAGGAAGGACGGATGGCGGATACGCAGCTGGCGAATGTGGATTTGGAGAAGGGAGTGCTGGATTTGAGTTGTATTAGTCATTTGCCGATGAAGAGGTTGTGTAATGGTAAGTGTCCGGTGGAGACGAGACCGTGCCCATTTAAGCAGTATTGTGCGCCGAGTCTTGGGGCGGCGAGTGTGCATGGGGGGGTGGGCACGCAGTCTAATACGGGGAGTCCGGAGCCGGATCCTAATGCGCAGCCGCCGGCGCCGGTCAATGATACTGGGGATGGTGGACAGAAGGGCTGTAGGAATGGAGGGGGGATGGCTATTCATGGAGGCGTGGGTGCGGCGGCGGCATGTGTATGAGCGATGCATTGGTCTGGGGGTTGGCATGAGCATTTGATGCAAAAGCGACGCATTGAGTCATGCATAGCGAGATGGTGTTGAAGGTATGATAGCTAAAACTACGAATCTGTTGCTGAGCTTCAGCATCAGCTTGACGCAGTCATTCTGGTCGGTCTGATGGTAGGACCTCCCTAAGGAATCCTTTTCCCCCCCACATTTCTCTGCTCTGTCATTTCTGAGCAGTGGGATCTTTCGGAAGGCAGCGTCTTGCCTGAGATAAGGTTGATTGAAAAGGACAGCCGAGTCTCATCGTTTCCGCAGTTGGAATTACGCGCACTTGCGGTTACAGGGGTTCGCCCTCCCACCAACATGCTTCTCGAAGCGATGACATCACATAGGCTCTAAGTTCTCTGCTGAATGGTCGGAAGGTAGGTGATTGAAGACGAGCTACATCTCTGCTCCATGTTGCGTGCTGGGATTGAGCTAGGCCATCAGGGGCCATAGATGTCGAAGCCTTGTAATGCTGGTCCTCTTCGCCAGTCTGACCCAGCCACGAAGCTTGCGGCTCCATTCAGCTGCCATCTATCTCTAGGGAGAGTGCATGGTTTTCAGATATTGTCGTGATCATGCACGATGAGGGAGATCGCTGGATCCTATGTCCAGCTCGAGGAACTCAAGGCCGGACTGTCCAGACAAAGCTTTATTCAAGTGTGTTGGAAGGTCGAACTTGCCATCTTGACAGCGAAAGTGGAGGTTATCTGTCGCTGGCGCTCATCATGATACCAAAGCTTGTTTCAGGCCCACGCGGTCATGTTGGACTCAAAGATGCGAATTCGACATGGAATTTGGCATCCCCATGGCTAATTTTTCTTCGCTTGCTCATTGTTCCCGTGACCAGCGTAGTATATCCTAGGCAAAGAAGGTGGTGCTGATAGGTCTTGGGCTGGAGTCGGAAGTTTTTGATTGATTTAATCAACATAATGATTACACATTTTTTGGGCTCGGCCGTCGTAGCGTTGTGTTTGATTGCGACGTCGTACGGTCTTGCTTTTGAGAAGATCGACAAACTCGCGCAATCAGTTGAACAGATACAGCAGCTTCGTGGACAGAGAGGTGGGTACTGCTCTAAGTGCTACCCGCAACGACACCTCCGCATTAAACCGATTGAGGACGTTCTGATAGACATAATACGAAGGTCTTTTGGCAGCCCAATAAGTCGGCGGTACGATGACCCGGACGACCGGCCCTTTCCAGTAGCAAATATCGTCTGCAATGCGGCAGTGTATGGCCAACCCCTTGAGAATGACTGTGTATCGGCGTTAGACGCTCAGATGCACCTAATGCTTGCTGAGTGGGGAAATGAAGACGTGGATGATGCCGATAGGCAAGCTCCGGAATATGTCTACTTTTTCACGCCTTGGATCAAGACCTATGGTAACATATATTGCCTGCTTGCTGAGTGTTGAATTGATGGTGTCAGGACAATGCACGATCGCGGTCACAATGCTTGCGGACGAGGCTCCCGACGATCATCCAGCAACAGAGATCGAAGAGCCTAATTATTTGTATGGCCGCATCGATGATGTTGGACGCGTCTGTGTCGTTGGGCAGGGCAGCGGTGGCTGGACCAAGGCTGGTATGTCATTTTGGCTACAGTAGTTGTGGACTATGTGCTGACGGTGCCTTTGTCGTTCTAGGATATCGAGGCGAAGCTATGGGTGTCTTCATCTTCGGCCCAGATGCGACTTTTCCAAAATTTAGACGACTAAACCAAACTTGTGAAGCCGATGTGCTAGGTAGTCAAGTATGCACCTATGATAACGTCACCGAGTCTGAGAATAAAGGCCCCAATACTCCCAACAAGCCGGATGTTTCAGTTTCTGATCCAATAGCAACTCTCAAGCAATGTGGCGGACCCTGCGGGCGCATGAGTGATTGTGATCTTAACAATGACTGCGTTTGCAGCAATCACACAATGGGCATACCGCTAGATGCCTCATGGGGAACATTTGTGTGCCAACTTGTGTCGAACGCTTTGGCAGCAGCCATAGCCACCTCACGCATCCCGGAATGTCGTGGGCGCTGCTTGCTTGATGGTGAAGGCCAGCTGCATATTGCCAATGCGCCCAACGCAGCTATACCAAGTCTTGAGTCACCGCTCACATGTCCGTGCAATTGTACGTATGCATCGCATGCCTGCTGTCTTTCCCCGACGGGTTTGGTGTTTGAGGATCCAGCACAAAAGGCGCAGACCAGTATACTAGGTCCAAAAGGCATGTGTTGTGATGTTGAAACAGGTAATTGGACACGGGATGGTGTCGTGAGAGATCAAGGGTCTTCTTCCAATCATTGTGCTGCGTCTTCGACAAACTTGAATGCGCCGGGAAGTGGCAATACCGGCGGTGATCAGATCAATTTTTAATCTGCAATATTATTAAGAGAATCCATTAGTGATACTTTCTCCCAGTGGACTGTCAATACGCCTTGTTATTTGGGGATGCCCATGGGCTAACATTGACTGACAATAGGGATCAGAAGCGATAAGCCCCTCTTAAAGATCAGTCGGATAGGGAAGGCTTTCAGAAAGCTGCAATAAGTTGCCTAAGCCATCGACGGACCATTCATGCAACTAGACCAACAATGTCAGTCTTAAACTCAAATTGAGCTTTGCGAAGAGACTTGCCGAGCAAAGCGAGGCTTCTTCGAATTTACTCGTCTTCTGATGATTTCCCGGTACCAGGTACTTCACTAGAACAAGGGCTACGGGCATCTTCTATGCCCTAGACCTGGCCCAAGAAGGCTCCGAATCTGCTGGATCTGGAAAGAACCCCTGCTCAAAAGCGTCAAAAGCTTCATTTTGGAAGGTGCCCACATCCTAGGTACCCTTGAGATGGCCATAGCTATCGGAACTCCAATATGTTTCGGTACCCGACTGTAGTCCAGCTACGAACGCATCCATAGCAGCTTGTTCCACAGTATTAAGATCTTTTTCAGACAATTGAGCGGAAGGAGCATCGCCGTCTGTGCCAGTTACCCCTAGCGTGAAATTATCGACATCAGTCTGCGTCGCCGCGTCTATGATGGCTCGAACATTGGCGCTGGCTTCATCTATGTTTGCTCCAGGAACAGAGGAGTTTGGACTCAGTTCATAAATTGCTTCCTAGTCCAGACAGCAGGTCCGCGATGCATACGTGGTATTGCAGGGACATATTGGTGGAGATTCGAGGTTTGGGATGTCCGCGTCAAGTACCTTGGCAATATGGGGCGTGCCTTTTTCGAGCTTCTCGTCTGTTTCCTGCAGCGCGAGCTTCACTTCATGTGATATGGTATATTTTGCCACGGTGGAAGTCACAGTATTCAAAGTGACTGGACCAACGGATGCATTGACAAGCGAGGTCGAAGAAGCTGTGCCAATATGAACATGCGAGCTAGGCGAAGATAGAGGAGGTGCTCGACACGCATCTGGTGATATGTCCCTGGTTCCTATCTGAAGCGAAGGCTGCCAGGTAAGCCCCATGTCGAGGACAAATTTGTCGGGCCCCCAGCCTGGGCGCTTTTCAATAAAATCTAGTTGTTTGAACCTTTGACTCAAGATATCGGCGCGGTCTACATCAATTGTAGTAGCTAGCTCTTGTTGCGTGTTCTGCTTGATCTCTACTAGCTTTGAGGAGGACCAATCCCATGCCAGAGATGACACCTCTGAGAGGTTCCTTGTCATGAAAGACCTGAACTCGTCTGCCCAGTTTCCTTTGAATTGCTGTCCATTCTCGTCCTTGCGGTTCTTCACAGAACATCAGTTAGGACCTGAATTTTGTTCAGATGTTCTTACCTGCATCGCAATTATAAAATCGATACGTGAACTACAGCGCATAAGCAAGTCATCCCTTAGTGTACCGAGAACGATGACGTTAACTCACAAGGCTGGTACATTCGATTGTTTGTGATATCAAAGAGACGTTTCATCTGTTCAAGCTGCATGACTTCGAACACCATTACCACATCCTGTATAAGCTCTATTTCCCGTGGGACGGGATCAGCACCTTGAAAGTCCATTCGTGCTCGAAAGCCAGCAGACTTAGGGTCTCCTAGGGCTTTTGCGAAGATCTTTACACGAGCATTCAGCATCATGTGAAAGTCTAAGCTAGGACTGAGGAGAATTGGACTTACGATTCCTTTTGCATCATTGATATTCATAGACATCAGGGCAAAACCGGGCTTCGACTTGAAAGTTGGCGCCACTTCCAGCATCGCTAACCCGTTATAGATGTCTTGCAGCTGATTATCGCATCCACGGAAGAAGAGCTCATTGAAGCCACCACAAGTCAGCTCGTCAGGCGCGAGCCTACTGCTTACAAATTGGTTCAGCGTTTGTTTCTCCCCTTTTACAGTCAACCTCATGATGTATTTTACGAGTAGGTGAAAGCATTACAAACATGATCGACGTTTATAGGAGCCTGCCCTGAGGCGCTACCATCGACTTGAGAGATCGTAACGCTATCTTCAAGCGCCCAAGAGAACCCCGATCCATCTGCATACTCTCGTCTGCATATTATCCATTTGAAGACTTCTTGCGCTATCAGGCGGGCCTTTCCCTTCTCAGAAGCAGGCTTCTCCTGACACTGGAAGATATACTTTGCTCGTTGCCAGCGGGGAATCTCTATCTTTTGACCGTTTTTGAAGTCGCAGGTTCCGATCCTTGTAATAGGAGGGACTCGCCTTCTAGTAACAATGGGGGTAATCTTTCGACCGGCGGCTACCGGAGCTAGGCGTTTTAGCGTGTCAAAAATTCTTTAGAATACTTGGCGCGATTTTCGATTGAAATTCCATCTTTTTTTGGGGCAGTAAATCACAAAACCAACAAAAATACCGGAAATTGAGCTCTTTAATAATTGAGATAACTATTGAAGTATTATAAAGTATTGAGAGTCTAAACGCCGGTGATTTTATGTTCTTTTTCTGAGGTTCAAAATTTTTTGATTCCAAATGCCCAAAAAAAAGATGGGATTTCAATCGAAAATCGCGCCAAGTATTCTAAAGAATTTTTGACACGCTAATTTTGTGAGCTTGGCGATTTGCGGGATCTGAGCATAACGCTTCTTCATGGTTTCTACGTCAGCGTCTGCATTGTCCTCCAGATCCTCGCTGGCGAAAGTTGGATACTTATACGGCGAGCAGACTTGGGCTCTACTAGTTGAAGACTGCGTTGAAGTTTTTGAGGTGGAGAAATTTGTGGATGAAGGAGTTAGGGTCGTTCCAGACTTGTCTCGATCTTTGTTCTTGTCCGGATTCTTTTCATTGTCCTTTGGGCCATGTCCAGGCTCAGCTCCAGGATTTGCACCTGCAGGTGGGCCACCTCCACCTCCACTTCCACCTCCATTCTGTTCGTTCGCAGTGTTCGTTGGGTATGCACTAATGGAAGCGGTAGACAATCTGCTGCTTTTGATTGCGAGAGGTGTACCGACAGAAGGAGGCGACACACAGCCACTCCATGAGATAATACGTCATTTAAGATAGCAGGGTCGAGGCTAAGTGTATGTATACGCAATGCGTGGGTCTGTCTTTTGACCAAAATTGCAGTCCGACCTGGAGTCACAACTGTCGGAGTAGCGTTCTTGAGCGGCTTCACTGTTGTAACGTAGTCGCTTGTGAAGCGGTGAGGTGGAGCGGATACTTTAGGTGAAGAGTCGATGCCATATACCTCCCGGTAAGATGTACTTGCAATACTAACTTGTAGTAGGCACTGAAGTATTAGCACTGCTGTCGTGATTGAAGACCTCATGGTAAACTTGGGAAACCTGATGTTTGACGAGACCGTATCTGGTAGGAAACTCAAATTGGTCGGGAATCTCAAATCCTCTTCTACTCAGAGTGGGAAACGGGGAGGTCATTAGAATGTAGGCCAAGAATTCCAACCGAATGTACAGATATATGGACGTGCCTACGCACGAGCTGGGTCTGATGTGCAACGAGAGGTGGAGGTAATTAAACCAGCGGCTACTTTTGCTGGAAGCCTTGCGGAAGGATTGAGAGTTGGAGCCGGACCAGCGGTGAATAAGCTCGCTAAGAGATCGAAAGGCTGGAGAGCTTGAATCGGCAATCCGCTATCAATATTGTAACATATGTACTATTTCTGTGGATCATAGCTCAGGAGTGTCGTGCAATACTCCCATGTCCTTGTTTCCGCAATGCATTCGTATCTTTGTAGTAGCAGCGACATCGCTTCATCGCTGTAATGAAATAGGGGAGGAATGTTGCGCAGCTGTTCCCCCAAAAACCTTGTCCGGGAGGAAGAGCGTTTCACCTTTGTCCTCAACGCCGACGTGATATCTTGTAATGCGTGATCAATCGTCATGATCTGAACCCCAAGCTCTTATGAATGCTAACTTCTAATCCTCCAGAGCAAATGCTTGGCCATGTGGGGCTGAGGAGTGCTCCATTCAAGTCTTTTCTCAGAATGCCGGCCTCAGCAAATTGATAGCGGCGTTAGCTGAGCGGCAGTCTTTCAGGTTCAATACGTGAAACATTGAATGAGATTCAGATCATATCAACGCAATGACTTGCCCACAGCCCTTTTGAAACCACGCTGGATCATACACAGGGACCTAACCAACGCGCACAAATTTGTTCACAGGGCCTGCAGTCTTATGTAAAGCTGGGGCACCAACGCCCTTTTTCTGGCCTCCAAAGGTCTCCACAACATCGTTTTAGACCCGAAGTACATATAAAAGCTCGGTGCTGGTCTCTGGTCTATGACGTTTGATTTCTCTGAGTTGGGAATCTTTGTTGCGCATTATTAGCGGAATATCATCGTAGCAGATTTCGCAGAACTCGATGCAACCTGCGGAATTCTACGTGTAGAGCCAGCAGCCATTAGGACGATAGGAGCCTGCCTCGACCTGTATTCCTTTGCTCAGATCACCATAAACAAGCAAAGTGCCAGAAAGAATTTGTCCATATGGGTCCAGGCCACGTGGCTCAACGTCGCAAGCGATGACTTGTAAGTCTGGGACATGCGGTAACTTGTCTAGGATATCTTGCGGAACGGAGTATGCACTACCGGGATTCAGAACTTGAGCGTTGAAGATAGATAATTGGCCCATCTATGGACGCCCAAGACGAGGATGGTGCGACGCAAGAATCGTATCGCTTGGCGAGAAGGTCGCCTTTGAAGTTGGAACGCATTGGTATCCGGGAAAGACCTTTTAGGATGCTCTCTTCCCAAAGACTTGCATAGTACCACATCTTCGGCTGGGTGTGCTCGTTCATCACCTTGACAATACCTGAGAGCGCCACAAGCTCATCAGTATCATACGTCAGGTCGCGGGAAGTGGAATCTTCCACTACTCGCAACCAAAAGCTGCATAGGTCATTCTTGCTTAGCTTTGATTGCAGAAATTTAGAGACACAAAGATGCTGCTGATTAACGCTAGTGTTTTGAACAGGCGATTATGAGACCTTTCGCGTGCATACATACCTGAGTTCATGTGTAACCGTGTGCTCGGCGCGCTCGTGTCACAAGAAATCCACACAGTCACCAAATCACTGGAAGGGCGGACCCGTGGAATCACTGGGTCCCGAATGAAGAGACTCACTCTTGTCATGAGGACATCGACTTCGATGAAGACCGGCCAGGTACTTTGCCGCAAATTCTCCTCTTCGTTTGTTCTCGAACATTGGCAAAGCAACGCCTGCCTGCATAAGCGGCAGACGTTGCAGTCATTGGCAACGCCTATCTCTAAGAAAGCAAAATTTTGATCAAATCGGCCGTCGAGCTGACCCATCATCAGTGAGAAGGCAGGATGCAACGACAGTCTTGCACACGGATCGCAGCGTGCAAAACGTTTACCGAGGGGATGATGTTTCTTTCCAGGCTTTGCTTTGTGTCTCAAGATGCCTTGTAGACTCATTATTGCATTATTGCAGATCTTGGTACACAGTCCTTGGGTATAATGCTGGTGTATGGTCAGCATTCCAGTGTGCTTCAATGGTGGAGTCAGGCAGCGCCTCGCTCGTCCTTCGTGCTGACCTTGAGCGATGACTGAGCCTGCATCGACTACGGATAGCTGACAGACAAGAAAAATGAGGTGGTGTTTCTCTACTAGAGTCGTTTCGAACCTTTTGGCTGCTACTGAAGTACAATTATTATGATCCACCATTTCTTCAAGAGTGTAATGTTGGGTGTAGGGTTTTGGCATTATAGGCGTCACCACTACTTATTATCGCCCTTATCATACACGACAATTTAAGTACCCCAATCGCAGATCGTCTTGAGCCGTAGTGCCGGCCTTCGATCGCTGTCTTCCAGTAGGGAAATTTTTTTATTATCGCAGCGCCCAAGCTTGCGAGTGGATTCTGCCACACTTGGTGCCCGGCAGTCGGCGCGGTGCAACGTAATCCCGTGACTCGGAGCTCAAAAAATGTTCGAGCCGTTCAACTTTTTGTCACCTTCAACATACTCACTGCCGTCTTCGAGAATTTAGGTCATCGGAGTCTCCTAAGTAGCAAAGTCATGTGTGACTATCGCGTCTGATGCGAGTACAACTGAGATAATAGCACATGGGAGGATGAATTCTACCATCTCTCAACAAGGGAATCCTGTATAGTCGTCATCGTTTTATGGCCACTGGGTACGACTGCTCAATGGTCATCACTCGAATCCAGGCCGGCATATCTAACAAGCATTCCTTGTGATTTATTGGATGACAAGCAATCGCTGATATTGCCGTAGTGCGCTAACGTTGCCGCATGTTTTATCGCGGCAAGCTCCAGAATCATGTTTCCGATGAAAGCTCCATTGGTGAAGTCAATGTAATCTTGAGGGCTGTGACTTTGCATGCAGATGCTCCGCCCCTCAACATTGCCTCTAGAGGTCGTCGGGCCACATGCGCCGCATGACTGCAGCATGCATGCCTGAGACCTGTACATCCGCTTGAAGCGATATTTTCAGTACTATTGGCTGGTTCGAATGATCCTGCAGAATCATTCGCAACACGCGTCTTGGTTTTGGACGAAGCCATGGATGTTTCTCGTGTTGACAATTTTTCCGTGTGACGTTATCTGACGAGGCTGCCACACAGCCTATGGCGGAGCTATGCATGTTTGATGTACCTTGCAGTGGCGGCCGCTGTAAATAGGCTTGCGTAACTTTATGAGCATGCAGCCTACCACTATCACATTGAGAAAAATTGCAACTCTTGAATAGATGGTCATTGCTCAAAGCAAAGAATTCACTTCATCTCTTCACGATGGCTACGAATGGTAACGTGAGTTACCCTATTCAGGCTTGGCGCGACTTCTACACCTTTCCGGTAGAAGGAACTTTCGGATGCCGTGAGGCCGGTATCGTCCCGACGAATGCGTCTCTCAGTGCTACGGAGTGGCAGGTTGTGATCCCGCACGACAATTGCCTTCGCGCCTGTCAAAATACAAACCAAATGATAAATGATATTTCACTCAACAACCTTGTTGTCTGTGGCCTATGGGCATCTTCGGTGAGCATATACGAATGTACCATTGACGAGCGGCTTGGCACTTCGAATGTAACGCAAGAAGAGGATCTTCTCAACCTGCTAGTGGAATTCGTGCCCTGGTCACTGGACCATAATGATGCCTTTCAGGTCTCAGCCGTCAAAAAGAGCGTTGCAACTGTTATGGCTACGATATACTCAGCCTTGAAAGGCGGCTTATACACAGAAGACGACTACGTTCCTCCTGCCTGCACAGAGCAGGGACTGTTTGCTTATCACGGGAATCTGAAGTCATATGATGCGCGTCAAAAGATCTTGGACCGGCCGCAAGCTATGGTCGGAAGCTGCATGGAAAATATCTGCTCTCCCAAGATTGTGGATCCTGAGCTTGGTGGTATCGGTGTGAGTCGGCCAGAAATACTCTATCGTGTTCTAACAAAGCAAAGGTCTATCTTTCACTGATATTTCAGGTCGGGCTCTCCATCATTTCTCACCTTACTCTAACCTGCTTGGAATTCTGGCCGCGTGGCAGGCAGCGAACGAGATGTAAACATACGTTGGCCATAGCTACGTCGCTTGTCGAGTTCCAGAAACACCAATGCTATTTCATATCAGCCATTCAAATTGCGGCCCTCGTATTGGGTGCTCAGACGAACATACATGATGGTACAAAAACGGTCAAAAGAGTGCATGATCTTCTCTTGACTGTGCCCTTGGCGATGAATGGGTTCGTTCCAACTATCTTTACACTTACAAGCATCTCGCGCTATGGCCGATTATCCTGGCATATAATTATCTTGACTGGAATGACTGTGGGGCTTTCTACGGGGACATTGTCCGTCTCATGGTGGTATTGGAGATCATCCAATGCTTTTGACTCCTTCGACAAGGATCCCATGACATCTGGCTCCCCGCAGTATGAATTTGGCTCACACCTCTGTAATTCTATCTCGCGGCCATCAGGCAGTATGAATTTTCAAGATACTCATTTCACAATAGTCTGGCTGATCTACTGTTACTGCCTTCTATGGATCTTTGCTTGTGTTGTACAGCTCTATTTCCAGCGCCGCGGTGTCAGTCAATTGGAGACAATGATGTCACGAACTACATGGCACGATCGGTCTTGCAAGCAGGCCTTGTTGTACCTTATTCGGATCACTGCTGTCATGATGTGGACAGGAAGCTTCGCATTTCAGATTTATGTTTACAGCCTTTTCTACAAGCATCGTCTAGTATCCACAATCTGGTCGTTCGGACAGATTATTGCGGTTTCTGTTTGGGCTAATTCAATTGTAGAATTCTTCTACATAGAGCATAGTAAGTCTCCAAATCGCTATCATCTTGATTGCAGCGCTAAAAGATTGCTCAGAAGGGAGCGAGGAAGGCGCAATGTATAGATACCCTCCAAACCTACGACTCGTATACACCGCCGACAGCTCTCACGAAAACATCCCTGCCACGACCTCTGCCGGAAACGCAAACTATGTACGCTACCGATGAACGCTAAAAAAGTGGACTCGGCACGAGAACTGATTTCTCACGGAGAACGAGCCTTCAGGATGGCTCCGGATCTAACCAACAACCAACGTTCTTGTAATAACGCCAGCACTAAAACACGTTGTTCGAGATACATCAAATGCCACAGCTGTAGCCTTATGGTTCTCATGGTCTATGTTTTAAGTTGAGAGTCCTCATGCAGATGGCAGGGTATGGTACGCCGTACCATTACTGCCATGCAAACCAATGGGTTTGGGTAGGATCTTGAGTATGCTATCACCTCCGTCGACAACCATGTCGCTGCATGTATGGTGGTCTTCCCGCATTTACTTCGCCGTCTTCGCCACAGATTGGGTGGGTCCACATCCATGTTCAGTGTGCGCGAGGCTTAGCCACTCGCCCTGCATATTGGGGCGTCTGTCTTGGATTAGTGGACCCAAATCCTTTATGTAGGTTTGAGGACTGCGTCACACGCTGTTGTCCTTATAGGCAGCACTGAGGACGTGTATGTGTGGCAAGACCCTCTTACTAAGAACGAATCTGCCCCTTTGATTGTATATTTTCAAGGACAAATTGCGAAGTAATCGGCCTCTAATCATCTCTTGTATTGTCTTCATCCGCTTTGGCCCACTCTAAGAAGAAAAATTTATTGACTATTCGCCAGCAAAAAGTCTAGTAATGGGATTGTTGTGCGAGAGATAGTAACAGCGCTCGAGCGATCTGGGCATCCAGAAACACACGCAGATCCCAAGATCAACGAAAGTGCCGGTCCTCTGAACACAAAGCATGCGTGAGACATTTTACCGAAGCCATTTCAAAGTCTACCGAAGCCTTGCATTCTTCACTAGACATTTACCCCTTCGGCCCATCCTAATGAAATCCATCCACCTCAATTTTCGGTAACATGCTCCTTTCTCATTTCTCCACCCGACTCTCGCCCCCCTCAACCCTCACATCGCCTCAGCATCGGTCAACACCCCGCTACCTCCCAGCGTGTCAAACCTCACTCTCCCGTCTCCGTCCTAAAATGCTATGCTTCAAGCGACCATGAGACCCAGTTACCCGTACATCGTAGCCTCAACTCCTCATAAAACCAGTAAGGCCAATTGAGCGACAATTCAACCATGTGTTCATCTCCCCCTCTCTTCGCCTCCTCCCTCGCTTTCTTCACCCTATTATTCCTCTCAGCTGTGGTCCTTTTCGAGAATTATTTTAGTGTCAAGGAGGCGTGAGTGGGAGATGCATCAATCCAATGTAATAGTGACACGGGGGTGTACGTAGATGACAAAAAACCCCACATACTAGCCCTGTATCAAAGCTCAAGATAAGAAGAGGTTAGAGCGCGGGCTGAAGCCACTGTTACCCACAATTCAGGCATTTCAAAGTCGGTCAAATCCTCCTTGCTGGGAACTTTGAGGTTTATTTTCTGGGACTTTAACTGCCGTGAAGGCTTATCTCTATTGATGTCTGCGAGCTGGCGCAAGGCGTTCCTAGCATCCTCTAAGATCTTGAACATGCTATCATCGTTGGCTGTTGGGTTCAGTTTTTCTGTCGTACAGATATCGGGGTAGGTGGATAGCGCGTCGTTGATCATGGCATTCGTCTTGTCGATGTCCAAAAAGTCACATTTGAATGTTTTGGAATTTGCCACTACACCCCTGAGTCAGCGTTTTTGTCTTTTTTAATGAGATTTCGCTGCATTATTGCTTTGGTGTCTGGAAAAGATACGCAGAATGAGTTGCATGTCAACAATACAGCATTGTTTCTATGAATACTGAAGATCTTCCGGCATCGCCAGGTAAGATGTAGGCTCTCCGGTAAAATTCCTTTCCCTTCGGCATACTCGTCTACAA
The DNA here is from genome assembly GCA_032158265.1 of Bacidia rubella. Classification (NCBI taxonomy): domain Eukaryota; kingdom Fungi; phylum Ascomycota; class Lecanoromycetes; order Lecanorales; family Ramalinaceae; genus Bacidia; species Bacidia rubella. The sequence goes on along the minus strand of JAVTIF010000015.1, from coordinate 1,297,502 downwards.
TGGCACTAAAAGAGCCGCGTGATTGTGAATCTTGAAGTATGAAACAAATGATGTATGCTAGTGTTCAGTGAACCTACAGAAAAATCGAGCAATCCGCGCCAGGTTGGCCATGATAGCAGTGTTGATCTCTGACGCGTCTTCCTTAGTCTCATAGGTGCTGTCTGTCCAGAATTTGATTCGGCGAGCTTCGTCTTCAAGTCGCTTTTGATATTCTAGAGCATCAAACTGAGGATCCTTGCTTTCAAAATATTTTGCGTATTTGCTGTCCTTAAGGGATTCTTGCATAGCTGCAATGAGTTGAAGGTCTACTTTCAGCAGTCGACTTGCCGAACCAGTCTCAAGCTCGGTTGATCCGGACTTTGTGTCAGAGAGTGTGATCTCGGATGTATGAGCCTCCAAATCTGAAGCTGGTTGGCTCAAAGCGTCATTCCCAGCTGAAATTGCTGTTTGTTCCGACCATACTTGGCGCATCGTAGATTCTAACGCTGGTAGAATGAGGAAGAGACATTCAACCAGCTCTCCGAGCTGTTCGACCCAGTAGAATTGCTCAGTCTCAGTCAAGTGCTCCTGCTGCTCAAGATCGTTCAGAGATGGTGAAGGCAAGCATGCGATTTCCTCAATAGCGAATAGCTCTTGCAACTGAAGGACGGAGTGTAGGTTTGTTGGAGCGATCGATCTGCAGACGCGAAGGAGTATAACGGCCATATCTGCGAGAGTTCCTGCTACAGCCTTCGCAAGATATGTTGCAGCTAGTGATTGACGGTCCAGCGCTTGATCGATGGACAATTTGCCTTTGCAGAGTCCGCAACCCCATTCGCTGAGCCGATCGCCAACCCTTTGGAAGTCAAACTCAGGTGCCTTGGAACTGCTATGTAAATGCCTAAGCATCGACAGATTGCTAGTGAATAAGAGCTCCGTCATAGGATAGAAGGCTTTCTCTTTGGAAGACCTCTCGAAGACGTTCTCTATCCTCTGTAGGTTCCTGTGCACGTTGGTGGGGTCAGGGGACGGGATGATACTCGACTCCAGGGACCTCAACGAATCTGAGCTCTCTAACATTTGTAGGCGAGACGATTGTGATGTACGGCTCTCGTCGTGACTCGTAGACGTAGTGACATTGCGCAATGGTACACTGACATGGAATCCTGGCGGTGGAGGAGCTATTTCTGTGAGCCCCTGGTTACAGCTCTCTAACGCGTGTAAAATTTCGTTTAGCCTCTTGTGGCCTTCCAGCCTGAGTAAAACCTGCTTAGCACTTTCCTTCGCTGTCAGTCGTTGTTTTCTGATTCCCGGCTCTCGAACCCCGTATTTCTTGAAGAGTATTTCTAATTTCTTGAAGTATTCTTCCATGGGCCGGAGAATCACAACAAGATTATTCCTGGATTCCTCTGGGAGCTGCTCCAGTACCATAGGCACGTCGCGCCTGATGTTCCGGATGCCAACACCAGCCTTCCATCTTGCGAATCGCCCTCGCTGGGTGATTAGACGAACGTACAAGTTGTCAGATACAGGGTCTGCAGGCTGCAGTGCCTGTATTCCACGGTAGATGTTGTCAATTACGGCAAGCGAGTTCGCAACGACAAGCGCAGTACTCAGGGGATCCATATTGCCAAGTCGTCGCAGCGAGGACCCATCAAGGGCTCCTGGGTAGAAAGCGACGCTGTTAGACGGGCCTGTCTCGAACTTTCAGAGAAATACATCAACAACGCTTCGTTTTGCATGCTGCAGTTCGAGGACTGCTGCCTTAGATTCCGAGTGGGGGATCGGGGCTGTGGGGGCCGGGTTTTGGTGCGAGTAAGCCTGCATTAGTCAAGGAAGGTGGCGTTCAGCTCAGCTGAATGGGTCTATACGCTGCGCGTTCGTTGGTCTAGCCTGCCCACCATCAGGATTCGGTAAGGCCACGTCAGGTATAGCAGCTTATGGGGCGCCACCTAAAAGCTCGAGCCCAGCACGACGGGGCGTTTGGCAACGTCGGTAGTTCTTGCCTTGCCGAACTCATAATAAATGACCTCCGCGAATCCCCTTTTATACTATGTCAAGCTACCCTTTACTGCCTTGGATCTCATACTATTGCCAACGGCGTAATAAATGGAGGTCGCAGGGGTTGCGCTTGCTGCGGTCGCGCTGCTTGATCCTACCATTAAGGCTGTGCGCAAAGCTTACGGCACGTACCAGCTCACAAAGCACTTCGGCGACCAATCTCAGAGCGTGCAGAGGCGAATCGATGGCGAGAAGGCCCGACTTGAACAGGCGTTCGCAATGCGATTGCACAATCAACCAACTGCTGAGCAACTTGAGCCGCTGAAGAGAGATCTCATTGACATAACCATCCATTTCGAAGCTTGCTTAAAAGATTTTGAGACGATTGAGAATAGCGACGGTGAGTGAGATGACTTAAGTCCAGGAATTCCGGCGTAAAATTGGCCTCCCAAAAGACCAAAGACACTAGGGATGGCTTCCTAAGAAGCACGCTTTTGTCAAATAGCCATCCCTCGAGAATCTACGCCTAGAAGTGGTCTCCTAAGACCACAAAAACTCTAGAGAGAGCTTCCCAAGGAGCACGCTTTTGTTGAATAGTCATTCCTCTTGAAGATTCACAGATAATGAGGGACGACAAATCGTGATGGTAGACGGAATATGACTGTTGTTCCGCTAGCTGACTGCTGTCCAGGCATCCCAACGGATTCTAATTATAATTCTTGGCTCACAGAGCAGCTTTCAGCTCTTGAAAAGCCTAGGGAGAAGTCGATGTATAGATCAGTCCGTAGTAGCCTAAGCCAGAAATTTTCATCAAAGTCCAAGAAATCCTTAGATTCGTCCTCATCACGTTGGGGTGGGTCAAATGTCATAACGCCAATAGACTCTACTGACACGCCCGCTACCTCCCGAACGTCCCAATCCCCAATATCAGCTTTAGTGCACGACAAAGACATTTTAGCAAGAGCTAGGCAAGAAGCTGCTAAAGCTGGGCACTTACAAGAGACGGGATCATATTATAAGAGATTCAAATGGGCGCAGAAGCGGAATGGCTTTTTAGAGCATCTCGGGGAGATCCACACTATCAATGAAAGCGTCTTTCAAACAGTAAGCTTGTGGGCACTGCAGAGCGTGCATGACTCGCAGCTGGTGCCGACTTCTCGGGACGAGGTTCCTGCAGACCTGATCACTACCCGGACGTCGTTGTTGCGGCTGCACAGGGCTCTAAAGTCCCAAAATAAGAAAACATCTCAGGGCAAGCCATATGCTATCAGTTTCCGGATACTGCGAGCCTGGGAGTATGCTCAAGTGAAAAGAAAGATACCGTTGGATTACCGGCAGGACTCAATTGTCTATCCAATGCAAGTACAGCATCCGGAGGAGGCAACTGACGCCCCCAAGAGTCTTCTGCTCGTTGCCGAGACCTTGATGCAACCGCCCAAGCCATCAGTCTCTGCGGGTACATCTGTTGTGGAAGTCGCACTCTCGGAAGCACTTTGCACGCTAGACCCCGACAACGAGGAGGCGTACAAACAAATTGCTCAGGTCCCTACCCCAGAAACTGTGTCTGATACACACCGCCTATTCCAGGACGTCAGTACTCACTGGATCGTTCAGTGCTCTCTTCTCGACTTGATGGTGAACTCATCCAGATATAGAAGCTACGTGAAGATTGCTGTCTCAATAGCCCTATCGTACTCCTATTTAGCTGCAGTAGGCTTACTCAACCAATGCCCAAAGCTTTCCGACTACGCCTACTACAGATCGCTTGAGCAGGAGCCGCAGGAGATAGACACTGTTGGGGCTGTAGCACCTTTCCTGAACGCGAGCTTCGGATCACCTGCGCCCAAGCGAAGCACTGCAGCTATCGGCGGATCATTCGGCGTATCGCTGTCGGACAACGAACCTATGATCCAATTGGGCATATTGCTGCACCAGATCGGTCGCTGGAAATTGCTCGTATCGACAGATATCGCCACTTCAAAGACGGAAGTCAAGCTGCATCGAAATGACCTTTTGCACAGTACTGGGATGGCGTACACCCAAGTGGTTGACCTATGCATAATAGCGCAGCAGCAGGAAGATGGAAGTGACGAAGCTCAAGCGGATTTGATTTATAAAAGCGTTGTTGTCCCCTTGCAGCGCATCGTTGACGAGCTCAAATGGGATTGAGCGGGCTCCAATATCAACATACGCCTCGAGACTACGTGGAAGATGTACTATCAAGATGACTGGGTGATGGATTAGGAGATAGAAAATAATGCAACATCTGGGTAGAAGTGACGACCTGCCGAGCAGGATTGGAAATGCGCATTTATCATCATCTATACGCTCTGGAAAGGTTCATCCCTCCACCAATCGTACCCACCAGTCAGTTTCCGGAATGCGCAGTCATGATGGTCTCTACTTTGTGTATCTAGGTAGCCTTGCCCATGGCAGCACCGCTGCAGGAGTGAACCCTTCTAGTTTCTACAATAAGCGCACCAGATACAGACTGCCCGGTCAAACTACTGGAGCCTCCCCAGAAAGTCGGGGATCTTGGAGCAGCTCAGGCCCTCCGGGGTCAGCAGGCTGGATCCCACCTGAACGCCGCCCATAAGAGTTCTGAAAAAGGTTCAGTGCCAAAGGTGGTGCTGAGTGAACACCGAGGACTATCAGGAGGCGTTCATTTTAGACGCAGTGCAAACTTCTGATATGGCGGGACAGCATGTCGAAAGACAATCGACTAGATGAGATAAGCGGCGAAGTAACAAAGGAAAGAACGTGAAGCCTGAGATTCTCAGTCTTCAAACAGCAGCAGAGAAGCTAGGTGCAACGCCTGATGTCTGGGATTATGAGTATGGAGAGCATGTATGAGTAGATTTTCGGTCCTCATGGGCTGCAGATTTTACGTTCCATTAATTATACTTCTAAATCATACGCACAGAGTGTACCTAGCCATTACCCAACTCTCAACATCCAAGGACCCCTTGCAACCCATCGTGATTCTTGCGGTCTGTATGCTCGCATATCGTACATCAGTCACACGCGCTTTCGTCCTCGAAAGGCCTAGGCCTCCTTCTTGTCCTCCATCTCCTGCTCCTCCCCTCTCACGTAGTGCTCTGCTCTGCTCCCTATCCTCCTCTTCCTACAACCAAGATCTCCCCACCACTTCGCTTACACCTTACCAACCCTCCCCCTCCTCCAAGCCAACAGACTCAACACCATAGTCCCCACAAATGCCGCGAACGCGAACCAAATAAACGCCGTATCCGCCTGGGCCTCCCTACACCTATTAACCCTATTCAAGCCCGTATCAACCATCTTCTCCTCATTGATGCCCCCATTAATAATATGATTCTTATTCAGACGATCGCAATTCTGATCGGGTTCGCCACAAGAGCATCCTTCGGTGCCAAGGAGGTTCGCGAAAGCGACGCCGCCGGCGAAGGTGAAAAGGACGGTGAGGGCGTCGAGGATTAGGGAGGGGAGGCCGGCGAGGGCATCGATAAAGGAGCCGACGAGGCCGATGATGCTGATTACGAAGACCCAGATGCCGAGGAACACGTTGTAATTTGTTGCGGAGGGGGCGCCGCCGTAGCGTTGGGAGGCGACGAGGTGGCCGGAGAGGCCGAGGATGAGGATGCCGAAGAAGAGCTGGGAACGATGGTGGTTAGCGAAGAGGGACTGGAGAAGGGAGAGACAGGAGGCGTACTTCGAGGCCTCTAAGGGCGAGATTGGGTATATTGGGCATGTTGGTTGGTGTTTACCTCCGTGCGCGTCGAGGCGTCGAGGTGCGGGAAGCGTAAGAGGTGCTCTGATAGCCTGATTATGGATGCGCGGTACTGCTGTAGATAATGATGTTGGTGTAGGGTGTTTGTAGGAGAAAGATTGTGTAGGTTTTGCGGTTGGCAAAAGCTCGAAGCAAATGACGGATGGAAAAAGAAAATGAGATGGGAATGGCGCTAAGCCCTATTTGCTGCGGGAGCTGCCGGGGCAGCGAAGCAGGGAAATTGGCAAACACGTCATCGTTGGATTCTCGCTGTGGACGCGAATGCTGTCACCTCTAAGCATTAATGCGTTTTACTGTGTAAAGATATCGATATACGTACTGTAAGGTAGTGAAGATTGGACGTGAGAGTACCGTGTCATGGCTGGAAAGATGCGAAGCAGATGGTGTGGGACCGCCTGTGGGTCGCCCTAAGAATAGTCACAGGCGCTTCGTCACCACGCTGATCTCAGCCTCTTGAGCTGCGTACCACTTCAAGCAGCTTATGTGCGGAGCTGTGAGCACTGAGAGCAGAGATTTACTCTACTCAGCTCAGGTCAGAACATGAGCTGTCAGCTGCTTTTGTATGAGCCTTCATTCGACTGTGATACACACAGTTTTTCTGGCAAGTGACTTGCAGCATCTAGCATGCTCATGACCTTATGCCCCTAAGCCACCAGCGTCCCGTTCTCAAACGGCTGGATCTCCTGCAGACTCGCATGGTACGTATGATGAAAATCGCCCACCAGCTGAATATCAAGACTGAACGTGGGTACATTATCATTATGTGAGAACAATTTTATGAAGTCCCGGGTCTCCTTCATAATATTCCCCATCTGCGCCCACTTCAGCGGTAAGACTCGCGGCCCAGCAGTGATCGAGAAGGATACGTTTTTGCGGGTTGTGCGGACGACTTTGCTGCGGACCCAGGGGAATAGGGAGGCTGGGAATAGGATTTCTTTGTTGGCTGTAAATCGTAATGCCTACTCAGCTTGTAAGATTTGCGGGATCATGGAGGTAGGCTCCCCCAGGAACACTCCTACCTGATCGAACAGTAAGTCCAATGAGTCGTACATCAATTCCTGGGCGGCTGCTTGCGTCATACCCGAAGGTTGATAGTTGAATGCTTTGAAGCGAAGCTCCCTGTCTTTGTTTCTCCAGGTGGAAGGATTGGGCGGGTCAGTAAGTATCCTTCCAGTGTCTGCCACATTGTCCCCTTCGACGGCAGACAAATCGCTGGTGCTCAACCCTGCGGCTGTCTCAACACAAGCATCAAGGTGGACCAGCGCCCACAAAGCCATTAGAGATCTGGTGAAAATCATCGTCTTCATAGCTTTTATCGAGGCTATGAGATGGTGTCAATCATCAATTCAACACAGCGAAGAAGATTCCAAGACCAACTCGTCTTTGCGCATCGAGGGCAAACCATCGCTTCTACACTCCAAAATAAAGCGTTTAAGACAGCCCCACCGCGTGCCAAAGCGCCTTGAAGCTCGTTGAAATATTCCGTTTCTCCATGCGCAAATCACCCCCAGCGGTTCCCTCTCATTCTATTGAGCCTGAGCTGGTGAGGAAAAAATCATTCCTGTACTACCTCTGAAGCAGCTGAAAACGGGCGCACCCAGCTTGCTAAATCAAGGCGTCGTCAAAACCCGCAGAAAGCCACGCTCCACATTCAGTCTTCTGACATTGTTGCACAACTTGAGTTCTTACATTTTGGGGTGCCCAACAGTCTTCGGGGGTGATCTAGGCAGTAAGCCATATCAGGGTCGACTCGACATGCCTCCTCGCTTGACGAGTCTACGGCAAGAGATGTGGTTGTTGATGCGCTGTCAACCACCGAACTTGTTGGTTTCCGGTTAGCGTTGGCCACGTGTGGTACCCCATCCCTCGCATGCTCCTTAGCGCCGGCAGTCTATATATGAGGCTGCTTCTAGATCGACTTCTAGATCTTCCGCTGGACCCGGGAATCCCTTGCGCACAATAGGATCTCAAATCGATGGAGATGAAGGGCTGATCGTTCGATAGCCAATGGCGACACGTCCATTTCCTTGATAACAGCATGATCTTGATTGTTATGTCAATCTCTCACGATGATGGCCATTAAACTAGCATACAGACGCCTTCCTCTTTAATTGGAGCGTAGAACAGCTTTTGGCTTGCATACTCGAGGCTAAGACTGCCACTCCAAGGGAGATCGACGAATCAAGGCGCTACGTTCCCGAAGGCGTTATTAACCAGAGCTGAGAATGCCCAGATAGGCATAGACAACCAAACAGCCTATATCTCAGCGTAGCCCGCTTACCGCGCACAGTATAGCGCGCCATCGTGTACGAACCACGACGAGCTTTTTCCGAGTATCCCCGCACCTTTGGTCCCATGTCTGATCTTGGCTGGATCAGCGAGTACTTTAAAAGGTTGAAGTATAGCAGTGTTCCACCCGAGCTTGGGTCTCCGTTTCCCGAGATTCTCTTGAGAAAGCTCTAAGCACTGATCGTGGTAAATAACATGATCTTCACCATGAATCTTGCACGCTCTGCAGTGGCCGCATTCGTCTTTGCTCATCAGCTCGATGCAGCTTGCCTTAGAGCTGGCCCGGGTTCGGAACAGGCGTTAGGCGACAAGCTGACCCCTAATGAGCCCAAGTTCTACACGAGAAAGATCACGATCGAAGGCACTTGCAAAGACCCAAACCTTGTCTTGACCGAGATCAAGAACGCAGTAGAAATGGTCCGGACCGCCAGCCAAGCCTTTGAATCCCAGTCAGCCATGAGCAGTCTCTACGGCGACGCATTCTTGCCTCATGATCCTGCCTGGAAGAATGCTGCGAATGCAAAATACGTCAGGGAGCACTATTATCGCATGGCACGTGCCACAGAACCTCAAGCGAAAGATGAACATAATGATGACATCAAACCACTATTGATCAGCTGCGATCCCAATCACGACAACCCGGATGAACCTGGTACAAAGGAATGCAAGGGACTCATTGCGGCTACACAGCATCTGCTCGATCCTCCGCGTATTACACTTTGTCCAGCGTGGTTCGAAGATAGAATTGTACCCCCAACAAAGACAGTCCAGTGTAAGGCTGGAGCAGTGCTTGAGGAATACGAATCGAAAGGTTATTCTTCAATGAAAGACTACAAGCAGTGAGCTAACGCTAATTGATTGTCTGAGATCGACACAGGCAGAGCCATTGCTCATGAACTAGCCCACCTCCAGCTCGACTATTTTCGAAAAGCAGAGATTCCAGGCTACGCACGGTATGTCAAGACTTTACTGCACACTAGACCGCTTCCCCCGTCTTCCCTTGACAACCACATTTGCCCTGCTAGGTAGGAAGATAGAGCTGGGCCACACCTTGAGCTGATTAGATCACCCCAACAGCGCAGAAGACATTAAAGGATATGATAACGAGAATTACGATGACATTGTGCCCGCTTACGGTGTGCGACTCTCGCGGGACCTAGCACACGGCATTTTCAAGCCAATGAGCCACGGCGGCGATCCAGCACCCCAAGAGGCGGTGAAAAACGCAGATAATTGGGCATGGCTAGCTGCAGGTGTTTACTGGAATGATCATTGCAAGGTCCTTAATCCGGGGAAATGGACGGATATTCCGATCGGTGCTACGCCGCCGAAGCCGAAGAGCAACACGCGTGTCGAGATTGATCTCAAGCACCGTTGAACGTACACGTATAGCGCCAACTAAGGGCAAGTAGGAAAATGGGATCTTTTGATGGTTATTCCAGGATCATGGGCTTCTTGTCTCAAAGCACTTGCCTATTTGCTGTGCTTTTCTTGAAGCCTTGCATTAAGCTGGCATCTATCACTTCCTTTTTGACTTTAGAGCTTATCAAAAACCCCCCCTGACCCTCCGTACTATCTAGCTCTTCCTCACGCTAATCAGCATTTACGCGCCTACTTTTTCCATGAACATACATGCTTTTCAGCCTAAATCGCTTTCTGTTACCTCAGAAATACTTGCAGCTACGCGGCGAAACTACACTACTTCGCAATCTTTATAGCAATTACAGGCCTGTTGATACTATGGTAGATTAGCATGCGTAATGTTGTTGGCCTGATCGTATCTGCGCTCGTTTATGGCTTCCGCGCTAGAGGCATCTTGTTATACACCTATAACGCTCGTGACTCTCTATCCTGACCCGAGCCTTCTTGGGACGAGCGCCGGCACGGCGTTCACTCTTGCTAGTCTAGATGTGTTGATTGGTACACCTCTCGGTGGTGCGTTTCTTGGCAATTTGAATGAAAAAAGCCTTGACTTCCAATGACTACGGATCCTTGCAGGACTCATTTTACTGACCGGCGCTGAATTTTGCGTGGCGGCAAGGATTCCGGAGATGGGATGGAAGATTACAAGTAAGACCTCAGATGCGAGAGCCAGGTATGATTTTTCATTGCATGCTGCAGATGGCTGAATGTACGAACTTACTCAGCTCAATGCTTCATGCAATGCACTCGACGTCATTTCACCCACTAGCACCTTACGTCACCGGCCAGAGATGTTATACATTCCTGACGCTGTTTGTTCACTTGTTTGAACAGGCATGATTCTGATAAGATGAAGTATCTAACAATCGATCCCAAGCAGTCCCAGCATCCCACTAGGGACAATGCTCCAGGTGAAGAAATACCTGCGTCACTGCCCAAAGAAGCCAAGACCCTACAGCATCCGACCAAGCCAGGTGACGAGAATGCATCGTTGTTCTTTGTGGGCACAGCAACCACCATCTTGTAAGTTTACGCTGTTCACCTGGCATCATCTATACCGCTGATAATACGTAGGGAGTGGGAAGGCATTCGCATCATGACTGATCCGGTAACGTGAAGCTCCTGCACCGACAATATTCGGTCACTGACGTTTACCACACCTACAGAACTTTCTCCATGCAGGTGACCATGTGCACCTTGGGCCAGGAGTGAGAGTGCCTCACTCCCTTCGCATGCGCGAGCTTACTAGAGACCAGGTCACCGGCACCCGACTGACAAACCCGTCCGTGGACCTCCACGAGCTGCCCCGCATCGACCTCGTACTCCTTTCGCATTACCACGCGTGAGCTACGCACCTTTTCGGGCTCGGCCCTCTGTCTCATTTGTAATTCAATATACTTACGCAACGTACCAGCGATCATTTCGATCAAAAGGTCGAAGCTTCCCTCCGCCGAGATCTACCGATCATATCCACGCCTCACGCCAAACACCACCTTGCCTCCAAAGGAGAAGGCGAAGCTTTCACTGAAGTCCACGATCTCGATTTCTTCCAAGACATGTTTGTTGACGTCAAAGGCTCTGAGGGCCGCAAGCCTGCGATCAAGGTCACTGGCACGCCCGGCAAACACGTGCCAAGCGGTGTTCTCGGCGCGGCCAACGACATCGTGAAAGCTGTGAGTGTGTCGTCGCTCTTGAACATAGTAGCTGATGGGAGGTCAGGTTCCGCCAACGAACGGGTGGATGGTCGAACTGGGCTATGGTGAGGCTGAGAAGGATTGGCAATGCAGCTACCGGTAAATGATCCTCATCAGCGTTATATCGTTCAAAAATTTGCTATGACTGACGCCGTCTTTCAACTACAGCATATACATCTCAGGCGACACCCTCTTTGTCCCCGAGTTGCAAGAGATCGCCGACCGCTACTCACATCTTGGCGTCGATCTGCTGCTACTCCATCTGGGTGGCACTACCGTACCAAGCCCAGCCTTACCTCTCGTTATGATCACAATGGATGCGAAGCAAGGCATCGATCTGATCAGATTGGTAAAGCCGGACGTAGCTATACCTATTCATTATGAGTAAGTAGAAATGAGTCGGATCTCGATGAGGCTAACAGCATGTAGTGACTACGACGTCTTCATGTCACCGCTATCTGATTTTCAAGAGGCTGTGAAGGAGGCGCAGTTAGATGATAAAGTTGTGATTCTGGAAAGGAAGGATAGGTACGCCTTTAAGGTGTGAGAAAAAGGGTCACAAGTAACCCCTTTCTATGCAAATGACCGTACACGAATTCCGAATTAGGGGCCAAAATGACGTTTCATTAACTTCATTACGTTAGTGCTGTTGCATACAATCGCTCCATTCCATCCAAACAAGTTCCCAATGAGTGTTAAATGCCTAAAGAAATCCAGAGCAAAGTTCAATCAAACATCCATCTCTTTGAACTCCGAGCCCGAGAAGGGTTTCAGCCCGGTTACACCTTTCAGGCTCAATCAGCATGAAATATCAAAGAGAAAGACAGGTTGATCATACAAGGTCTGGATGTCACATCGCTGGCTTCAACAACAGCAAAGTGATCGAAATGTTCAGCGTACATCGCCTTTACGCTTTTCCATCTGTCGTTCGTTCTACGGCGATGGTCAGTATCATGGACGCGACAAGAGCTTCAACATGAGACTCACGGTTTGAAGCGCACGTCGTCCTGCTTATGGTTCAACATCTTAACCAGATACTGCAGCGCGTCGGTGCGCCGATCATTGGGAGATGTAGGATACACGGCAATGCCAGCGTAAACATGCGGAATTCCGGAGTCGCCTTTGACATGACGGACTGACTGGATTCAATGTCAGCCAAATGTCGACGAAATGATACTCGGTATATGTATACAAATGCGAGCATTTCGGAGAGCGCCTCGGTGTTTGTTCTGCCTTGTTTCTTGCTGTGATATGTGTGTTGATTGCTGTCAAGAATTTCTTTGATTTCCGATGTATAGTTCGCCTCACATGCATCGTTATCGAGGGTTTTCGCAGAATATTCAAATCTGGGCCGAGTCAGTGGTGCTAGAGGAAGAGAGCAGCCACTTACATGATCAAAACCCAAGGAGACCCGAACTTGATATGGTCTTGACCATCAGGCACTGTCGAAGCCATCGAGAGATATAATCGAGAATATGGAAGTATCGAATGTTTGTAAGAGCAATGTGCAATTGAGTCTGTGCAGTATGTGTTTGCTGAGATGTTGTGAAGGAGAGGAAAGGTCAAGATAGAAATGGCATCTTATATCCAAAGGTGCCTACACACTTCAGAGCTTGAAACAGGAACAGGACAAAGGAAGAATCACACGACTACAGTTGCTACTCTACTGATACCTAGTTGAAGCAGTAAGGACCCCATGACGCTTGAGATTCGTCGAGGCCTTTGTCCGCTGCTTTGCGCTCCCAGTGCCTTCAGCTGAACCAATACCACATAGGTTGTGTTTCAGGGATGCTTCAAAGACCTAGACCCTCAAAGAAAACGAGTAATATTCCCACAGAGTCGAAACATCATGAAACATTCATCGAAACAAATCATCGTTTGCTTTACAGGTCATTGATCCTTTTATAGACGCATACTCCGAAGACTCGGTGGATGGAAGCAGGAAATAGCTTAAAGAGTGAAGAACGGAAAATAATCATTTCATGAAATTCAAATGCATGATCATCTCGAAGTACTAGACCATAAGAAGCTTTCATCCTGATATGGATGATGATCGACTGCTGTCAACCATGTAACGCATCGTGAATGAACCTGAGACGGTAGGGGTGAGGCAGAAAATGTCAAGAGAGCAATAAAACAGAAATCGCAATCAGTACGTCATGAGTTCGCGAAACAGTGGAAGATCGCGACATTTCCAAAGCTCAAAGCGAAACATAAACCGTCAAAATCTATCTGCAATGTCCTCATGTCTGAGTAGAAGATTCTCGATGCTTGTAAAATATCTTTAGGGTCGACGCCCAGATTGCAGGGCAAGGCGTCTTGAAATCGATGAGTATGCAATATCACGCGCTGCATCCAGCAAAAATCATGTGCCAGAGGAACAAAGACCCGGTGAAGTATTGCTGAACGCGAAACGCTGTTTTGAAACCTGGGTGCAAGGTGTTGCGTAATTATCAGCACTTCATAGGCAAAAGGCCTAGCTTTTGGGGTGTCTATGAGGGGCGAGTATGGTGGGAACTGAGCAACACGGTTAGGATTCTTTAGATGAGTATGTTTCGATTCTTTGAGATAATTTGGAATGTATTGGCACCGCGTCCATTAATGAATTCTCCTCGCTATTGAACTTTTGATCTGCTGACAAGCCCCGTAGCTTGGAATACCATACGCCAAGTGGCTTCAATTGGCTTCTGTAGGGGCTGATTTAACAATCTTGAGTGGATCAGTCCATAACATGTGATATCAAAGAACCTCATGATGTCTAAAGTCGACAGTTGATGTGCTTTGACAATGCTACCGATACATATCATTGCGCAGACCCTAGACCAACAATTCATCTTCTGCAACAAAGATCTCGTCTCGCTCTTTATCAAATACGTCAGACAAAAAGAGCTTCTCGCTGCCAGGTTCAAGATCTAAAGAATTGGAGCCCATCGAAATACTACACATCAACATCCTCAAAGCGCCCACAGACCACCAACCTCCTACCTCCTCTCCACCCTTCCTGACCACCACCCAAACCCTCCCTAACTTCCCTCAACTTCCGGAAAACTACACAGCGTGCCCGTAGTCCCCGTAGTCCCCGTACTAGCCGCAATACTCGGACAACACGCAATAGTCGGCCTTTCGGGATCCTGGCACGCTTCCCCTACTGTCAACGAGTCTGCGTTCACAGCGTCAATGCATTGGCCGGAGGGTAGTTCTTCCAAGCCTGCTAAGTAGTCTGCGCAGCAGACAAGGGCGGGGTTGCCGATCTGAGGAGCGGGGGTTAGTGGGAAGTTTGAGGGAGAGGTTAGGGGTCTGGGGAGGTGGGGAAGGGGCGAGGTGGGGTTGGGGCGTGGGGTGGTGGGTGGAGGAAATGGGGAAGGGTGGAGAGGGTGAGAGATTGGGGAAGAATTTGGTGGGCAGGAGGGGATCGATGCCAGGGGTAATTGGGAAGGGCAAGACCGCTTACTTCGGTTCCGCCCACTGCGGCGGTGGGCGGGCAGCTGAACTGTGGTGCTCGAGCGAAGATACCGGCCGGCGTGGGGTTCGCGGTGACAGTGAGGATGTTGGCGATGAGCGCTAGACTAGGGAAGATGAGCTGCATTGTTGGTTTGATGCCTTTAACACAAAGGCTGGAAATTGAAAGTGCTGATTGTTCCAGTAAAATGAGGCCCTCGAATCTAATGGATTGATTGTCGAAGTTGTGGGTGAATCTTCCCGGCTTGTGCGGTAGAGTATGGGGTTCATATATCCACAGCCATGGACGATCGCTACCGAATCGACTGTGAGTTGATATTGTGAGCGTTTACTGTTTATGTGCTGGTTTCAGCGATATTCAGTGTACTGATAGGCTAACGACAAGCTGCATGATAGACTGGGTGCCCCTTCCGATGGTGTGGGCGTGATTCGAGAGCCACCGAAGATGACCGAGCGTGCCGCAATTTAGATCGAGCATAAAGATTCGATGAAAATATGGCAATACTTTAAAGTGTTTTGTAATGCAAACGGCTAACGGCGAATAGATTGACGACATAGGTATCTCGGAGCGTAGTGATGAGAGTGATAACGTGAAAAGGGGGTGTAACCAGTGCTGCGGTTTAAGATTACTCGCACTAGTGATAATTTAGCCGTTTGTAAAATGCTCTCCATTAGGGTCATTGAACGAGAAGATTTTCCATGGAAAGATGTCCGCTGACTCTAGTCATAGCATCTCTCACTTTCTGCCAGAAGCTGTGCAGAGAATCACGTGTGCCCTGAACTATTGGCTCTACTTCGCTGCAGCTGCCTACCCAGCCTCCAGGCTACTCAGATCGTAGCTCTTGGCTAGCAGTCCAGTAAGTGATCGAATGCGTGGATATCCGAGTGATGGTAATCATTCGAGTATTGATCGACAGAAGATGTATACACCGTTTAAATCCATCTAAGAGCACTAGTGGGAGGCGCAGACCCACCTCCACGACCTAGCACTACAAAAGTTGAGTCCGTAGTCAATTTGAATGCCGGCCGAGCCGTCATAACCGTCCGCACTACTATTGTCATCCTGATTGATTATTTACTCAGAACACGCTGTGACATATTAGGACAACAAGCCTGAAAGTCGCAGCTCGCGGTAGAGTAGTAAGCCTTCTGTAAGACCGTGGTTTCCAAAATACAACCATGGAGTAACTGTATCATGGTGGATCGCCACCGAGCTGCAAGGTGACGGAGAGATTCATTTGATCTTCCAATATTGTTAAATTCAAAGAGTCTAGGCGATCACATCGACTCCCTGGCTTGAGATTTCGCGTCCTGTTTGGTAGTCAACATTGTAACTCCCACGCATAGCGCCGATGATCGCCTTGCTATACCTCTAATTCGGCTTTATCGGCAGGTTGTGTGCTAACAATGGAGTGATGCCATCCAACACATGTATTTTTACGTTGGTACTTGTTTGTGACCTTTAATTAGATCGTGCAGACAATGCAGCAGATTATGTTGAAGAGTGTGCCACACCTCGGGCGATCATGTTAGAGAGTGGAATAAACTCCAAGCGAAGTAGGGAGTGTCGGGTCTTGAAGCGTAAATCCTCATGGCCACAATGGCACCACCTGTTCACAGAACTTAATTGAGCAGGATTTACCAGGTTCAAAGAGAAACGACCGGTATTTCTCAAGTCTTAGTATGATGATATGCGTTGGTGAATAACACTGTCATTGATCTAAGGACGGGTCATGTCAATGAAAGGTATGCGTGGCCGGGGGTTTTGAATCAGAAAACATGGAGAAGGTCACACTCCTGCTGAGGTTGCCAAGAAAAGCCAAAATTCGATAGAAACACGGCTGATATTATACCTGCACTTGATCTCGGACGCTCACCTCATTGCCAGACTCTTTATGTTTCCCACACCTGGCAGTGAACATACATAAGGCAGGACCTCGCTTCAACAACTAACAAAGCAGCAATGAAAATAGCGTTCAGCGTCCCATCGTAAAGAACAAATTAAAATGAGTCAGGTTATTACAATCGCGCCAATCCAGAACATCAACATGTCAAGGAGACCGAAGGTAAGGAAGATAGCTTGGCATGGTCAAAAATGAATGATAGTATGCCTAACTGAACAATCGTCATAATCATGATTCAAAAAACGCTCAGTCTATGCGAAACCCCAAACCATCGCTATGCAAATGCGCCAAACAGCAATATATATCCCTTCCCTTTACCTTCTGTCATCCGCTCATCATGTCCATCGAGGTCATTTCACTCAAGACGCCCTACCGGGAGCACCAGCACCATGGTTGGCAGCTCCAGCCCCAATGGGACCAGTGGTCGCAATTACACTTGGAGGCTGCGCGCGCGCATATACGCATTTCCACCCTGCGGATACCCACCATGAGTCGCTGGAGCGGTGGAAGAGGGTGCGGGAGGCGCCGGGCAGCCCGAAGGAGGAGTAGCTTTGTCATTGGGACGGAAGACGCCTCCACCGATGGTGGGTGGGACTTCGCTGACGCCGGAGTTCTCGGCGTTCTCCTTGTACTTGGCTAGGGTGTTTGGTTCGGCTCTGTGCTTCGAGTCAGCGTACTGGATATTGATGAGAAAGAGGTGGAGAGGGATGCTTACGGCTCATTCACGACCATGGCCATACCGCTCTGGCAGTGGTTGCCTGTCGTCTGTGCGCAGTAGAACCAGAGGGGCTTGGAGTCGTCGCGGACCGTGGCGATGAACTTCTGTGCGCCTTGCTGTCCATCGGCAACGGGCATGAAGCCGGAGAAGATGGCGCCTTCCTCGTTGGGGAGGTTGATGGGTTTGCAGGGATTGGCGAAGTCGGATTGTACGACGCTGTGGTTCTTGGGGAAGAAGGTGAACGTGAGGGTGTCGCCCACTTTTGCGGTCACCTTTTCGGGGTTGAAGACGAGCTTGGCGTCCGCGCCTACGGTGATGTCGTAGTTCTGGGATTGATGGTGACCGTAGGTGGCGTAGGAGAGAGAAAGGAGGGAGAGGAAAGCTGTGGCGAAGGTTGAATGCATTGTGATGGTGGTAGTACTGAGCGTGGCTTGGAAAGATTAACTCTGTGTGGAATAAATGCAAGATAGAAAATCCAAAAGACTCAAAGGAAAAGGAAATACACAAGGAAATAGACAAATGAAATTGTTGTTTACTTGGATGCGTTTGAATATGTTGATGTAGAACTTTTACCTGGGGAGAGAGGGGCCCCTATATAGCTTTCTTCAGAGCACTCAACACTCCTACTCCAAGGATGTCTGTGGGCGGGCTGTGTGTCCATCTTGCAGAGCCCTGGGTCCAGGCTTACTTAGTGCCGGGAGTGGTAACCCATAAGCCAATGCATCCCCAAATAGGCGGCCTTATTGCGGGAGCCTTACTAGAGGCTGCTAAGATTGGGTCCCAATCATACTCCGTCTTACATTCGCTTAATGCTTAAGTGAGCGGAAGCGAGTGACGCTAGTCATCTTTGTACGCAACGATTGGTGGACTGGGCTGACAGGACCTGCAGCCTGTCAGCATTGGCACGCGGCCAGCCCGAAGCCTCCACGTCTGACTCTATTCAAGTCGCACGGTCGGTGATCATTCTTTCAGCCACCTGCTTGGATCATTGGATGTTTGGGAGGATTTGGGATGTTTATGCAAGGTTTGTGCGCTGTGAAACAACCCGGAATGCTACGTTCCGTCCGAAGGATGATGCTCTGCACATGTCCTATGAGCAACACAGCATCTAGGCCTGTGAGCTGTCAGACTGAGCTGTTCAGCTAGAATTTGGAATTAAATTCAGGATCTCTCCATGCAGGAATGCGACTCGGTCTCGGGCTGGATGATTCCCAGGTGACCCGTTTGACATTCGCCATCTTTCAAAGAAGCAGAATCAGTACAAATCACATGGAGAGCTCTTTGGTTACAAGATTATAGCATGTAACCGCAACCCTTTCACTTCTGCGCGGTTTGCCGCTGCTGCTTTCGGTGTGCGCAGAAGATCCCAATAACCAGAACGGGATTTGTCGATCAGTAGGCTCCGGAGGAAATACCATCCACTCCTGTTAGTGTATCCTAGCACATCGAGCATGCAACGATGCTTTCTGATATGACTGGGACGTCGCCATTCGGACGTCTGTGCAAGCTAACACGAACAGAGGAAGCCTTTTTCGTTCGTCAGCCCGTAGGCCCCACCTTGAGATAGAAGTTGTGACCACGAACTTATACAGCTACCTCACCTTAAGCTTTGTCAAAACAAGCGAGACGTTGAGACAAGCGAGGTGTTGAAACATACGAGAAGAACGAATCAGGACGCTTAACGTACCACACTAGACAAACTCATCTAGTCGCTAACGAGCGATGGTTTACTGGAGATGGCGAAAGGTATCGTAAGCAAAAGGGACCTTCTGGTCATCTATATTGCCTGTACCGCCTTACTTGGCCGCGGCCGTGTTTGCCTTTTTACCCCGCCACTTTCTCTACTTGCTGTCGTCTGCTGGGCGATCTGACATTGGAAAGATCTCGTTAAATCAATGGAAAAGCTGAGCTTCAATGCTGCGCAACGTGATAACTCTGTCATCGCTTCCATAGCGAAGTCCAGGGTTCTGAAATTGGACTGGCTCAAAAGCATAGCATCAACTTCCACCGCGCTCACTCTGAACTTGCAAGGACTTCCATCGTCATGCGGAGCTGGGGAAGAAGACAGAACAGAAGATTTGGATGGCAATGCAAGACTTTTGAGGTGCTACCTGCAGCGGATACTGTATGGTAGCAGCGCCATCGTTGTGGGAGTACTCCGATTATGTCTAATGGTGCACTATAAAGCTCTTGCTGAGATGGTTTTGCATTCTGAGCATTTTCGCCATTATAATGACACAGAGCAGGGACCAGCGACGTGTCCTACAGTAAGAAAACGTCGTTGGCTGAGGAAATCTAGAGGTAGAATGGAACGTAGAAACAGGTCTGGCCAAGACTGAGAAACTCGTGACAGGCTCTGGATCACACTAACCCAAAAACGCTTAGCGGGGCACGCCAAGCCATGATCAATCGTACGCACCATACTGAGCCATTCATAGGCCACGAGTAGCGACAGTGGTCCTTATCCCAGCATTGTCCAGGTCTTCAGTTGCATTGCAACACTGCGTCCTCAATGTATGCCAGAGCTGCTAACTACCTAGAACCTCTATCACAGTCTAAGTACGAGTCCGTTAGCGTAGCGTTGAAGATGCGTATCATGACATCATGACAAACCTCCGGGCCCCTCACCCATGATATCCCCTGATGTCAACCTTGGCTGTGAAGGCCTGGACCGTCTAGTACGATTTCAAGGTCATGGAATTAGTTCTTTTTGAACCCTTTCGGTAAAGAGCTGTGACAGCAAGAACTGTTAGGTCCATGCGCCTACAGCCAATGGAAGGCAGGATCAATCAAAGCAAGCATCATGACTCTCCCCGATTGGTGCCCGGCCCAATGCTTGTATTATGCATGGGTTCAAGTGATGAGGTCAGCATAGGCCCACATTAGTAAGTGTTCAACTCTTGCAACACTTGCAACCCAGACCATATCTCATCAACCCCCACCGCCCCTCCAGAAACTTTCAGAGAACTCAAACATAAGATGGCATCAGGACTTACTCAACATCCCGTCAAAGCAGCTGCTTCGCTTGTTGCAGAAGGTAGTGGTGATGATCCCAGAGCCACTCAAAAAGCGTCATTCTTCCAGGGTCTCAATCAAGGTCCAGGAGACCATGCAGCTGAGATTTCCGGCTATGTGAAAGGAGGCAATCGCACAGATGTATACTCGCATCCCCATCCAGGGATAGTAATTAGGGAGGCTCATGGCGTGCTAGGATGCACCTTACTTCACGAACAATGAGGGCATCCCATGGCCAGATCCGTGCGTCTGAACCGTAGCTGGTCTGTCGTTCGCTGAAAACTTTCCATAGATCTCACAGCAAGACTGTCGGCGGCATACCCTTAGTCAGCGATACTTTTCTCCTTCAGAAGCAACAGACGTTCAACAGGTCCAAGAACCTTGAGCGTATGTCCCTATCCTCTATGAGTGCTCCCATTGACACGGTGTAGGCATGGTCCATCCCTGCGGTAGCGGAGCTTTCGGGCACTTTGAGGTCACTCATGATGTCTCGAAGTTTACCAAGGCACGTGAAGCTCACGACTTGGCTCGAAGACCTACTGACATTCTCTAGGCGGACTTCCTCAGCTCCGTCGGCAAGAAGACGCCCCTCTTTTTGCGTTTCAGCACGGTCACTCTAGGCCGTGAGTTCCCCGACTCCGCGCGAAACCCTCGAGGCTTCGCTATCAAATTCTATACTGGGGAAGGAAATTATGACATGGTCGGACTCAACTGGCCCATCTTCTTCTGCCGCGACCCGATCCAAGGACCAGACGTCATTCGCTCCCAGCACCGCAACCCGAACAATTTCTTGATCGATAACGACGCCCTCTTCGATCTCTTAGGCTGCACCCCTGAGGCTAATCATGCTGCATTGATGTTTTTCAGCAACCATGGCACACCTCAAGGCTGGCGCTATGAGCACGGGTACGGATGTCATACCTTCAAATGGGTGAACCGGGAGGGCAAATTTGTATGCATGGTTCAAGCATTGGGAATGCAAGTGGTTGACTTATGACAGGTATACATCAAATACCATTTCATCGCCGATCATGGCCAAAAGCAATTTACCGCCGCCGAAGCCACCAAGATGTGCGGCGAGAATCCGGACTACGCTAAGCAGGATCTCTGGGAAGCCATCGAGAATGAGGAGTTCCCTACCTGGACTGCCAAAGTGCAAATCATGGAGCCTAGCGAGGCCGACTTTGAAAAGCTCGGGTTTGACCCCTTCGACGTGACGAAAGTCTGGCCTCGTGACAAGTTCCCAGTAAAGAACCTTTTGCCTTTATGTCCATCTCCCAAGCTAACGAAATGGATCAGATGCGCGACTTCGGAAAACTTACTCTTAATAAGAATCCCGAGAACTTCCACCGCGATGTCGAACAAGCCGCTTTCTCGCCCGGTGCCATGGTCCCCGGCATAGAAGACTCGCCCGACCCACTCCTGCAATTCCGCATGTTCTTCTACCGCGATGCGCAGTACCACCGCATCGGCACCAACCTGCACCAGATCCCCGTCAACTGCCCCTTCATGGCGGGTTCAATGTCGTCGCTGAACTTCGACGGACGCCTGCGCAGCGACGGCAACCATTCCGGAAATGCGCAGTACGTGCCCAACAGTTTCGCGCACAAGTTTCGCCCCGACGTTGCAGAGGCGCCGTACCAGCTCAGCGACGCAATTGTAAGCCGGAAGAGCCACTTCGCGCATGAAGGGAAGGATAGTGAGTATGACCAAGCTCGCGTCCTCTGGTCCAAGACGATGGACGACAAGAATCGCAAAGATACGATCACGAACACGGTTTTGTGCTTGAAGAATGTGAAGACTCCGATCATTGTAAGAAAGTTCCTGAGTCAGGCATACAAGATTGGCGAGGAATGGGCTAAGGGTGTGTATGACGGGATACCGGAGAAGACGAAGAAAGGGGTCAGTTGGGAGGATGTGGTTCAGGGAGCCGAGGGTGCGGAGCTGGCGTACAAGGAGAAGAAGTTCCAGCCTGAGCAGGGGAATAGGCTCGTGGGGTTCGATCCGGAGAATCCGATTTATCAGATGCTGCAGACATGAGGGTTGAGCAGAATGCACGTGCATGTTGTGGTCTAAAGAAGTGGCTCGAGGCACGTCCAGATACGAAATGTTCGAAAAGGCTTAGCACATACTGAATGAATAACGCTCTCCCAGGTTCTATCTCCAGCTATCTTAGGGATAAGATTAATACCCCACCATGGCCCCAGTGAGCGTCAAAACTACCTTGAAGTTAAGCTGACTGTCACAGCGCCTTGACACTATACCACTCCTCCTTTTATTGCAGTTTACATATACATTGCGTCGCCACCTAGTTCGTACAAAGGATCGTCTCAGCATTGGCGATAGTGAACCTCGTCGATTAGACCAAAGCTCTAGAGCCCTTATCAGTAGCGACAATCCAAGACCCCCGTCTTCATCTACATTCATGTCGATATTTCCAACAGCGGTAATCGCATATCCCCCCACAACCTATCCGAACAACTGACCTCAAGACGCTGGCCGTGGTATCTAACCATCACAATTCATCCTCGGCTTTCCCGGGTCAGACGTATGCATCTCGCACTCCGAAACATCCTCCAACTCCTCCACCTCCATCTCAAATTCATCATCACCATTCTCAGATCCCGTATCAGGGTCAATGGCAGGATCGATCAAAGACTCAGCAGGCTGCAAGGTTTTGCTTCCATCCGGTTTCTCCTTTGCCGTCTGCCGTTTCTGCACGGGAATCTTCCACAATTTCGAAAAAATACATTCCAGTCGCCCACCAGGCGTAGTTGTCGGCGTTCGAGAGCGTGTCGATGTTGGGATCTGGAGTGTACAAGTGGGCGAACTCAGAGCACCGGCTTTGACCATAGACATCGCAGGGTTTGAAGCCGCAGGAGGGGAGGCTTGCTTGCAGATCTGCGATGTTGAAGGTGTAAGTACGAAAGGAGTTGGGGATGTATGTAGATATGTGCGACCTGGATATTAACTGGCCGCCCGACCCGGTTTGGCTTCTGTCTCATACTTCCACTGCCGTCACCGAAGTAATCGGTTTTGCACACTTCAGTCGTTGCATGTACAGTCAGTACATATGACTGGTGGCATTTCTGGAGTCGAGAACTCTGTTCATCTACGTCAATCACTACACTGCAGCTATTTATCCTGTGACGTTGATCAACATAGTAATTTTTAAGTCTTTAGATTGTCGGTATTTAATTGTCATACGAACCACGCCTGGTCGTTGATGCAGGTGTGAATAAATACGCCAGCTTGTTGTACGAGATTTGAGATACCATCCTCGCCACGAAATGATCGAGGGATTGTTTTCAAAAGCCGCTCGGGACATTCGGATGTTTCAGAAGCCACATAGCTGCTTTGCGATCCTGCAGGCAATTGACGCTTCTTACATTGCGATTTCCTGATCGCTCCGCCTCATCTGCTGTTCAAAAAACTGAATCAAAACGCTAGGTGGCAGGTACATAATTGCGAGGGCCAAGCTTTCGCAAGAGTGTTTGGCACAGCAGATCCTCGTCAGCTCCTGCAGCTGCGACATCATCGATCGATTCGCCAAGACTGTCCCGCGAGACGGACGAGTCTGCCTTGAGCTATGCCACTCGCAGGCGGCTGCGCCTTACATGACTTCAAGGGGTTTGGGTTGCGAGACAATGTGCTTATCGTTGAAACCTGAGATTGCCCCATGCCACGACAATCTCGAGAGCAGGATCTAATACTGCTTAGCATTAAGTCCTCGCTCAGGCCAAATATCCAGGCTTAGTTCGGTATCAAAAGCAGTGGCGATTATGGTCTGCTATCAAAAATCTTCTTGCCCACGTGACTGCCCCGAGAGCATTCCGCCTGATCCAGACATTGCTGGTTTTGGTGTAAGTCGAAGAAGCCCAATCGATAGTCAAAAGACTCACACAATGTTGGGTTTAGGTTATGGCGTCGTTCTTTATTAGTGCCGTGCTCACCATTACCGCGAGCGTCGCTGCGGCCAACATCCAGGGCGACTTTGTTCTTTGGAACAAGCTAGCCCAATTGGATGTGCGGAAAAGGAGATTGTGCTTACGCGTCCTCGACCGCCTGATTCTTGGTTTCAGTGACCAGCAGCTTGTGACGGGTATCGGCGTCCTCATGATTGGTCTGATCAGCATTTGTCGCATATCCACCTACCATTTCTATATCTTACTGAACTTGGGCATGTTTTCATGTAGTAGTCATCTGGCGTCCGTGCTTTCTTTGCGTCGCTACTTTCAAGAACATCCTACGGTGGCTAAGATTCGCATCACAGCAATGCTCATTTTTGCAATTCTGCTTGCAACATCTCTGGTGTTTGCTGGCTTTATTGCTGGATTTATTGCTGGAGAGCTTCAATGCCCGGTGATATGTTCAGCCTATAGATTATCCAGTCTACATAGGAGTCTTGCTGTTATGATGACACTCTATCTCATTACGGCGTATTGGGCCGCTTTAGCCTACGTTTTTCCTAACGCTGATACCAAATTCATGACTTGGTTAAATACGACACCCGCCCGCTGGATGGAAAAAGCACTGGGACCAATGGGGCTTGGATACCAATTTCAGGAACGCTTCATGCACTACAAGCCAATTCCCAAACTTAAAGTTTCCTTCATCCTTCAACTCTTATGGTGGGCCCTGAGTTTGGCCATCTCTACCGTGGTGCGAATTCACGGTAGCACAGTGGTGCGAGGAGACGAAAGGGTCTGGACATTTGGTCAGATGCTCGCATTGTTGATGGTCAGCTTACCTTTTCTGACAGCTGCTGAGATTTACCTAGGTATGTGAACATCATTGCATCACAGTGCTGCTTCCTCGGCAAATATACTGACACAACAATATAGAAGAGAAGAAACTCGCACAAACCAGAACTTTGAATGACGGGAATGATCCTCCACTAAATGTACAGGAATAAACTCCTTACAACGTCGTTTCAACGCTTCTGAGTCTGCCCAACATCCTAGAATGAATGATCCAGATGTAGCTTACTCGATACACTGTCTATAAATCCTGTTTATCCCCCTGGCCGCCACATCTGCACTACCTCTACTGATTACGGAAAGAACTAGCCTAAGCCCCCTAAAGAAGCCCCCCTAAAGTGTCGCTGAGGAGATAAAAAATCGCGGCCCGGAGGACCCCCAGAAAACTTAGGGGCCCTTTAGGGAGGGCGCTCCCCAGAACGGCCCACTAAGGTTTCTGTAGAAGGTTAATGCAGCCCTGATTACTAAGGTCGTGCAGATGTGGCGGCCAGGGGGATAACGCACTCAAATACACCCTGTACGGCACCACTCACCACAGGATCTTCTAGATCTTTTTGAACTGTGGCATTTCAAAGGCTACAAGATCTCGCTGCCGGCGGCTTAAACAGATAGGGATTCGGGCTGGTGATGAATCCTTTTGAATAGGTGATGTCATTGCTTCAACGTCTCCCCGCACCTCCAAAAAAAGAGATCAATAACTCCCTGCTATCAAAATTGACTATCCTCCCTGCCCTGGCGCGAGATAAATCAATGGAGTGAGCGCGTCTCTAGTAGGTCAATACAAGCTGGCATTACGGGAACATTGGAACAAACTATGGCCTCTAGAAAGCACCGGGATGCATTGTTTCCCGGCTTACGACTTCCACTCAAATGGCAGCAAGACGACGTTACAAAAATTCAACACAATACTTTTCTAGACTCGGCACTTGATGGATCAGAGGACGGGTGAGAACCTCTATGCGTGTAAGCTCGCACTCCCGCTAACGTATACACAGCGGTGATGGCCCTGCACTCCTCACCGTCGGCGAACGCCTTATGCTAGCTTACATGAACGACGTCACCGATGAGATGGGTTGGGAAGAAAAGCTGCTCGATGTGGTCTCCAACACGCGAAAGTCTTGGTCCAAGGAAAAGAGGGTATCCCAAAGAATGTACGAATGGGTCTGTTTACACGCCACGTGCTCGAAGAGCGCTGCTAAGGCTGAGTTCAGTGTCTGAAAGAGCTCCAAGACGAAGCTCAATATCTCCAAAGCCACGGTTACGTTCACGCTTTAGATCACGGCGTCTTCAAATCGGACACAATGATCGCCATGGATTTGAGAGAATCACTAGAGAACTCGCTCTGCCGTCTGGAAACTCTAGTTTTAGATCACGGGCAGTCCGAGTGGTCGGCCGTTGACCCCTGCCTCTATCCATTCTCTTATCAAGAAACGAGATATCTGACACATCCGATGGCAGACATCAGTGCTTTCAACCGACGTTGGGGCAGAGGAAGTACACGCTTTCCCGTTCGAACCAACGAGGACACCACGCTCAATGGACGGGACACCTATCAAATCATTAGTGCCTGGTCAAGAAGCTTTCAATGGCTGCCATGTGACATTGGCTTTGATGAAAACACGAATGAGGCAAAGTAAACGTCTTACTTGCTTTACTGTGGTAGCTCTAATCATCTGCCAGATGTACCAGCTACATAAACAATGTGCATCCAGTGCTCCATCATGGTTTCTATGAGGCTATAGACAGGCTTTTGACAACAGCGCTGCCGTTGCTAAACTCAACACTCGTGACTCTCAAGAACCCAAACCTATTCCATCGCCGAATAGACCCAGAACAGCGTAACACTAGAGACACTTGGCCCGATCCCGAACCTGCTGACTACCAACCACGAAATGCAAGGGCTCAGTCTCAGTATCTTGATCAGAGCAGACGATTGAAAGATTGGGTCCATGTAGATCTTCAGAAAGAGTTTTGGGATGTTGGAATACAAGCCATCATAGAAGTACGTGGGATTCATTTGAACGCAGAAAGACCAAAATTTGGAGGTGAGGACTGGCATGTACAAGGACAATTAGTATGTACAATGAAAAGCTTGGCAGGCCTATGCCTCTTAGGCTCATCCATATCTCTTCTATCTAGAACGAACGTATATGCGCGAGCATACTGTACTGCTGCAGTTGTTCGAATACCACCAAAGTCACAATGTCCTTCCGACACCGAGTCTCCAATGATGAGGCTATCTGGTTGAACTCAGTCACCCAGACACCAAAGACCGAAGAAGTCTATGGTATTGAAGATTTAGGACCTGCCGTCCAAGAGCTTGGCGATGTGACTATGCGGGAGGGAAGAATCGTTAGTTTTCCGAACGTAAGCAATATATACAAACGCAATTTGCAGAGTTCTGACGTATCCCAGGTCCATCAAACAAGGATCAATCGTTTCGAACTCAAAGATCGGTCACGGGAAGGTCATTGCAAGTTCGTGATCATACATCTCATCGATCCCAATAGACGAATCGTGTCAACGTCGATGGTACCATGTCAGAGACGGGACTGGTGGGCTCGAGAGGTTCGACAACATGTTCCTGCCCTTCGGAGACTACCTTTGGAGATCTTTGATACTATTGTCGATGTCAGACTCTCTTTCATGAAGGATTCCCGAATTCCGCTGAATAATGTACTAGATGCTAGATGACTTCTTGGTCACGGCAAAGGAGTCGATTGTAATAAGAGAGAAGATACAGAAAGAGCGAGCAGAGTTGTAAGTCCAATCTTCTTATCGTACATAACGATCACCATATTAAGACTATAAATTATAGCACGAAAAACCATACCGAGGCCATGCTGTCACATAAATTCAATCTTTTGTCTGACGCTCGGCGACATGAGGAGGCTCAGGAGTCAATGCGAGCGCACCAATCCACTAAATAGTGAGGAAACGCAGGAATGAAAAGCTGAGACTATGTGGAAGAGCTTGAAAGCGATAGATGGATATCTGATGATTGGTTGCGGCGCCTTTCAACTAAGTGCGATATATTCTCTCCAAATACCAAGTACACCCCAAATCTTCAAGTATCACCCTCATCCCAAAAAAAAGTTGCAGACCGAGCACTGCAGAAACCTCGATAACGCCACAAATTACGGCTCTCCTTTCAGACTCCCTCAAGGTCATCAAACTCTACTACTCACTAGTCTCAGTATCAGCACCACCCACCCTCATCAGCTCCTCCCACCCTCCCCTCGCCTCGCATTAACAACCCTCAACCCTCCACCCTGCGGCCTCATCCTCGGCGTCTTCGTCCTCCCCAACCCCGTACTCCTAAAGCTCACCCCCTTCACACTCTCCACACTGACCCCTCTAATCGCCCCCTTCCCCCTCACAGCACCCGCCCTCTTCAATCCTCCACCCCCACCACCCAAATACACCGGCTGCGGCCTCACCACCTCCGCCCCCCTCTCCCTCGCCATATCAGCCACCCTCTCACAACTAGCCAATCCCTCCCTCATCAACCGCTGCTGCTCCTCCCACGGATCCACCCGCCCCTTCTCCCGCCCCTTCTCCCCCTCCCAGCCCACGATCGTAGCCTCGCTAGGCCAGTGATCTAGAAGTGTAGGATCTTGCATGTGGATCATGCAGCGGACACGGGCGCGCTGGGAGGGCGTCAGGGTTAGGAGTTTGGGCCTGATGTCTTCGCCTAGGTGTAAGGATGTGGCGAGTTGGAGGGCGGCGTGCGAGAGGGTCGCGGTTTGGGCGGCTTCGTTTGCGGGACGCTTTGCTACGGGGCGAGAGGGGGGTTTGGTGATCCGGGAGGTGAGGGTGGGGGTTGGGGTGGGGCGGGAGATGTGTGCGCCCATTGTGGGGGGTTTGAAGGTGGGGGGTTGGTTTGTGGTGTGTGTGTGGTTGGTTGGTTGGTAGTTGTGGTTTTGGTTAGGGTTGTTTTCGAGTATCTGGCAGGCTTGGAAGTGTGGATGTTTGCTTGTAGATGAAGATGTTTGGTAGAGGTTGGATGATTCTTGAGACAGGAAGCTTGCTGGTTGCGTGAGGGTAGAAAAGGCGGTTTAAGCTGTGGTGCGCAAAGAGCTGGGCTCGGGACAATGAGGCGGCACAACACAATTGCTTTGTTTGAAGTGATGCATGAGCTAAAAGTGACGGCACAATGGCTATTGTGCTGACGGAAGGCCAAAGTGTTATGGCTCAACATATCAGAGAACAAAGAAATTGGATCTTGAATGCCTATAGCAGGGAATCATCTAGAAAGTCACCATGGCTGAACATATCGGAGTATTGGTCTTGCGCTTTAAGCATACCGTTATGATGATCACCCACTGAGTTCCTTGTAGAAGTAGCCAGATCGCACCCACCCATGTCCAGGAATCTTACCGGTCCAGAGAACTCTTTCAATTGAACATGCAACATCGATCAGCAAGCAATAGCGGTTGCTTCGAAGCTTGTTTTCAGATTCATACAGCATCCGCTTCAAGTAGACGCCTGCGCGATAAGAATATGCTGCATCTCATCGATTGACTGAAATTTGAGGGAATAGACATCTTTCAACGAATCACAAGATTTTGTGGCAAACAAAGGGGGACAAAGAGTCAGGGTCATCTGGATGGAATGCTCTACTACTACGCTTCTCTCCAGGCTACGTAAAGCCAGTCCTTGCGTAGTCTGTTCCGATTTCTTGCCATCTGCATACCTGAATTCTGCTTTTTTCCATCTTCCTGACTCTCAAGGCCTCTTTGTCCTTTGTTCATCATCAGTGATGTCAATTTTCCAAATGCCAATCTCCACCTGGTCATGAGCTTCGTTCAAGAATCCCGTACCACTGTCCTCTCTTCTTTCTCGTTTTCGTCCGTCAGCTGCTTCTCTTTCGAGAGTGCCTCGTCTACCTGCTTTGTAGATACAAGAAATGCATCCGTGGCTTCATCGTACCTCAAAGTAATATCTTTGCAGATTGCCTTCAGCTCACTGCAAGCCGGAAACGTAAAGTAGGCTTGCCCACAACTATTGAGCACTTCCTGCTGGAGCATCCTTCTAATTCTATCTCTGCCACCGGCTCTACTGGCCTCAAGATAACCTAATCCAAGCTTGCTCGTCATTTGTCGGGAAGACATGTTGCCATAGTCGGACAGATAGAGTTGCCTTGGGATCGGATAGGACTGCTTTGGTGCCATTTGTCGTAGTATCCATGGGCGAAATCGTTTGGGAACATCTCTTTCCAACTCGCATTGGTATCTATTTAGACTGCTTACAATAGATATCGCGCTTGGCTTCTGAGGGGGTTTGCTACCGTTGTTGATGTCGTGATTCGTACAAGGATATTTGATCCATGGCGGATGGCTAAGACTCCCCGATACAAATTTGCTCAACGCTTCTGCGAGGTGTGGGTATGTGATCTTGTAGAAGTAGCGGTTTGTAAGACATAAGCTGATGAGATTACAAAAGGTGAAGAGATCGTCCAAGTCGGTTCCTTGAGGGTTTACGTAGTGGATGATTTGTATGTGAACCTCCGTTGCTAATTGTTCCATTACGACTGTTGGTTAGTAGGAGGTTTGTATGTGGTAATAAAAAATGGTCAGTGATACAGTTGCATGATCATTGCCATGTATCACAGAAGGCTTGCCGTATCAAACCCTCGCTTCGTGTTAGAGAAGAGAAAAGACGGGAAGAAGTGTTGTGCAGGTGACACGTGACCTATGCACCTTCTGTACGACTCCAATTGGACACGAATGAGCGGTCGTGTTCCTAGAGCAACTATGCTAAATATTAACCTCGGAAGACCTTGCAACAGATGTTTTTAGAAGGCACAATCCCAAGCGAGGAGAGAACTGCTTTAAAGGATAGCGATGTTATCGAGAAATCTCCAGATAAGCCTTCATATCGAACAAACCTCTGATCTTACAGGATTTGTGAAGGTCGTTTCGAAACATAATGTTCCTGTGATTGTCAGATGTTCAATGCAAGAATATTGTCGACCAGCTTTCAGCATCTCGAGTGACAAGACGTGTCTCTTTCCGGATGCTTTCCAATGCAGTAGCCTCCAACTTATTGTATTATGGGCTCGCTGTTCGCCCATTATGCTCCGATAACGCCATGAACTTCTTTATGAGTTTCCTACACAACAAAAGTGGCAGAGCTGTTCCGCCCTGTCCTGCTTGCGCGTTTTCTATTGACCTTTGATGCAGAGACTTCCATCACTCGGGTCTGGTCTAGGCCTCACATCAAGCACACCTCACGAATGGAGTACACTCGGGTCAGAGCAGTGTGAACTGCATACGAAGCCTAGACTGATATCACAATGGCCCCTGCTAGTCTATCGTGCCCTCCAATCATACATATGTTGATAGCACTTGCGACAGCCATTGCCTTGTCGACGGTTGACTCAGAAGCTTGTGGCATATGAAGGACACCATACCGTGCACCGGCACTTGGCATGATGATGAGACTGCGCCAGAGCTCAGCGTCCATATAGCAGACGATGTTCTAAATGACCTCGTATTTGTTCTACCTAAGATGCACGCAGCGGTTTCCAATGTCTACTCGCTGGCCTTCAACTCCTCCGCCAATCTCGCGACGACTGCTTTCAACGTTACCTTGCCATTAAGTATATCAAACACCGCCATATTGACCCCAACTTCTTTGCGGACCCAATTGCGGATCTCTACCGCAACCAGCGAATCTACGCCGTGTGCTGCAATGCTGTCCTCCTCCCGAATGCCTTCAAGATCTAAGCTTAGCAAGCGAGTCATCTTAATTTTGAAGGCCTTCATAATGACCGTTTGCAGCTCAGTCAGACTGCCAGACTCCATTATGACAGCTATTTGAGCCGCGATAGATCGAGCTTTGGAATCTTGCTGGAGAGGATCCTTGAAGACCATGGACAATCTTTTAGCTAAGCTTGCGCCAACATGGGCGAAGCGTGCATCCCACTCTGGAAAGCCTTGGAGGCCGATAGCAACTTGAGGACTGAGCTTTTCTAGATTCCTTGCTTGACCTGTACCGTCTGAAATATGATTGGCAATTAGGTCCGTGAGATGTTTGACTTTGATGTCTCTGGCTGTCGCTAGCACTCTATGGGACACTGCTTCTCTGTTTCGCGAAACCCATCCAACATCAACGACCTTTCCAACGTCAATCGTCAAAGCTGGTAGGCTCTGCGCAGCCCGCTCGTGCGCGAGAGCGTCTTGAAAGGTATTGCCTGCTGCATAATTTGACTGAGAGGGATTACCGAGAACGCCGGCGATAGAGGACAGCTGTACGAAAAAGTCGAGGGAAGGCTTGTCTGACTTAGAAGTGGGAGTCCCGAGAACGTCGTGCAGATTGCGCGAACCATCTACTTTTGGCTTGGTTGCTGTATAATACTTGGGAATTGTCATGTTTTGAAGAATAGCATCCTTATGTGGTCGTTAGCTAGCTCGTCAGACAAGCACGCATAAGACAGTACCTGAAGAACCATTGCACATTGAACAACGCCTCGGATTGGTGGAAATTTGTCGTCACATTGCTTCAGCAGATTCGACAGTTGCTCCACATCAGAAACGTCACACTGCCCTACATGGACCTTCGCACCCGATTCTTGAAGTTCCTTAACCAAGTCAGGAGCACCGGCTGCGTTCATGCCGGACCGTGATAGTAGAACAATATTCCTTGCTCCAAGTTTATTGACCATCCACTTTGCGATCTCACTCCCAATGCCGCCAAGGCCTCCTGAAATCAGATACGAAGCGTCTTCCCGAAGTCTTGGGTCTGGGGGAGGTCTCGGGATGGCCTTGAGTGATTACAATAATTAGCATTGTTCGGTTGCGAACATTATTCAAATGCCAACTCACCTGAACCTTATCCTCCCCATCCAGCATCACGACGATTTTCCCCATGTGTGTGCCGGTAGCCATAAAGCGAAATGCCTTTTCAACTTCGGAAATTGCATACGTAGTGATTGGCTCTAACGGTTTCAAGACGCGTTGCTCGAACAGTGCAAAGACTTCTCTCATCACTTTCGCAGCTACTTCCGGCTTGCAAGCATAGAACAGGTCTAGCCCTACGGCG
This sequence comes from Bacidia rubella, assembly GCA_032158265.1. Taxonomy (NCBI): domain Eukaryota; kingdom Fungi; phylum Ascomycota; class Lecanoromycetes; order Lecanorales; family Ramalinaceae; genus Bacidia; species Bacidia rubella. Next base: position 1,264,446 of record JAVTIF010000015.1, on the reverse strand, counting down.
ATATAACTCACAGATCGCTCAAATGGCGCCATGTCAAGCGTGGCGTTCTCTATGGCATCCTTCTTTCCGAGCTCGATGAACCGGCCAAAGTTTGCTAAACATTGTCGCCAGCATTCGTGCAAGGCGTCACCAGCGAGGGAGTTGACGACCACATCCACGCCCCGGTTCTCAGTCAGGCGTAGCAATTGCGCCACAAAGCTTAGGTCTCTTGAGTTTAAGATTCGCTCTGGTGAGACACCAAATTTCGTTTCGATGAACTTGGCCTTTGAAGGCGATCCTACAGTAACAAAGATGGAAGCTCCAATTAGCTGTGCCATCTGTATACACGCTTGGCCCACCCCACCTGCTGCTGAGTGGATGAGTATAGACTCCCCTTTTTCAAGCTTAGCAGCGAGATGCAGACTGTGATATGCTGTCATAAATACACTGGGAATCGAAGCAGCAGTCCGAAAGTCCATGTCGTCTGGAATCGTATGGACAAGGGTTTGATCTTCTCGAACCATTGTGGCAAAACATGAAGTTGCGATGGCGCACACTCTTTCGCCAGGTCGAAAGTGATCGACTCTTTTGCCAACTCGTCTGACAACACCAGCGCATTCGACTCCCAAACCATTTGGATCCGGTAACTGGCCAGTCGCTACAAGAAGATCGTGGAAATTGAGGCCTACTGCTCTTGTTTCAATCTCTACTTCTGTTTCGGCCAATTCTGAGCATGCTTTACCGTCATGAACGAACCTGAAAGTATCAAGCAGACCAATGTGTTCCATGTCGAGGCGTAATGGGTTCCCATCCTGCCAGAGATTTTGGAGCTCGCTCGACAAGCCTTGACTCTTCATTGCAAGAAGCTTGTTTGAGTGTACATCTTCCACTAATCTGGGTATCTTGATATGACCATTTTGGAGAGAAAACTCTAGATCGCGCATCGGTGCATCGGCCTGTGGAACAAGGCATATGTCTTTGAAGACACTGATCACGTTGTGGACTTGCTCGGAAATAGCGCTCGGGGCGAGGTCCATGCTTAGTGTTGCAAAACTCATTCCGTCAGACTCTGAGCGCATTGTACGAAGAAATCCAGGGACGAGTCCAGCCTCTGCGCTGCCAATGTTCAAGCCACCACCAAATGTAAGCCAGAGGACTGAATGAGCACCAGCAAAGACCCGTTGGACAGCCGATAGCGTATCATCATCCATGCGTACAAGTAGCGATCCAACAGCGTGGTCAACAAGCAAGACATTCTTTTGATCGACATATTTAACGTCGCGCAAAGAGAGAACGCTGCATTCTATTCCTTGACTTTCTGTGAGGCTCACTGCCAGATTCTTGGCGGAAGCGATTTCAGCTTCAGTGTCGTACAAGACCAATGTATCGGCATCGTTAGTAGGGCGATCGGCGATCTTCGTCGACGTCATCATGGTCATGTCCCACAAGTCTTCTTCCAGGCTATTTCTCATGCTGATATCCACGCCAGTGAAGCCGGTACGCGAAAGCAGCGAGTCCCATTGGCTTTCCGTTATGAGGGGCCCATCTTTGCGCCAGTCATCGGTAGCTAAGCGTAAGATCAGCCTGTGTATCTCTCCAAATCGATACGTGGGTGAGCAACTTACACAACCACCATCCGGGCAAGATGGCAAACGGCAAGCTACTGTTCAGCAGACGAACATTGGTAATCTCAACCAGAACAAGTTTGCCGCCTGGCTTCAGTAAAGTTTTCACACGAGACAATGTTTTATCAAGAGCTTGTGTAGCATGTAGGACGTTGGAGGCTATAATCATGTCGTAGGTACCCTCTCCGAGCAGCTGCAAGTCGAGATCCTCATCAATATTCAAAGCCTTGTATGAGATACGATCTCCCCACTCGTGGAAGCGTTCACGAGCTTTCTCGAAGAAGCCTGTCGAGATGTCTGTAAAATCATAGGAAGCGAATTGCGGATACTTGCCACCGTATCCACCCAGTGACTTCAAGATCCAAGAAGTACAGCCCCTAGTACCGAAACCACGTCAGCCTGGGAACTCACAAAAATCTGTTAGGGTATTCGTGCACTGAGATTAAGATGTGGAATGCTATGTGTGGGCTCTATCCATGCACTAAGCATGACTTACCCTGTACCACCCCCAATCTCCAGAATCTTCATAGAGGGGTTTTGGAAAGCTGCCAAGCCTGCAAATCGCCCTGCTTGCAGATAAACACGATCTTGCCCTGGGCTCTCAGCGTAGTATCGACTGAGCAGGTCATTCTCGAGCATCAAGGAAAGCGGATCCACTTTGCCACAAAGGATGTCGACGAGTCGTCTTCCAACTCGTATAGTCATCTGTCCTTGAACTGTGGCGGCCGAAGCCTCTTCTAGCACGGCTTTAATGTGCTTTTCTTCCCTTGACATCCAATCCGACGTTTCAAAAACTGACTTCCCATGTGTGGCTGAGTCATATTGTTTCTGCATGATTTCGTGATAGCGCTGATAATGTTGTGGCATGTTATCCACATCGCCCTGTGACAGCGTTTCGAATGCGGCACGAACGCAGTACCAGGAGGCTTTCTCTATGATGGCAGCGTGTTCCCGTTCGGATGAGCCAGTTTCGGGAATAGGCCAAGCTATCAGTGCATCATCTCGAGACAAGGTGTTAATATCCTTTTGCCAAACCTCGTTCCAGCAGAGCTTCTCGATATCCTCATCGGCGCTTAAAGTGACTCTTTCATTCGTAAGGCAAATAAATTTGACTTTCTTGAGCTGCACCAAAGGTTTCGTTTCTCGATCGCAGTCAGTAACTATTGTTGCCTTGCCCAAGATGTCTCTAGGACCGACCGTTTTGGTGAGCCCTTCTGCGAACAAATGAGCGTTGGTTGACTCCAACATTGATTTGGAGACTAGAATGTCACCAATACTACTGGGTATTATCGCACCGTTTCCAGATACCTCATCTTTAGCAATTGCTAAACATGCAATTTGGAGGAATGTGTCCCAGAGTGGCGCATGCAGAGTCAGAGAATCGGCCCATTCTGGTGCGTTGTCCAAAGGGTCGATAGCACAATAGACTCTCTGATCCTTGAGCAAGGCCCTGGATATCAGCTGAAATGATGGACCCAGGTCATTACCCCTGCTTACTGCTTGCGCTATCCATTGTTCGTAGAGTGCCGACCTCAGGGACTCGTGCTTACAGGTTTCTGCCAACCTTCGCCCGTCATCAACTGCAAAGTCAAAATCTGGGTCACACGCAGTATTAATGAGTCCGCGGCAATGCTCAAATGCTTGACGGTCAGGTCCGTATGAGTGCACTTGAAACTCATTCCAAGTCTCCGATCTTGTCACTGAGCTGTGTCGAACGGGCCCCAAAAGCGTAGACAGCTCTACACCATCTATGTTGTCAGGAATGGTAAGAGCCTTTGAAAATACGACGTCTCTAAGAATGTATCCTCGGACGGGCTTGTCATATATCGCAGCTTTTTGACTTGCGGCCTCCATTGCGGCAGCAATATAAGCACCGGCGGGTAGTAGTACCTCTGAGTTGATCACATGATCTCGCAGCCAGGGCAGCTCCGACTGCTTGATATACTTGTTCCAACGCATGTCGAGATCACTCGAATCGTCAGCGAGCGTCCCTAGAATATCATGAGGAGCGTGCTCTCGGTATAGATAGTTGTGTGCAATTCGACCCTCATGCCAATGTTTTGTTGAGTGGTTCCACGAGTACGAAGGCAGATCGGCGAGAACACGAATGTCTTTGACTCCGTAAGGGAAATTTATCGGGTCTAGATCTATTTTAGAGCCGTTGTTTATGAGGCCGCAGGCTGTTCCAAGAAGTGCATCACAATCCTTCTCGCCCCTTACCAAGGTAGCTTGGTAGAGTGGCTTCAGCTCAGGTGACATTTCTGCGCAAATTTGTTTGAAAGGACCGGCAAGAGCTGAATGAGGCCCAAGCTCAATGCACATATCGATGCGCTGCTCCCGGTCTGCCTGACGAGATAGCATACTATTCACTGCTTCGCAAAAACGGACTGGTGACAACAGGTTCTGAACCCAGTATTCATCATCAGTCTCCATCGATATTCGAGGCACCACACTGGAGCAGAACTTGACATTGGGGTCTCTCGGCCTCACCGTGATTCTTCGGACTGAGTCCAGATATTCGTCGGCTATTTCCCTCATTTGCGACGAGTGGTATGCGACATTTACCTTTAGTCTTCTATTGAATAGACCCTGATTATCCAGCTCAGATTCCAGGTGCAGGAGGGCACTAACATCCCCGGACAGAGTTACGCTTCTCGGACTGTTGATACATGCCACCGAAACGTTGTTCACGTTCAACTGTTGGAGTTGCTTTGAAGCGTCTTCAGCTGAGAGGGCAACGGCGAGCATTCCACCGGTTGGATTGGTCGTCTTCCTACTCATCTGAGAGCTGAGCTTGCCTCGAAAATAAGCAACTGTCATTGCATCCTCAAGACTCAGCATCCCTGCCGCATAGGCTGCAGCTATCTCGCCACTAGAATGGCCAACGACAGCTTTAGGCGTGACACCCCACGATCTGAGGAGGTCAACTAAGCATAGTTGAAGGGCAGTGCAAAGCGTTTGGCTGATGAAGGGTTCGTTGACCCTTGACGCTTGCGATTCGCGATGGATTTCTTCATCCATGGACCAGTTCGCTCCAAGACTTGACACATGAAAGCTCGCCGTCTTGAAAGAAGCCCGGAAAACGGGGTTATTGTCCACGAGATCCGCACCCATTTGCGCCCATTGTGCGCCTTGTCCCGTAAAGATGAAGGCCATTTTCAAGTTCTCGCATCTCTGTTCTGGCTTGAGCGTCAATTTTGGCAACTCGGACTGGACCTGCGAGACCGAGCTCGTACGCAGAGCGATTTGATATTTAAGCAATGATCTTCGGTGGCTGAGAGTATACACGAGATCTTCCAGTCGATGCTTATCTTGATGCTCTTGCAGATAGGATGATAACGCGTCTGCTTGTCGTCGAACGCCTTCTCTGTCATTTGCACTGAGGCGCAAGACTTTGCTCTGACTCTTGCAGACAGGTGTGCTTAGATTATGCCCATTCGGGCTATTGCCTACAAGCGCGGGTCTCCGATCGTCTGTTGGGCTTTCTTGTAGTACTACATGGACATTTGCTCCCCCATACCCGAAACTGTTGATCGAAGCCTGTCGAACTCCCCGAGAGTTCCACTTTGCCGCTTTGACCGGAACCTGTGACAACGTTAACCGACGATCGAATCACGGCAAATGTATCAAGCAAACCTCAAGGTGCCATTCATCAAACTTGATCTGTTCACTCGGGAACTGAAAGTTGCAATTCGGCAGTATCGATCTCATTTTCAACGCCATTGTAGCATGAAAGACGCCGGCCACTCCTGAGGCACCTTCGCAGTGACCCATGAGGGTCTTGATTGAGCCGACATGTATTGGATCGTTTGGCGACCGCGAGGATGTGTGTAGTGCTGTTGCAAGTGCTTCCGCTTCCACTCTATCTCCAGCTTGGGTGCCGGTGCCATGGGCCTCGAAGAAGCTTGTCTGACCTGGGTCAAGCCCAGCTTCTCGATAGGTTTCCTCAATCAAGACTCGTTGGGCTTCTTTACTTGGTAGAGTAATACCTGGCGTCCAGCCGTCTTGGTTCGTCCGAATGTTCCTGATAACGGCATGTACGGGATCATTGTCGTCAAGCGCGTCTTGTAAAGGCTTGATCACCATTGTCGCAATTCCTTCGCCCCGTGCGTAGCCATTGGCTCTCTGATCGAACATATATGTTCTCCCATCGGGACTCAAAAACCTGCGCACTCAGCAAAGTTAAGCGGAAGGGCAAGCAAAGACGACTCACTTGAAAGAGCTCAGGGCAAGCATGATGTCCGGGTCTAGAATGAGATTGGCCCCAGAGGCGATCGCCATCTTCGAGTCGCCGTTACGCAAGCATTGGCAGGCGAGATGAAGCGCTGACATGGAGGCGCTGCATGCTGTGTCGACTGTGTTCGAGGGACCTTTGAGATCCAACCAGTGAGAGATGCGATTGGAGAATAGTGAAGATCCCAGTCCAGTCACTTTGTAAGGGGGTGTGATACCAGGATCTTTGGCCATGATGCCTCCGTAGTCAGCATTGAAAGCGCCAACGAAGACCGCAGTGTCAGATCCGGCGACGTCTGATATCGCCATTCCAGCTGCCGATACGTTAGGAGTTACTAAGAGACTGATATCTGAGCTCACCGTTTTCTAGCGCCTCGTAAGCTCCCTCAAGATGCATGCGAGCACGAGGATCCATGGCCTTCTCCAGTTAGCACAGAAAGGGCTGAGTCATTAGGGTTAGATCTCACCTTGGCTTCATTTGGACTTGTGTTGAAGAAGGCAGCATCAAATCTGCTATATTGATCTCCCTCAAGGAAATGCCCTGACTGAACGTTCATCTACGCAAGATGGGTAAGGAAAACATCGCAAGAAAGCATGTCCAATCCGACTTACTGTTGTTGTGCGTTCAGCTACGGGGTGAAAGAACGATTTAGCGTTGAATCTCTCCTTTGGAATTTCTGACCAGGCGCTTTTCCCTTCTGCAACGACCTTGCAAAAGCTACTCAAGTTGTTGGCCCCGCCTGGGAAGCGACAACTCATGCCGACAATGGCTATGGGCATAACCTCGCTAGAGCTTTGCACCTCTATCTGCGGCGTTTGTTGCAATGTAGGACCCCTGCTTTCGTTCATCGAAGAAAGACTTGTCGAAGAATCTGGTGGCCCTGGGACCCCAACCGTTGCATCATCGCACATGCTAATTTTCCCTGTAGACGACGATTGGGACGAGTGTGGGCTGTTGTTATTCGATATCGTAGCACCAGAGCCGTCAAGTGTGGGGGAATTGTCGGAGGTGGACGACATTATGTCTTGTAGCTGCGGTCCAAGACCTTGAAGCTGTCTCAAGGAGAAACCGCAATACAGCTGATCCTGCATTCAGAACCGCCTACGAAACTGGCAACAGGTTGATCAAGACCCAAAAACTAGTATTGAAGTTTCCAAACCTCAGCTGAACAGCACCGCTCTTGGGTTTCAATTAACCTCTATTTAAAGGTCCGATCGATCTTGGAAATTGCCCCCATGTTATTATGGTCATTCTGATTCGTACCTTCGAGATACCTTCTCGTTTAGGTTACTGCTCCGTTCATACAAGTCTGGGCGATAGAGTCTCAACGAGTTCGAAAGTCTGAATGACACCCTCGTCTAATGATGATCGCTTTCAACCCACGGTCTGCTCCCACTTTTTCATGCCCGTATCGTCCCGTACAGATCACCTTGCCAGTAGTAATGGCTTGGCTTTCCAGAGATTATGACACACTCTTTGCCCATGATGCTCTTGTGAAGGTTCTGCAATCAATATGCATGTGCTCGCTCGGTTGCGGGCTGATTGGCTTGTAGCACACAATTGCAAAAGTATCGTCTGTCAAGACCGACTACTTCCAGAAGATCCTGTCCTCGACAATAAGCATCAAAAGTCGCCACTATCGATTGCAAGTAGCGCATGAGTAGGACATGTGAGTAATGCTGCTGTAATCATTGTCATCTCGAATACGAAGGGGTGTGTGGAGCTCAACGATCATTGGGTGGGTTTTTATCGCGGAGTTGTTCGCTCAGCTGGAGCTCTTCGGTACAATCTTCCAAAAACAACACACCAAATTACGCTGTCCTCCACACTGTAGGAAAATTAGCTTTCACGCATGAACCATGACGTTCCCCACGCGCACGATTGGACGCTCATACTCGATGGGGTCAAAGAATATGCAACTCCATCTTGCATACTGCGATCCATATCGATCTAGATACACAGAATTGGGCCAGCTGTCATGATGGTGACCCACTTCTTCGTATCACACGATCATCAGACTAGGTAGGTGACGATATGAGAGTCGCTCAATTTCCTCCGACAGCGCTTCACTACCACCCCCAATACCAAACAGTGTCTCAATCCTGCATTGTGAGACATCAGTAAAATAGGATATTCCCATACGGAATAAACTCACTGGCCCCAGTAAGCCAAGCGCTGGAAAGCTAAGCTCCAAAGCCTCCAGCATAGCTGAAACTCAGCTGCTCTGCGTTGACTGCTGCTGTAGCGTTGACCTTCCTCACAAACGCTTCTGTGCCTGAGCGACGAGATCGTCAATTACCAAACTTCCGCTCAAGCTCGAGAGGAATATCCCAGACCGTCCAATTAGTGGATGCAGCCGAGAAGGAAAGTCGCAGCGCAGTAGAAGCGTTCAAAAACCATCTACTAGAGAAACGCATCGAGAGCGCTTTGTGAAGCGGCCATAGTCATGACGAAAACACCTTCACCGATGCGTCTAAGTCCATTTGACCATGTAATGCCACCTATATACACAACGATCTTGCTCTTCGTTCCCGAGAATGGAACCAAACCTTCGGATGCTATTCACGCTCTACGAATGGGGCTTGTACGCTTGATCAGCCAGACACCTCTGCTTGGAGGATCTCTACAGCATGACAAAGATAGAAACGTGCAGAAAGGAACATTGCAAGTCGCAGCTCCGTGGCATCAAGGTAACGATCTGTTCTACGAACGTAACTTGCAGGACCGTCATGAGCTAGACTACTGCCAGCTCCAAAAGCAAGGTTTCCCTACCTCAGAACTCCATATGAATTTGCTCGCTCCAAAGATAGCGCGTGGAAAGCATATCAACAAGCCAATACTATTCGTGCAGGCCAACGTGATCAAAAATGGAATCATCTTATCCTTGGGGTTTGATCACAAGTTCACAGATGGTAGAGGAATGTACACCATCGCTCAGGCATATGCGGCATGCTGCAGGGGACAGCAAGATGTATCTGGTATCCTAGGTGACAAAGTTCTGGATCGAACTCGTTTGCTATATGGCTCTGGTACGACGAACCTCGAAGAGCACCCCGAATTCGCAATCACTCCGATCCATAGCTTCCGTTATAGAGTCAAACACCAAATCATGGAGACGGCAAGGAGCCTATACAACATGGCCTTGAGGATAGCGAAAAAGTTGACATCCATGATTCGCTTTGGTGGTAACAAGCGACTCCCGTACCCAGATGTCAGCGAAAGTGCCGACTCGGAGATGATCGAGAAAATTGTATTCTTACCAAGCAGTAAATTGGTCGAGCTTAAGAGTATGGCGACTCAAGCAAGGAGTAAGGCATCTTCATCAGAATGGATCAGTACGAATGACGCTATCTGTTCCTTGTTGACTTGCTGCCTGCTCTCCGCTCGTCAAGCAGAGGAGAAAATGGCGTCAAAAAGCGACGAACCAAGTAAGGGAATATCAAATGGGCGCACGTCTAGGTGCGCCTCGGACACCACGCCTGACACAATTCGTCTCAATGATACTGAGGTACCGTCTCAACCCACCCCAGAGCCAAGTAAGATTCCAGACTTGGGTGTTCTAGGCCTGGTCATAGACGTTCGGCGACATTTCGAACCCCCTTTGCCATCAGGCTGTCTGGCCAATGTGCTGTACCTGATGGCAGTGGCAGCACCGCTAAGCATCCTAGTCCCAGCGACTGAAACTCATGTAGCCGATTTCTCCCTCTTAGTAAGACAAGAGATACAGAAGGTTGATGAGCCGTTGATACGCGGAAAGATTGCTGCCCTGGCTTCGGTGCCAGACATTAGTCGAGTCGCGCCGGCCAGCCAAAAGGACGTTCCACCCTTCATCAAGGGTGTTGAGGGCGTGATTTCATGGTGGAATCACCGTTATCACGAGTTGGACATGGGACCAAAGGTAGGAGAAATCGAACGAGTTCGTGTCTGTCACGGAGAGCTGCCTGAAACTTGTTGTATCTTGCCGGAGATCATGAAGGATACTCTGGCTGCGAAAACCATGGGACCTGGGATGGAGATACTCATTACAAAGACTAGAAAGGAGATACGGAAATTGAAGCGAGATGAATTACTTGGACGCTTTGCTGTATGGTTGGATGAGTAGTTGAGTCTGCCAGATTGGACAATCTATGACGAAGTGAAAAGTAAAGGGGAGATTGAGGAGTATCTTTCTAGGCGTGGAATCTCAACTTGGTTACATCTTCATGATAAGTCGTCAACAGCCAGTTGCTGTCATGTCTGTACAACTTCTTGTCATTTGGTGTCCCTGCTGCGATAGGTCTCCAGTAGACATTCCACAATTTCGCGCCATACCTCCTTCTCGCTAGACCCTGGGATTTGATGACCACCTTGCCATCTAACGATACGTAACGCCTTTTCCTGGAACAGTCCCTTGGCCAACCCAACAACGCTACCCCAAAGGTCGCTATCTCCCAACACCATTACTGTTGGAATTGTAAAGATCGGGTGCTTCCCAGGCGTGAGCTCCAGATCTAATCGCCGCCTACAATCCTCGTCAAAGGGTGGGAAAGGGACGAAAAGGAATAGAAGCTTGGGTAGAACAACTACTGTCTCAGAATTACCGCTGCACTGCGTTTGAATGAGAGCTGATAGGATTGCTGCAGCGCCTTCGGACAGTCCGAGGAGAACGTCATATGGACCGTCAGTCTGCATCTTTTTCAAGATCGAGGTGATTACAGAACGGACTGAGGCTGGGGAATTGGGATCCCAATGGCTGTAGAAGGGGCCTGGATAGATGTCGTCGAGTCCTCAAAGTAGCACACACGGTCAGAATCTTGCCCGTAGTCTGGGAAAGCATGCATGAAGTGCTGGAATTTACCTGGGTAGGGTGCAACTTCATGGCTTCCTTGCACATAGTCGAAATGTACCCCATCATCTTCGCTCTTGTGTGCGTGAGGTGATATATTGAGCTCTAGCCGTCGCCGAAGCTCTCTTCTAAACGTCACTGCGAAATGTACAAATCTCAGTATTGCTCGCATGGATACAGACGATATGGCTCCTATGATATGGTCATATGCGAAGCTACTGTTATAAAGATACTGCGAATTGGAGCACGCACTTAGTTGTGTCTCGAGTATCTAGGCCACATTTACAGGGTCAGACGCCGAAAAGTCCAATATGGTTGACTCACCTGGACATTAGAACGGTTTCCATGTATGCACAGAAAACGCATGTTGGCTTAGGTGATCGACTTTGGTCTTTCTTCTAGAGCTTGCTCTTACACGTCTAGATGCGTTTGCGAGCTGATAGCAAAAGCTGGAGGCTGGAAGCTAATGACAGAATAGCAGCCTTGTTTGTCCCTGGGATGAAAACAATGATTCGTCTCGGCTTTACTTTCACCGGAGAATTACCTTCTACAATGAAGGATGTGGGATGTGATAAGCTAAGGAGCGATCGACCGCGTTATCGCTTGATGTAGAGATCGTGACATAGGATATACCCTAGAATAGTCATTGGGCGGTAAATGACTTGTGGGAATCTCAAGGCGAGCAACTAGTCATGCAAATGCACAGTCATACATCGTCGGAGGCCCTCGGCCCTGCCAAGCCTAAAGATCATTACTTGTTGGATGAGTCGAAAGATCAGCAATCAACTCCCGCAGATTGACAAACTTCAGGCACCCTAGAAAACCTCTGTGTGGAGTAGCTCGGTCCTCAAGACTCACGGCGCTATGCTGGACTCGGAGACACGAGATAGTTCCAAAGTCCTACCTTCACGGACTACTACAGGTATCAAGTGTCTCGCGCTAGTCGAGGACCATCATGCTATTCATCGCAGGTGGGTCTCTCCTGGTTGATCGACGAGGCCTGCCTGCTGCGAAGCTGTTGGCGCTCGAGATAACTAGGCAAAAAAGCTCGTCTACCACTGGCGTCTTTCACCTTTGTTCCTTGTGGGGCTTCAAACGTAGTGGCAATCAGCTGTTGGCTCTTCATGTCCTTATCTGTCTGTGTTTACAATACTATTGAGACGAAGGTATCTTCTAGAGCCGAAGAGCACGTATCATGGTAGTAGCGGTTTGTAAGACACAGAGCCAGAACGTCATTCACTCGATCGCCGGTGGGGCCGCTCAAATCTTTGATGATTTGTAATTCAAGCTCAGGTGGAAGACGATCCATGATGAATTGGGCTTGCCAAACAACTTGGTAGCTTGGAGATGAAGTTTCGTGGGTGTTTGGCAAATGTGAAGGGCGTGTCAACACCGTTATTCGGCTTCTGAGTGTCAAGTGTCAAGAGTGGACGTGTCACGTGCACCACGGATGACCTCAGACGAAGTAGTATATTGTGCGCAGAACGGGTTTATCAATGATTTGTCCGAATGAGCCATCACAATTATAGTGGTGATCATTCAAGTACTAAGACTAGAGACATTGGCCGTCCACAAACCTTCAACAATGCCTCTCGGACTCACTCTCAGCAAAAGGTCTCTTGCTGAAGTAGGAGTCATCCTTCTATCACTTGATTGACTCGAGTCTTTGATCCTTGAAATCCGCACTGTTTGATTCAAGACCGCGTACATCCAGGCGTGTGGCGATCTGCCTCGTCCGAACCTTCTTCCAACCTGTGCTTCTGAGGGTGGTGGCCCATTCTAATCTCCCCCATTGACACTTTGACCCACTTTTCGCTCTCACCAAAGCTCAGCTCTACATCTTCGTGAAGTGTTTTCAACATGGTGCATAATGAAACGGCTGGTATTTCAAAGAATCCCACTTTGACTTGTCTCAATGAATAGCTATCAATCCACACGGAACTCTCGTCCACTCGACTGCTCGTTATCATGCGCTGCGCAATCTGTGCTGAGCCATTGCCGAGAAAACGCTGGCCTAGATAGTCACAACATGGGATATGGACCGGCTGTGCGGGCAAGGTGCGGCGTAAAGCCCATGGGCGGAATTGTTTAGGCAGTGCCATCAAAGAATTGATGTACTGCTTGAGTCCATTGATCACACGGTATCCGTCACGGTTCGAGACCGGCCGAATCAGATCAGCACCATCCTCCCAAAATAAACAGTCTTTAACATCAACGAGCACATTTTGCAGCATGCTCTCGAGAAAAGGAGCCGTTAGCCAATTATGATGATGGCTTGTAAGCGATAGAGCGAGCAAGTCTGCTGCTACGTCGGTGGGTAAGCGTCCGACCTGAAGGTCGTCAAGTATTTGATGGTAGAGTTCTGCTGGTAAGTGGTTCATGATTGGAGGTCCAAGAATGCTTGTATATGGTAGCTTGGTATTCGATGTGAAATTGCTCTTGTTATACTTGGAAAGATTGTCTGTAGACTGAACTGCCGTCTAGGACTGCTGACTTTCTGCCATAGGGTAATCTGATTGTGCTACTCCAGCGTACACGCGAGCAAAATGGATTTTCAATGTCGTACAATCAAGAAAACATATCGAATTGCTAGAATCTTTGGTAGAATGAGAAACAGGCAGACTCCGCAAAGAGATCAAAGCAGCGATAATGCTCTCACTCTGCGCGTATAACCATTCAAGTTGCGTCGCAGTCACACGAATTCAAGTCTGGCACACGACTTGGGAAGCGCAATCCACATTGTGTCCGGTGCAAGTGGGTTGAAGAGCTTCTCCGGCAGAGCCGTTCAAGCCGCCCAGCTGTCCTTACCATACTATTCAGACGAGCAGATCACATTCTCCATTGGAGCCAGCATACTCATACAGGTACCGGAAATGATGCCCTGTCAAGGCATCTGTGACACGTGGCACCTGGAAGGTCGGTTGCGGAAGTCAAGGCCGTACCGACACATCCAGCAAGGCCGACAAGAGTGCCCTGTGACTTTCAAAAAGCAGAAAGTGTGAATGTACGTCCATGTAAGTGGCCACAACGGGCTCTTCCCTCGGTGCGACGCTTGCACCTCTCTCTCTCAGTCAAGCTTGGACTCGGTGTGAGCATTGTACCAATTCATTGCCATCTTGGCTCAGCTCCACCGTGCATCACTCTAAACAAGGATATATGTGCTTCCCTCCTCAGGTGTCACCACGGTGTCGCGAGAGGCGTGGAGAGGGCTAGGATTTGGAGCTCTGTGGCGTTCTAGGCAGGGTAGACATTGCATATTGTTGCTGGTGGTAGAACCCGAGGATGAGGCGATGAGGTGGATTGGGTAAAGACTGGTACTATCTTGTACATGGTAGCTTGGAGAATACTGCATCAAGAGAGCGTAAGGACGCGTGGGCAAGTGTCCTCGTCCATGATTGTAGCTTCGCGACCAGAGTGTGTGCTGCAATAGGACGAAGCCGTAGGTCGTCTCAGGTCTTGTCGGCGTGGTCGAAGTGGATTAGGGTTGAGATCTGCTGTCACAGGTCATTCTCGAGCTTCCTTGGTGTCATTTCGTGGTCGATTCCTGGCATGATGAAAGAATGGATTAGTTCTAGTGTTCTTCCGTGAAATTGCATGATTAAGGATTTAGGAAATGGTCTTCTTAACACCGGCCACTAGACTCTGTAACGGAGCACGTAGACCGCGCACTTTGTATCACGACCGAGAACTTCGCGGCACCAAGATTGAAACTCCTCTCCCTTGTCTCTCTGGTTTGCATCTTCTACCATCCTGCGTAGCAAGATACCCATCGCCTTCCCGATTGCGATAATCCTTAGTTTCCCACGAGTATCTGATGCCAGGAGAATTGAGCTCCAAGCGGTGCTTTGGCAGACCGCTAGAACTGGGTATGAGAGGAGTGACAATTGGTACTTGAAAAGCCGTCGGTAACGATGTATCAGAAGACGATGGAACCTAGAAACCTCAGTTACCACGGACGAAATCCCCGGCTTTGGACTGACTCACTGCGCGGTTTGAGTAAGCAGTTGTATTGGCTGGCTAGGGCGCGCTTACGACCCAGCTGCACCCAAGTCACGACGCGAGACATCGAAGACTCTCATATGGCGCATCCATCTTCGTGTTCCAGCATCACATTGGCTTCACCATGCAAGTGCTCGCGTATCTAGCAGCCTGGTTGTGGCTTCTACCACCCTCTCTGTCCCTATTAGCGGCTCCTAAGCAGTCCATGAACTGCTCACGTGTACTACAGGCACTCAATGAGCAAGAGAGAAGGTCGGAATCTGCCTGTGAACTTCCGCGCGAGAATGCTGACAACACTTGCAGCATCTACAGGATCCCAAACTCTAGGATGAGTATTCTACTGTTCAGCCTGCACGATGGGCGGCGAGTCGATGATGTCAGTGGCCGTGTCTGCTTACTAGATGCCATCAAATTACTCTGCCATGCAAGAATCCCATGGTCACCCTATGAACAAGCAACTACCTTTAACCGCCCTGAGATGCATTACCAACTCATCGCTAATACGAGAGTCGCATCGTATCCAATGATAACATGGGATGAAGCGTGCACTGCAACGCGAGGCATGCTAGAGGTAATGGAGCACGTGGAGCCGTTTTACCGCGAAGAGGCTTTCATGGTCTTCAGAGGCAACGATTTTGTTGCTACTGGACACATCATGAGTGGTCCTCCAAACCTGGACGATGAGCATGCGAGCCCGCAGGTGCAGAAGATTCGCAGGAGTTTTAGCACCGCCCAAATTTTGATGATGCTTGAAAATCTAGTAAACGGCGAAGATGGTACTTGCGTTCTCGTCTAAGCCTTGTTCGTCAAAAAGGGCAAAATTCGGAAGGAATAAGGGTATGGCTTTGTGAACCTAAGAAGAGAAAAGAAAGGATAGCAAAGGTCTCCGAAGTCACATAGGAAGATCTTCTAGCGTTATTTATCCGAATCGTTTAATCAGTCGTCAAAACACAAGTCAATAGTCGCCTTTATCAGAAGCCATGGCGACAGTTTCCGAAGCGCTATTCTCAAAACAGCAGCTACACGCATCAACCCAATCTTCAAGAGACACAAAGTGGAGCCGAGCCTCTCGTCACGACCCAGCCACCTGCTGTTGACTCGCTATCGTCTTTTCGCCGCTGCATTTCACTCCACCTCCAGATATCGTACGCACGGCTTGGGAACATGAGAAGTGCTTTCTACGTCCGGTCTGGGTCCGATTCAGAACAGAGTTCTCGATGAAAATGAATAGGACAATCAAAGGATCCCAACAATCCTTCAGCGTGTTTATCTGTCTCCTAGGCTCTGATCCATGGCGTTGGTATAAATCCCCGGACAGATATCCTGGTAATTGTACAAGGACATGGCCGTCCTGACTGAGACAGCAATACAACTTTCAGACTTAGTCGCGTGCGGTATGCACGAGAATTAGCAAGCAAAAATAGCTCCAAGAAGCTAAACCATACAGACTTTGCGCCGCGATCCTGAAGGATGACCCCCTAGATTGCACTAGGCGTAGGACCATGAGATCCTACAAGCAAAGATGGAACATCTTATCAATCTTTCACATTCGCACCAATCGTGATAATTCGCAGGGCGTAGGATTCAAGCCTTAAAGCTTAACAGAATAACCTTCCCTGCTCGCACATGCTGCCTAGTTGCGACAAGGCGAGGCGTGGCCGTACTACGTAGACTTACGTGGGATGCAACGCGATCACATTAGGTATAAACAATCGCAAGTTGAGCAAGTCAATTGTCACGATAGTATGCAAAGGAGCATCCAACATTGCTGAGTTCTCTCGCCTAACTAGAGATCATGGATAAGTAGGCTACATTACCAACCGTGGTGAACGGTTTGGTTGCATCGACGACAACTACTGACTTGCAGAAACTCACTGAGGAGTCAGCTCAAGGTTTCAGA
The DNA here is from genome assembly GCA_032158265.1 of Bacidia rubella. Lineage (NCBI taxonomy): Eukaryota > Fungi > Ascomycota > Lecanoromycetes > Lecanorales > Ramalinaceae > Bacidia > Bacidia rubella. The sequence continues at coordinate 1,247,884 of JAVTIF010000015.1, read as the reverse complement.
TCTGTTTGTCGAGCAGGCTGTGCGGTGGGTGCCACGAGATTGCCGCAGTTGATCGTTGCCTCTTTGGAAAATTTCCTTCAGCCCAGAATCCTTCAGCCCTGCGCCGTCGTTTGGTGTCTCCTTCGATTGGACAGAGCTCTCATTGACCTGCATTAGTCTTCCAAGAGGATTCCAAGGAATTCACCATGGATCGATCTAGCAGGGGCACATAAGGGTAATCGACTGCTAACGCTCCGGTTAGCCGAATCCTACTGCTTCATCTTGTGTTCAGCCGCGCCCAGCCCAGATATTTCTTCACGCCTCGACCTTCATCGCTCCTTCTCTCGGAACTCGGAACACTCGAGGACTTGCCCTCCTTGCTGCAATACTCACTCTTGATCATGCCTTCGCTCTTTGAACCAGCCAGGAACTTTCGACTCTTGATTGTCTGCTGTATGCTTTATATGCAGGCTCGATCGCAATCAGCCCCACCGGCTGGTCGACCATGCGGCTCGCCAATCTTCATGCCGATTCGGAACATGACGACCAAGAACGGACAACAAAGACGTGGAATTCAGTCGTCCATTGGAACGCCTGCGCAAAACCTCACATTTGGTGTCGCACAGTAAGTGCTCGTCCAAGTGATCACTTTATGAGCGCGCTGACAAGGCTTCAGGGGCAAGAATTCAATATACGTCCTAGACTCTGGAACCAAATGCAGCCCTAATTACACAGATTCACCGCCGTGCGAAGCAGCCAAAGGCGGTTTCTTTAACTCGGGAGATTCCCAAACATGGAAAGTAGCCGACAGAGACTACGTCAAAACGCGCCCGACTATCCAGCCGAAAAATGGAGGCTATGGATTCGACGTTGCTCATCTGGGGGAAACTTTCCAATTTGATAATCTGTTTCTGGGCTTCACCAGAACAGACGATCCGGACATACCATACTCCTTACTTGGGCTAGGATTCAACTCCACAATGCTGAGCGACCTTTTAACAGCAGGATCGATACCCTCTCGCACGTGGGCCTATTATCATGGCATCGAGGGCTCAGATCCATCTGACGGAAGTCTGATACTAGGGGGTTATAGTCCTGATGTGATAGCGAATGGTAGTAACATGACTGTACAATCCTTGGCTCTCCATGCAAATGACGATAATAAATGCACGGGGTTACAAGTGGTAACTATATCTGACATCAGAGTGTCTTCTGCCAGCGGCACTTCAAGCGTGCTGAAGAGCAACGCCACTGCAGCGCACACTCAAGATCTGACCAATGGGTTCAGCGTTGCGACCTCCATCGACGACAACTACGTTGCTGAGCTTCCTGAAGCAGTCATCAACCAACTCCTAATTGCCACGGGTCTTCAATCCCAAGGCCCATCAACCACACCCTTGAATTACGGCCAAATACGGGTGACAGGCACCTTCGAAGGGAACGTTACATTCATACTCAACGACGGGCAAATGGAAATCACCATCCCCAGCTCGCAGTTACTAGGCCCCGAATACATCGTCAAGTCCGGACAGGATGCGCCCACCAGCAGTTCGAACCAAACAATGAGGATCGCCGTCTTAGACTCCAATCCCGATGTAGGAGCTGGCCAATGCGCAGGCAAACTTGGCGCACACTTCTTTTCCTCCGCATACTTCATCAACGATCTTGACCAAGAAACATTCACCATCGGTCAAGCACAGCCTTCACGTTCGCAGTCACAGTCACAGAACCTCATTCCGATTCCAGGAAAGGACGCCTCAACCTGTATCAACAGCAGTTCCCAGGCGCCCAGCGCTCCAGTCCCAAGCAGTACAGCCAGCAAATCCAAACCCATCTCCGGCGGCGCAATCGCCGGTATCGTCATCGCCGTCTTGATAGGCCTATCCCTCCTCGGTCTCGCTGCCTTCCTTCTTTACCGCCGCCGCAACAATTCCAAGAAATCTCAGATGCAGCCCATCAATCAGGATGGGCTACCTGAGTATTCCGAAGGGAATAACTACGAGGTGGAGTCAAAATTCATGGCGGAGATGCCGAGTGCGGATCCTCATACCAAAATGCCGTTTGAAATGAGTGGATATTCGCACACGCCGGAGGTAGCCGGTGAAGAGATTAGGACGGAGTTGCCGAGTACGGGTATAGGGGAGTATGGTGGCAAGAAAGATTGATTGATGGTAAGTGGAGAGGGATGTTTTGGGTGATTGGTTGAAGTCATAGCGCTGTCTGTAATGATGGATGTTTATTGTATATGGTGATAGTTGGCGAGCGTGATACTCTAAGCGAAAACGTTGCATTGTTGGATTTGTATAGACGGGGCTCGCTGGGCGGTGCCTGGTCATCGGGTGGCTGAAGGTTAATCTAGACAATACTACGGAGAATTAGCAGAAGCTCTTGCATATTCAAATAATCTAATGTTGCATCCCACGATATAGTATCAGGAGCCTTCGGATCCGTAAATGAACATCCTCGGAGATAGACATTCTAATCGATAGCATCATCAAAAGAAGCCCAAATCCGCCGGAGTGTCCTCTTGTCAAGCGATATTGTTGGAACAAAAAAGACGGACTTTAAGCGAGGACAGCGAACCGACTCCAAAACAATTCTTTGCATCACTCATTGCGGACCCAAGACCCTGTGATGTAGTTCCTAAGAACGGGCTCCGTAGCTGCTCGGTGCGACGCATTGCATAGATCAGGGTAGCCACATCCGTTAGCAGCCGAATATGCAGGTATTTCCACCGTTCAGTCGGTATAGAGGCTGCGTAAACCGTTGATGAAGGTTTCGTCCCAGGATGAAAGGACGTCGATGCGCTTCTCGACGCATGCTGATGTACTCTCTTACTTCTTGGAGATTCATTGAACGGTGTCAAGCGGAGATGCGGCAGCAGAGTCAGTGTGAGGGAAAATATAATGCAGCATGATGAGCGTCCATTGAGCCAGTCGTCCTCTAGCAATTGGTTTGCAGTTTGCCGATCTTCGGGACGCCACTGTATTTTTATATAAGATTGAATATTCCCCGAATCTAATTGAGATAGATCAAGTTCTAACAAAGAATTCTTGGTCAAATTTGGAAGAAACGTGATCTGAGAAAATCTTGCTCTCAACCCTATTTCCCGCAGAGTTTCGCATACAGCAACAGTATGTTCGCTCTGAATCATTCGTGATTGCGCGCACCCAGGCGTGTGCCGATTTGCCTGGCCACAATCTTCATTCCTCCCGTGCTTCTAGAGGTGGTGGCGCGATTCATGACTGGTGGTCCAAGCTTGCTTGGACATGCTAGCTTGGTAATTGATGTAAGACCGCTCTTTTTACATTTGATAAGATGGTATGTAAAGCGGGCAGCCTTGATGTTAAATCTGCTGACTTTCTACCATAGAGTAGCATGGTGATACTACTTCAGCGGATATATGAGGAAAATGAACTTGTGAACATCGTACAACAAAGAAAACATATTGAATTGCCAGAAGCTGTAGTCATTTGGACTTATAGTTCGCGACTGAAGGCATAAAGCTTCTGTTGGAATATGGTCCGAAAAGTGCTCGTGCCTATCCCTACGATGTTGTGCATCCTTTGATTGTGGTCAGGTGATCAGCGCCGAACAAATTCAAGGGCGAAGTCATAAGGTATCCATCACTTGTTAGGAGGTCAAGTCGTGGTAGTTGATCGTTATTCTGCCATTAGTAGTTTCACTGCTAAATAGTCTTTGTTCTCTAGAGATCTCTCACAACGTGTTCCAATGCCTTTGTTGCCTATGCACCATTGTCCTTTCGTAGGAACGGTCTTATCATCTGCGTAGTAGAAAAATGTTAAAACGTCCAAGTCTTCTGTCTCGCCATAAAAGAGCTTGCTGCAAACTTCCATTACGTACAAATGAGCCGAACGCGCATGCCACCAGAAACTTCATGCAATCAACTGATCACCCATCTCCTTACGTCATTTAAGTAGATATAGGTTTGGTTTGACACCTTTCCATCTCCAGCGCCAACCTTGACATCTGAAAATACTCCCTTTGCGACGCGTTCATCAATCTCCTTTGTCGAAAGAACCACCGCATCTAATTCCTTATCGTATCTGAATGTGAGAGTCGGAATGTGCGATTGCACCTCTATCATTAAGCCTAGAGTACACTCTTTGATCCATTCTCCTTCTAGCAACCCATGTTCGGACAAGCCTGGCATCTCACGAAGACGGTACTGCTCATAAGCGTCCTCGATTGTCACTCCTTCAAGTCGCTTGCCGAACTCCGTGTTTCGAATGCTATCGTTGCGCAACAGTCGTGGAACTGTGTACGGTTCAGCAGGTTCTGTCAATCTGCATGCCCAAATGTGAAATTGTGGTGGTAATGTATCAATGGTGTTCTTGTAGTGATGAACGCGGTCTAATACTTGTAGCTGGATTTGTCTCGAAGACATGTCTTCTAATGGCAGGTAGTCGTTCCTCCATGGAGGTTCGCTGACGAAGGACAGAATCTCATGAAGGACTATCTTGAGCGTTGGGATTGTGAGCTCACGATAATAATGATTGGCAAGACTTAGAGCGTAGAGATCATCAGCTCGAGTTGTTGGTTTATCTTGCAGCTTATCTATGATTTTCAGATGCAATTCTGTCGGAAGTGTGTCCATTGCAGGAGTTGGACTAAGGGTTTAGTGATAGAAACAATGAATGAATTGTTGGTCTGGGTCAAAGTCAACACTAAAGAGTCAAGCAAGTCGTAGCTGGAATTGTGAATCAAGATTTGTGCTCGGACAAGCTCCAGCATACCAGGTGTAGTACAACTATATATCTTTAGCGAAACCGTTGTACAGCCATGTAGTCGCGGGGTCTGAAATTTTTCCCATGTCCTCTTAAATTCCCTGGCTGGGGGTTCGGGTCGTACAACTTTGGTTGGAAAGCGATACCCGACTGTGAACATGTCTGAAAACTATCACTGGACAGTCTATAAGGACCATTAGGAGTTCGTTATTCATGGTATCTCCATCACGCGCGTGGTGGCTTAATACAAGGTTAGCTCAATAAGGATAGTGTATGCTTCCTTGACGACGGACCGGAATCCTTCTACTATTATGGTCCGAAACAAAGCAAAAGGTCGCATGTTGAGTTTTGCATAAGCGTACATCTTTGCCAATAGCCTTACAAAAAATGCAGAATTCAGAGTTGGCCTGCAGCCTCATTTAGCCCGCAACCTGGACACTATCACTTTCAACCTCATAGCCTCCTTGTTCATCTTGTGACTGGCTTGCGATTTCCGAGGCTCGTCCCTGTTCCGCCTGTCGATCAATTTCCACCGTTGAAGTAATCATGGCATGCTTCTCCTCGCTATATCTGAGAGTGATATCGGGACAGAACGCGCGGAGATGCAGGCACATACTGATTGTGACTTCGTACACCGTGTCGTCGTGCATAAGCCCACCATCATTGAGCCCAGGTATTTCCAAGTTGCCTTTACTCCCGAAAAGCCTCCCAAGAACTGTTCCTCGGCACTTCTCCCAAGGAGTAGGTGTTTTGTCATTATCATTGAAACTTTCACGGGTGACCGACCACGGCCGAGTAGGAGCCTCCAGGCGGCAAGCCCATCCGCGGAATCTCTTGGGTAAATCTCTGATGGTGTGGACGTAGAGGGAAAGATGGTGATTGTCTGATAATCGACGGCCTAGTAGATTCTGATCTGTGCTGCTAGTGTTCGACATCCATGGAGGCTGCACTATAGAAGCGGAGACTTCTTGTAGAGCCTTCTTGAGGATGGGATATGCGAGAGTGTAAAAGTGACGATTAGTTGCAGAGATGGCAAAAAGACTGTCAACACGATCGTAAATGCTGCCGGACAGGCTTTGTACTACTTGCTCTTGGAGCTCGGTTGGTAGGTCATTCATTGTGATAGGTCTTGATGGTTGGTTTAGGTAAGAGTGTTGCTTAGTATAAAGTTTGAGATGCTCAATACCCGATGTCAATATTGATGGTTGTAAAATGATGTGTTGTAAAAGCTATCCCAATGGCAGAAGTTTCCATTGCCTAACGCTGACACAGGTTAGTAAGCAGGGTATTAAGCGAGGAGTGAACAGATCACAATCTCAGCTCAGGTCGTACAAAGTCTCATGGAACGAGTGTTTCATGACGAAATATTATTGATGTGTGAGTCAATCCATTAAAGCAAAACGTATTTGGCATCCTTGCCACTATTCTAGCACTTCTAATGATGAGTGAAGGTTTCAATAAAGAAGGATATGTGAAGTTAATATATATGGGTTAAATCTATTAGCATGGAGCCAACTTTCTAACCATAAAATTGAGTTGCGATGAGTCACGCTCCGCTTCTTATCTTCATGATAGCGACGAACAAGAATACCGCATTCCCCAAGGTAATGCCTCTATGATGTCCTCGAGATATGACTCCAGAAATGTAATGAAGGAGTGGTTTATTCAGATCTTGGGGTAGGGGAAAGTAGAGATTTGGCGGAGGGATTGCCCGTCTTTCCTATTGCATCCGCGCTGTCTAGCTCACGCAATACCTGCGACTGGACCTCTGGAGGTGACTTCTTCATTGTCACATGCAGACAGATCGATTCTGGTCAAGTCAAAGTCGAGAGGCGGAATGGGTAATGAGTCGAACGTCCTCAAGTTTGCAAGGAAAGAAAGAAACAAGCTCACAAGAGCATCACGGAAGTGGGATACGCCGCGAGCTTGTGGTGGGCATATGAAGCCTGTGAAGCATTCCCGATTTTGTGATGATTATAACACTTCTATCTCCTTTTGGAGGCTATGGCATGTCTGAAAAAATCCCCAATCTACTTTGGGAACGCTCATGGCTCAACAATCCTGGCTTTCTCATTACCACTCCACTTTCCCAACAGTCACTCAACTCACGGCTCCTTGACAACACCACTCTCAGAAGGAAGCCTGATGTGTTTTTCCTCAGCGGAAATCGTCAGAGCGAGTGACCTTTCATTATACTCAAGCTTGATACCGCTGTAGGCAGCCTTCATCCGCGTACAGAGCGAAACTATTCTATCCCCAGGGTGGTCCGCCTCAATAACGTTCTTCAATGGCACATCGGCGATCAATGGCGTGTCTTCACTGACATTGAATTCCTTGATTGCTTCACGTGCAAAACGCTCATTCTGCGTTCCGTTAAAGGCCATTCGCAGTACCCGGAATGCACAAGACAGTACGGCTGGAGAGGAGCTGTCTTGCGAAATGTCCAGGGGCGAAAGCGTTTTGGTAATTGAGATATTGACCAAACATACTGGTAGAGAAGCCGTATGTTGAGCTCATTCTGCGTTTTGGGTCTGATCACTGTCCTCAAAATGCCGAAGATGGGCTGTTGCAATTTATTGATCTTCAGTTGTGGATACTGGTGTATCCACGGAGGCCAGTCGCTGTCTAACAAGACGACAGTCCAAAGGTGACGCGTAAGAACTGGGTTGATTAGCCAGTGATAGTTTCGATTTACCAAGGACAAGACTAATTAATCGTCTGCTTTGAAGATCGCATCTCCCTCAAGACTCGAAAGAATCTGTTCGACCATCTCGGTTGGTAATCGATTCATGATGAATAGCTGCAGATGATTCAAATCAGAAGATGGTGGAACCACTGCTTCACAGATGAGTCTATATAGCAAGTAGCCTAAGTGTCCTGTCCACCCGGTTGATGGCACTTCGGCTGTAGGTGTTGGATTTGCTTTGCTACACAACAAAACTTCAGGTGTCATTCCATGTCAAGTCAGAGAAAAAGCCTCAACAAAGCATGAAAGATCGATCAAAAAGCCAAACCCCTTGGATCTTTTGTTCCGCGTGGTTCAACACAAGCGTACATGAGCATCTGCATCTCGTTAAGTCCATTGTTCTTTCAAATAATACGCAAGTCACCACCAGCGTTTTAGCAATCACGTTCACGATCTCTCAATAGCCACAGTCTGCCCAGCCTACATACCGAGTGTCGAGATAAAAACTTTGTATCCATTTGTGTCAAGGAACTATCCCACGCCCAAGGGTTGATTGTATCGTAGTAGTATTTATTTCTTACCAACATGAAATACGCTGTGATTAATACCTCGCAACATAAAAAACAACGCCCCTTTTATTGTTCGTTTTGACCACCTACAGCCCGACACCATGGCGATACGTCCCATCTGCCGGTAGATCTATCGAAGCTTTCCACTAAATTGTAATGGTATCTTAGAGCGTCAAGTCGTCCTTCCTGACGGAGTACACCTTTCAATATCGTCGCTTCGGGGTCTCCGATCCCCAATCTGATTGGACTGTGGATATTTTTACATTGCGTCCTCTGGACGGGGTTCTTAACGCCCAAGGGTGGTCGATCTACACCTCACTCTGAAGTCGAGACGAAGGCTGAGCCGAGAACATACGGTTGAAGTATCTTGTATTGGGTGAATGTCCCATTGTGTTGTAGCAACACGATTCCAAACACCGCCACGCCTGTTCCTAGGAACGAGCGTCGCAAAATTGACCCAAGGATCTCTTATAATACATTAAGCCAGCAGACTCTCGCGCGATAAAGAGTTGTTTTATAGCACAAGTTAGCAACATACTTGCGATGAGGCTGTATCGTATACACTGTCACGGTTGTGCCCCTATTATGTGCTTAGTTTCTTAGCTCGAGCCCCAAGAATGTCTAAGCATTAGACACTGGAGAGCTGTTTAGAACCCAGGAGCTTCTGCACAGCATCTTGGCGGGCTTATGGGGCCTGCCTGAGCCCACCTAAGTCCCTAAATCTTACGCTTTAGCTAGGTGATTCATCGTAAATGTTCGCCTAATTAGCGTGACAAATTGCAGCACATATGGAACAACAATCTTCGTAGAGAATGCAAGTAGGTGGCATGTATTGACTGCTGCCTCGAGGGACAAAGGACACAACAAATGATTCTGCACCGAGATACTTTGCGACAGTTTCAGTGGCTTTTGACTGACTTTTCGGGATTGATTGTCGCAATGTTAATTACAACTGAACATCATACAATGACTCTGCGGACGTGCTGAACAGTCGAAGCGGATTAAACAAGTATTTCAGGAGTGTTGTACGACATAGTTGACTTCAACACATGGTCGTCTAACGGCTTTCGCACAAATTAGAAGTTCAAGCTCAGCACTGGCTATTTCCCACCCACAGCCCACATTTACTCACTACTATGGACAAATTACCGACAGAGCTGGATATCAAAATCGTCAATGAGATACCCCACTCATTGGCCAGTTACAGATGCAGATTTTGCCACCAAGGATCTCTTTTCGCTATCACTCACAAATACCCACTTTCGCAGGCTGTCAATGCCTTTAATCAAACAGAGACTGCAAGAACATCCTCGATAGTGTTGCACAACCACCATGGGTAACCATGAGACTTTTCCATCTGCCCCTCGGCATACTTGAGACTCCTTTATCTATATTACGTGTGATAGAGACCTTCGAATTTCTCCGAAGCTTTTCACAACGCTCGTTACCATTCCAGCGCTGGATACTCAAGAAGAATGCACCGATCCGCCCTTACGCCTTATCGTGCAGCCCCAAAGATACGATACATCTGGACCATACTTTTGGGGATGGGACGGAGCGCTCGCAACGTGCTGTCACACTTGGATTACAGATGCAGGGTATGAGCCATAGAGACTTCATAGAGGGCACTGATTGGAACACATTGGTATGCAATGGCTGCTTGAGCAGGTCGACGATTGCAATATGTCTTGAGATGAGGGCGAAATGTCGCTACATTAGGTTGAGATATGATAATAAGAGGATGGCAATGATCGTGTCAAGCGTTGGGCTTGAGGACGAGGAACAGGCACTTGAAGTCGAAGGAAGGTAGGTAATGGGCAAGCACCAATATCAAACCACTTACTATTCGACATGAGAGTACTGCAACCAATGACGTATCTTGCAACAATCTCTGGACTAGAAGGGAACCACAAATAACAAATAGCTGTCGTGAACGCAATGCTACACTTTGGCCCCAAAAGTTAGAATTATGTAAAATGCATCTCTAGGTCTCAATCCTCATATTTGACTTTCTGTTTTCACGAGCCATGACCCTGGCTTCAGCTTCTTTCATCTTAATCAACGTTTCTCGTATCCCGCGTTTCAGCTCGGAAACTCAACCAATATGCGATGTCGGAGAATTTATGCGACATTCGAGCTTTGAACCTTATGTTAGTGTTTATAACGTCTTCAATATGGGCAAATGCATGAGCTTCCAATAAGGTACCCAGAATGTTGGAAGTAATGGGGGACTTGTCTATGCAGGCTGTATTTGTCACTATAACGTCCGTGTTTCCCTATGGACGCCGATTAGAGCCACAAAGACTGGTCGTAATTCAGCACACTGCGAGACTTGGACCTACTTTCAGAAATGGTCCTCTAGTTGTGATCTTCACGACAGCATGGCGGGGTTTAGGACTTCTGTGTCCGCCGTATGAGGCGCCGGTAACGGATCAGAAACAGACCTTGACCTCGTGGCGCAGCGTTTCCAGCACTCATGCCGGTTACATCACGGTCCGGGGTCTGAAACGGACCCACAATTACAAAAATTTCGTTCAACTTGAAGGAACGTCTGCAGAGTACAAAGGTATGAAGTTCCGTTTGAGATGCGATTTGTCTAGAGGGTCGGGTTGAGGTTATTTCCAAAAGGCAATGTCGCCCAGAACAATCACTTCTTCTTTCTCCTGGCTATCCTTTGTCGCACTCATTAGCTTAGTATTTAGTCGACCTCAAGCAGCCTCCAAACCTTTCCTACTACACCTTTCCAGACCCACCTTGTGAAAACGGCCTAACCAAAGCCAACGGCCCCTTCTACCAAGAACTCAGCGTAAAGCCGAACATCTGCCTTGGAGAAAACAAACACATCCGTTTCGACCTCTCATGCAGCGACACGCCCCTTCCGACCGGCTTCGACTACACCGCAGGTTTCGCAACAACTCTGAATGAATTCGATAAAACCATTTATGGTCTCATGGCAACGCGTGATCCTGGGAAAGAAGTCGAGGAGCAAGACGTAGGCAAGATAGTGCCGATGCCCAACGCTGACAGTCTTATCAACCACAACCCTTTCTATGAGACAAAGTGTGTCGGTTCTGGAGGCCCAGCTGGCGGAGCTTGTGTGATGATCAAGCTGCGAGAAGATGCTGGTGCGCAGCAGCATTTTACGGCGTGGGGGCTGTATGATCTTTTAGCGACGCTGAGGAAGGTGCCCGGAGACCCTCTAGTTTGCAGGATTGATGTGCATACGGCTGATGGCATTCATTTTGGGACTGGTTGTATCGATTATGTTAGAAGCTTTGATCCAAAGAGTCCGCCAGCTTGCCCGGATATACCTCGGCCTTGATACAAATCACAATGTTAGACAGAGATATTTAGGTTCCCAGAATGTATGAGAGTAGTACCTTCTGAAAAGGTTACAGTAAAGAAGTCCTCAGCTCATGGTCAAAGCTAGGATGTTTGTGAGGAAAGTGTACAGTCCAACGATTGGTGTGATAGATAATTTGAACATTAGGTCAGTACTTTGGGGAAAGAAGTGGTGATCAACCAGGGCTGCAACCTAGATCCATTCATGAGACAACTCATGCATTCGCCACTAAGTATCCCATAAACCGGTGCGCTGCACTTTTTGAGTGGGAAGCTAAAATTCCAAGGGCATATCCCTAGAGCAGGGCTAAGATCCTAGGGGGTTTTAGGAGAAATGCCGTTAAAGGTAAAAGCTTAACAGCCTATTTCTTAGGGCTTCCCATGGGCGCTCACTTTGAGGGTTTAGTATTTAATATTGTGGCTTCAAGCGCTCACGGCCTGTTTCTGGCGTGAAGTAAAACCAGTCACGTGCAATCCACATCTCTTTCTCTTGGCGTCTTTGACACTCTACCTGCGTCACATTTTTCTTTGATGTTTTGGTCACCACACGTACTTCTTCTCACCAGCTCATATCTCTATCCCTTTAGCAGGTTTGATCCGAAGATTCTTTTTCCTTACAAAAGGCATCTCAAGATGGAGCGTTTGCCAACAGAACTGCATGAACAGATCATCCAAGAGGTCCGTCTTGATCCTGAGGTGTGGCCAGATATCTCTGTACAACCAATACGCCATCTCTTCTCACTAAGTTCAACGAATCACTACTTCCATGACCTCGCAAGGCCATCAATAAGAAAGCATTTGGATTCAGTCCTCCAGAATATCCCACCGCCACCCTGGGAAACCTCTCCAAGCATGCTCCTTCAATCTGAAACTTCGACTAAAGTTTCGCCGCTTGTGCAGCTTTACGCGTACCTTAACAAATTTGAGTGGCAGTCGCCGGGCTTTCAGCGGTGGATCACACGGGTTACTGCACCTGTTCAATCTTACACTTTTTTCATGCAAAATGCTTACGATCGGAAATATGTGGGAATTCTTGTCCTGGAAAACATAAACAAAGTTATGAAACGAGGCAGAGCACGAGGTCTCTATGCATTGGCGGACTTCATAAATGGGCTCGATGTATTTGCGGGAGAGGATCTGATATATCTTCCTATCGTGAATTTGTGTCTGGCATTGAGGGTCAGAAGTGACTGCATCAGGTTGAACTATGACAAGGAGGAGGATTCTATCATCGTATCAAGCGTCGGAACTGGCCATTACTGATATGCGTACGGCGGATGAGGCTCTTTTGGCGCTGAGGACACTGAACAATTGCAAAGCATCGACGCCAGTAATTCAACGGCTTGTCCAATCAGGCATCAGTCTTGAGAGCATCAAGAAATCTGGAAAATGGAATATTGACCTGCACAGAGGCACACTACAGCAGAGTTACATATGAAGTACTATAAGTAGAGAACATTCGAAAGGCAGCAAATGTCGTTAATTAGAGATAAAACATCACAGGCTGTAGTACAGAGGAAGAGTTGGCCTTTCTTTGGTCTTGAACTTGCCATCGAAGTATTCTTGTAGCCTGAGGTATTTGAGATGAGTGTGCTCGTGAGCTTATGCGTCATACTAAACGCGCATGACGAACGTCATAGCAGTGTCGTGCAGCCAGCCTTCATCATGTACACTTCCTACCGGACAATACTGTCACAAATTAGATACATTAATACGCGGGTGTTTTTATGATCAACACATCTCCATACCTATTCTTGCAGCCTTTAACATCTCTCGATATCCGTCCTTTTCCGACTTACGAAGCTGCCGTACATTTGTTGTCCACCTTTCTCTCCTACACAACGATGGAGCATCTACCGCTAGAATTGCTTGAGCAAATCATTCGTGATGTACAGGGTAAGCAAGGCAGCACATCATTATTCATATATGAGACCGACTCTAAAGGCTTCCTAGACTCTCCTACCCAGGATCTTTACAATCTCTTCTCGCTAGCCTTCACCAACCGCCACTTCTACAAGATTATGATGCCCTTGGTGAATACTCGTCTGGGATCCATTCTCCAACAAGTTGTCTCGCCCCCATGGGTGAAACTTCCAGGCACAGTGACCGACCCCCCTATCGCAGCGGCACATCAGCTTCTTCAAGACTCGGACGACTACCTAAGAAGCTTTGCTGGACATTCTTTAAGCTTTCAATGCTGGATAACTCGAAGCACTGCACCAACCAAGCCTTATCCAATTATTGTTTCCCATCCTGAGCCTATAACACTTACATTCTGGGATCTATTTGAACGCGGAGATGCTGCACTTGAATGTGGGCGGAAGCGAGGCATTGATGTTGGAGCTATGTTCAAGAAAGGCCTGGATTATAGCGAAGAAGCGAACTGAAAGGTCCTTCCTACCTTTGTATCCTGCTTAGAGCTCAGGGTCAGGAGTGATTGTATCCGGCTAAGGTATGACGAGGCAAGGAACGCAATCGTAGTTTTAAGGGTCTAAGACAGGGAATACCTATTGCTTGTTGAGATTGAGCAAGACAAGAGGACTTGAAGCTGGAGTATGGGGCTTGTATGATACTGAAGATAAAAAGCAACAATATGAAGCTCATGTACGACGCGCTGACAGATAACGTCATTGTGTCGAGCATTCACATAGCTACTCGTTATGCGAAAGAATTAGTCTAGGGGCTTGACACTAGCGAGAGAAGGTGTCATATGTCTTCAAGACGTTTTCATTAAAATCTCAATCATATTCACATAGGTCGAGGCAACCTTCTCGTTGTAAAAATCTAGTCACCTGACCAACCAATCATCCATCTCCTAACGACTACCTGCCTTTAAGCTGAATACAACACGATCTCTCTACCTCGTCCAACCATGGATCGCATGCCACTTGAACTACACCGCCAGATCATTTCTGATCTTGTGGCGATCACTCAGCAACCCAGCGCAGACCTCTTCAGCCTATCCCTCGCAAATCACTATCTTAGAGCCGTGGCCTCCCCCACACTATCAAGTCAACTAGATGCGATCGCCGCAGGGTCACCCCGGCCGCCATGGGAAATCTATCCAGGATCAGAGCCCACAATGCGAAACGAAACCGACGAGATCCTCGCCAGCCTTCACGAATGGACGCTTGACCCCCATGGCCGAAAACCAAAATTACAGCGCTTCTTTCATCGGAAAACACTACCCGCGAAACCATTTACTGTACCACGTCAAGAAGGCAACAAAGATTGGTTCAGACGAGGATATGAATTCGCTGGCTCAGATGAAGACGTCAAAGCGATTTCGTTGTGGATGATAAATAATGCGCTGGATAACATGGGTTTCGAAGTTGGGGAACTCGATGCCGAACCTTGGTTTGACGGGATAAGCGACGACGAGTTTCTGCGAAGGGGTCTTCTTCATGGTCCTACTTTTATGATATGCTGGCAAGTGCGTATCAGATGTGACGGTATTAGGATGAGGTATGATGAGAAGACGGACTCGGTGATGTTGTTTCCCAAGAGCGAGAGAATGGCGTGACAGGTCAATGATAAGTTAGCTTTCCACAGGAGAATTCGCATCCGCAAGGTTTCGGTGACCAACACCCATATCCCAGAATTTTGTGTGAAATAAGCCGTGCTAATGATCATGCCAACCACAGTCAAGATTACGCACACTTTCGTAATCCGCAACACCTCAGAGTGTTCATTCCTAGAGTCGCCCTTGCCCCACAAAGATCATTGCACAGCTACAGATGCCACTAGGAAACCGCTCACCGAGGTACAATGTTCCCCACCATCCCGCCTTCGTCCGTCCAACATACATCCCAATGGAGCGACGATTCCAACAACTCCCACCAGAAACTCAACTGCACATACTCAAAGAACTATCGAACGCCTCAATCGCGGACCCCGCAGACCCAAGACCCGACCCTCGGCACCTCTTCGCATTATCCATGACGAGCCGCTACTTCTACGATCTCACCTACCCAATCATCAAGCGTCAGCTCAACGCGATCGTCACCGAGTATACGCCTCCATCGTGGATGAAGTATCCTGGGATGGTCTCAGACCTACCTACGCAGAAAGGGACACTCATGTTCCAGTACTATCGCTATCGTAATAGTTTTTTGCCTCCTTCAGGTTAGTGAATCATTCGACAGACATAGACCGGAGTTGCGGGCATCTGACTTGATCAGAGCCAAGTAATGGGTGAGATTCAAGAACATGCGTGCGGGAGTATGAGGCTGGTTTACAGTCAGGATACATACGTGTTGATGGAAATGAAGAGGCTTGGTATGGTAAGGCTGGGGGCCGTGGCTTGTCAACTAGGAGCTTATTATTATCTGGCTAGAGCATAGATAGATTTACGCAAGAAGATCTTTTTCCGTTGCAGAATCATGTGACTCTTTATCTTCATCGTCAATTGCGCAGTACCTAGAGGGCTCACTGCTAGTCGATTGCTTGTCACGCGCCGCCAGCCTCAGTACTCGTTACGATAATCGCACATGTACGTGTATCATAGCACAGCCTGATATCCTTATAACGCACCTTCAACTTCATACAAGTCCCAACCGAGAGCTCCGACAACCATACCGCTTCCTCCGAGCTATCGAGATCTAGGCCTTCAATGCAGTCGAGCGAGAGTTTCGTTCCCCGATCACCTTTTTGTAACAGCATGGCTCGCCTCATCATCTGCGCACAGAGAGCTTTTTTGGGATGATTATTGTGGATATGTAAGCGTGGGATAGGATATGGATAGGTAGGTGCAGTTCTGCGGAGTAACCATTTTTGCAGCTTTCGACGCCGTTCCTCGATGTCTTCGACGTATTTGAAAAGTTGGCGTATCACTATCTCGGCTTTTACAGATGTTGGCGAATGAGTGGTACCTGGATGTGCTCTCCAGGGAGGCGGCGTGATGCTGGCTAGTATTGAATCAAGTCGATCTGTGAGAAATGGCTCTGCTAGTGTCCTGTAGTAATGGTTTGTAAGGGAAAAGTTGAAAAGGTAGGGGGTTGTGAGGTTGGGTAATCGCTTGTTCAAGCGGTGCAAAAGGTACTTGATAATGTGCAAGTGGAGGTCTGGTGGTAGACGGTCCATCTTGAAACAATATTCAATTAAGCAATTTGTCACAATAAGCCGAAAAGAAGGCGATGCACAAGCTGATATACAAGGAGTGTCTCTTATTATGGGTGCTGGTGATACGTCTACGTGTGGGGTCGTAATCCTCGACACAACCGTCGTAGGCAGCGTCTCCACAATAGAAACGTGTTGAGATAAACTAGCGGGAAAAGCCTTGGTGTTTGTGTTAGTGGTATTGATACTGTATTAGGTTCGGATTCCTAATGGCGCTGATACAATACTGTAACGGTGTTTCTATTTTCTATGTTGAGGTGTCAAGATGGAAACAAAGTCCGCTTCCTCCGCCTTCAGCCTTGCCAGCCACCAAAAGTCATAGCTTTCACTCCTTTTCCCCAGAGTCGTCACTCAGTTTGCCATTGCCTCACTACTTGAAATAACGATCCTGTCCAGATCCCTAGCATACCCCAGCCGAATGACCTCACAGCTAGCTTTCAGCTTGAGACACAAAGCGATACTTGGATTGGTAAGACACTGAATCCATGTCTCGCCAGTCAGCCTTTTGAATCCCATCTTATCAAAGTTGTCTACACCGTCAAACCAGCCACAAAATTCGTAGTGGCCTTCCCGTCCAGCCAGACGATATGCTTGACGAGAAGTCTCCAACATCATCCTTTTCTTGAACTCCCTGCTTAGGTTGTAGTAGATTGGTAGTGGATAGGGGCAAGTGGGTGCCGTTTTGCGCAATAACCACCCTTGAAGCGGCTTTGGTCTTTCGTTGATGTAAGCCAAGTACTCGAGCAACTGGACCAAGAGGATACTGTATTGTATTCTTGGAGGATTTTCTATGGTACCCGGATAGGCTATCCAAGGCGGGGGTGTCACAATCTCGAGTGTAAAGCTGAGTTGATTGGCGAAAATGGGTAACACGAGCTCTCTGTAGTGATGGTTTGTAAGAGAGAGGGCAAAAAGATCCGAGAGTGCATCATCGCAACACTCCTCGTCATACTCCGAGTAGCAGGTCAAGGATTTAATAATATGTATGCGGGTTTCGGTGGCTAGTCTTTCCATCTTGTATCCATGTGGTGGGACTAATAATACGGAGAATAGTGAAGAGTCAAGCGAGGGATTGGTTAGGTGATGGAAACACTGAGTATCATAGATGTCATAAATGTCAGCGTCGGGTGAGGGGTGGAAGATAGGCTTGAGGTTGTGGGTCGATGAAAATTGACTTCCTGGTACCGAAGCCATCTCGAAGCCTCTTTCACATTTCGCAGACATACAAATCATCGACAAACCTAACATCCTTTCTCACACTCAATCTTCTCTAGAAATCGAGCAATCTGTTTTCTCTTCCGTCTTTCTTTTCTTCTCTGCTGAGCCTTTGCTATTCTCTCATTGATGGCCTCCGTCGAAATCTCTACCGCGTCCATCGCCTTGTCATACCTCAGTGTGATCCCCGCCGTCTTTGCATGCACCTTCAGCCCGATGCACATAGCAAATGTCGGGCTATGAAATGTACGTGCCGAAATATGATCCTTGTCTATACAGTCTTCAATCCAATCCCCCCATTGATCTCGCGAAAAACTTTCACCTTCAACACCAGCTTTAGTCAAAGCATTCCGGAAGCGCGTCTTCATGTCTTTATCAACAAAACGCTTGCAATTGCCAAGATATGGTAAGAGATACGGTTCTTGCGGAACGGTTTTGCGGTGAATCCAGGCTCGACAATTTTCGATTGGTTCAGGGCCAAAATAGTACGCTGTTTGGTGGACGCTGGCTATGTAGGTCTCGAGCTGTGACAATGGCTCGTATGGGTTTCGGCAGTAAAAAGCTGAGGTTGATGTAATGGGATACGTGATCCATGGCGGCTCTGCCACTTTACTAAGGACTTGATTGAGCCTGCTTTGTATTAGAGGAGCAGTGAGTGCATGGAAGTAGTGGTTTTGGAGAGCAAGAGCGAAGAGGTCCGTGAGACAGAAGCCGGAGCATGATGTCAAATCACGTATGATTTGATCATGGACTTCTGTGGGTAATCGGTTCATGGCTCAAGATGATAACTCCTGTGTATTGTCTGGTCTCAATCGTGACTCATCAGGTCATTGTTGTCTGCCTCAGTGCTGACATAAGATACCGTCATTCGGTCAATCTAGGATAATGAACATACTCCATCACAGTCTGCATGTTGTCGGCGGGTATAGACCTAAGAAGGATGGTATGAATAGGATGAAATGTGGAAGAGTGTTGTTCGAGTAGGGACGAGTACGCGGTCTTGAGCTTGTCTACTTGTGATAAGAACTGCTGTACATGACGAATAATGCGCACAGCATCAAAAATCCAGAGCAATGATGTCATGCTTGGTTTTCTACAGCTCCAAATGAAATGACATAGCTAAGTTCAGTAGCTACAAGCTGCATATGAGAAGGATGTACTGTGCTTCTTGGCTTGACAAAGCCATCAAGACTGGTCTTGTTCCCATATCCCGCATCTGACCATGTTCCGTCTTGTATGTCGTGCACTAACCCTCCGTGGGCATATCACGAGCTAGTGAATAGCAACATGTTCCACATCACAATCTGTCATCTCGACCATTCCATTCGAGACATCCATCCTATCAGCTTGTTGCCTCTATTTGACCGTTCGCCCTCGTCTAGAGACCTTCATCCTTCACTTGTTGCTTTCGTGCAATCCTCTGATCAAGCTCCGCCGTCGACACCCAAATAGCATGTATGTTTCTAGCATATCGCAGCGTGATAGCAGCAGTCTTAGCAAGCGCCTTAAGTTCAGTACAAAGCGCAAAAGTCGGTGTGAAGATCAAACTTCCTTCCTCCAGCTCGTCTGCTTCAAAGCCTTCGATCCATCCAGTCTGTAGCCAGGTGTCCCATGTGACGGGTCGATCCAGTCGAGCTAAAATCTTGCTTTTGGAAAAGAATGTTTCGCAGTGGTCGTTGCGAATGCAAGGCAATGGGTATGGTTCTTTCGGAGCAGTCTGTCGGAACGCCCATCCTTGATACCTCTTCGGGTTGTGCAGCCAAGTCTTGCCAAAAGTTCTCGTGATGCTCTTGAGATATCGCGCCAAGGCCAGTAACATCGTTCTGTGAGACTGATGCGACGCCTGGCCGGAGGCGGACGGCCACAATAGCCATGGTGGTGAGCTGACTTTCTCTAAAATGATGCCGAGATGTCTTCGGAGGTGCGGTGTTGCTACATCATAGCAGTGTTTGCTAGCCAGAGATAGGAACAGTAGATCCTCTGGCCACTCAACTGAGGATATGCGAAGCTCGTCAATGATAAGAAGGTGCAGATCATTTGGAAGCTTTTCAATTGGAGCCGCCATGACGAGTGTAATCTGGGTGGTGGTGAAGCTTCGACGAAGGTGGGAGATGCTTTGTAGGTGAACACCACGAATTGATTCACGCAATCTAGCTGACTAAAGTGTTCTCCAACACTCTACTAGATTCACTGCTGATCAGAGTATGATGATTCAATCTAGCCCCTTCCACCGCCCTCCCCGCTGATGACACTTGCATCACCACCACCCTTCGCCGACACCCACACCACCTTCTTCTCCTTATCAAACCTCAACCCAATCGCCGCCGTCCGAGCTCTCGCCTTAAGTTCCACACAAGATGCGCAGGGAGCCCAGAACGAATCTCCAGAATGATACATCTTGCCCTTGCCAACCCCAAGAAATGGCTCAATGTCCTCGATCCAGCCCAAGCAGTGGCTACGCGATCCATCCTTGCAAGCACGAGTAGCCTCAACGACACGTTGATACAGACTCAATGCATGGAACTGGTTGGCGATGTTTGCTGTGCATGGAATAGGAAAAGGCGTTTCAGGGGCGGTCTTGCGGAATGCCCATGCTTGGAAGTTTTCTGGTACTAGAGGAGCTTGACTGGCGGAAATAGTGACTATGGTTGTTATGTAGTGAATGAGCTGTATGTTTATGGTTCCGCCGGATCTGATCATGGTATGTGTTGGAGTGGGCACTTCCCAGGGAGGCTTGGGGAATCCTCGTAGAACATTGTTGAGATTGGCTGTGAGGATGGGTGTGGTGAGGGTGTTGAAGAAGCGGTTCGCTACGCAAAGATTGAGTAGGGTTTTGCGTGAGGTGTTTGAGTCGCAGTCGAGGTTCTGGATGATTTCAATGAGAATTTCCGTTAGTAGACAACCCATAGTGCTTAATTGGTGTCTTAACTTCTACAGATGACTAGACATAAATGCAAGGTCTGAGTGATGATGTCGTGATACTCATTCGGGATTATACAAGAGACAAGGTGCAAAGAAACTGGTGTGTCAAGGAGTGTGTAATACTGGCCTTGCGCCAGCGAAATATTTTTGATTCACAGTCTTTCCGCTTAGTGAATCTGATAGTCTCCAGTAGATTTGTGGACTCGCATAAATTATCCGATGCGGTATCTAGGACGACGATATTGGTAATTGCACAACGTCGTCATGATCTTGTATGATCTCAATTAGAACTCATAAATGCACGGTATCATATGGACTATGCAGCACCTCAAAATCATATCAGTAGAGTCCTTTCAAGAATTCTTCTCTGCCATGATACCGCCACTCTCATAGTCCCAACTCCCCGCTCTTCATCCGTTCTTACTTCCCCCCTGGAACCCCTTTTATCCAATCTTAACAACTCTTCCCAACACCTCCCCCCTCTTGTCACACTCCCCCATCATGATCATGCTTTTCATGGACGCCCCGCCCCTATTCATGAAATATACGTCCAAAATGCTCATAGAGTCTTGCATACGCCTTTCACGAACAGATCACTTTTTACGCTTGATCTATTACTTTGGCAGTGTGATATTTTTACACAAGGACTTGAGGATGTGCCTTTATTCTTATTGGAAAACATCAGTAAAGCATGAACCTCGACGCACGTCCCGCTGGCGCCCCAAGCATTTTACAGTCTCCGTCATTGCCACAATTCACCTGTATGCATTATCAACGTCAAATTACAATACAACTGTTCAGTTAGAGTGCCATCATCATGTCGAAACATTAATGTTGGTCTAGACACCAAAGTCAGAAACCATGATCAGTAATGCCGAGAAAATGTCCTAGTCTAGAACATGAAAGCATATTGCAAAGGCGTTGCAAAGCGCTATCAACGGCTGTTCTTCTGGTGCAGTACAATAACAGGAACATATTGACACCCCACCACTCTCTCTTCACGAACGGAACCCATACATGAAATGAGTGTAACACCTCTTTCCCCACCCACTCCTCCCCCCCGAAGCAGGCCTTTCCACCTTGAACCCATCTCACATTCACCCCCGTCACCCCTCTAATTCCTCTCACCCTCCCGCCCCTCTCACTCACCCCTTATAAGCAGGTCCATGAACCCTCCACCCATCAAACTCCCTAACCTTCAACCCCTCCAACCCCTCCAACCTTTCCACCCCCTCCACCCCCTCCCCACCATTCCCACCACTCCCACCATTCCCACCACCCCCAGCCATCCCCCTAACCATCCTAACATTAACCCCAACAGCCCCCTTCTCGCCGGCCTCTCCCGCGTTCATCTCAACATACATACTCCCTCCACAGGTCGCGCAGAAATAGTGCGTGCGTGTCTCCTTGCCAAACCTATACATCCCCAACTCGTTTTCGCCGGACGTGAACTCGATCTAAGACAGTCGGATAAATAATCAGTGAATGGGTGGGTACTAATTGTCGGGAAGCTCAACCACCCCCCCCCTCCTCAGAAAAGGAGAGCGACGAAACGGTAGAAAGAACAAGCTTTATGTTGGAGAAGGAGATGAGGGAGGTGGGCGGAAGGGCGGGCTGATACGAGAGATTGAACAGGGGGAAAAGGGTGGAAGAGGGAAGCTTACGCTCGTATCAGGATCCGGGAAGACGAAGAGATAGCCGTTTTTTGTGCAGATGCTGCAGTTGCATTTTATGACTTCTTGTTGTTGTTGTTGTTTGTCATTGGGTGAGGAGGGGAGAAGGGGCGAGGGGAGGTGGATAAATAGGTTGATGAGGCGGCAGCGGCAGTGGGCTTCGTAGGTGTGTGTGGGTTTAGGAGGGGTGGGTGTCATAATAGATGGATTTGTGAGATGAATTTGCTTTCGGTAGGGGATAGGGGAGAGTGATTTGGGGAAAATGGTTGGGATAGGAGGGAAGCTGGGAGGTACTGGATAGGTTATTGTGGAGTAGTAGTGGGAAGAGTTCTTTGTACTCCTCATATAGGAGCTTGAGACAATATTGCGAACGAAATACAGCCTATAAGGAAGGTGATGATGATGATAACCTTCCGTACGTAAGGCTGTAGCAGATGCAGGGATATCGATTGCCTGCTGTAATGGTCTTTTGCTGTATTCCGTCGACGACAGGGGTGTTGCACAGTACGATATGTCTCGACGTGACCTAGCTTGCAAGGACAGTAGCTCGGCATTTGGGTTTCTGTTGAGCTGCGTTGCTGATCGAAGCGGTTGAGCCACCTGGCTGCTGCTGGAGATTGCTGCCTGATGCTTACGGCCGTAGAGTATTAGGAGAAATACCAATAAATTACTCGATCAGTAATCACAGGGTCGGAAAAAGCATGGACTCAGCTTTGAAAACGGTTGAAGAGCATGTAAGATCTTCATTGAAGTAATATCAGTGCCTTCATCGCTTACCATCAGTGTTACCATCGCAACTCGTCGTTTCTGCATCTCACTCCAAACTCTTGCATTACCACCGTAGGATCATCCTCATCTCATATGGCATTATCGCATACCCAACCCTAACCCTCATAACTCGGCTGCAGCATATTCCACCCATCAAACGCCTTAGTCCTCAACTTATCCACCTCGACACCTTTGATCATACGCACCTGCCCCACCACCAAAGACATCAGCCAATGCACTCAAATAACCCCCAACCCTCCCTGCCCATGAAAGGAACAAAGCACGGAACACTCACATTAACAGCCACCCCCTTCTGCCCCACAATCTCAATAATCACACTACTCCCACAAATCCCGCAGAAGCGATGCGTAGCATTCTTGCCGCCGAATTGATATGTTTTCATATCGTCTTTGCCAGTGAGCCACTCAACCTGCCGTACCCCGCGTCAGCATTCAGCCGCCTCCCCCTTCCGTACATCAACGGAATAGTTAGTCATCACCTGGAACGGGCAGGATCGGGGAAGGAGAAAGAAAGCTATAGGCAAGAGTAGAAAAGGGGGAGCACTCACACCACTCTCAGCATCGGGGTAGACCAGGAGGTATCCATTTCGAGTGCAGACGCTGCAATTACACTTCATCACCTCGTGGCCGTCTTCGAGGGAGGGGATGGTCAGGCGGAGGGACACGTGGCGGCAGTGGCAGTTTGCGTCGTAGGTTTTAAGGGCGGGGTTGGATTCTTGTTGGGTTTCGGCCATCGTGGTATTTTCGATGGACTGAGGTTTTGGGGAAGATGAAGTTGGGTAGTGTGTCGTAGTGTTTGAAGTGGTGTGTTGTTTATGGTACCTTTAGTGGTGTAAGGGTTTGAGACTGGTGGAAGATGTTGGAGCAGGAAGGGTGGAGATTCGACGGATTTATGTACTCAGTGGTTTGCTCAATGGTGAGGATAAGGACTGTGACTCATTCGATTGACTTGCTCCGTTCTCTGGTGGTATTGCCCGTGGTAAGGACGAATATTTGTCCCGCTTCATGGAGTTCCCCGCACGCGGGATACGCGACTGGGCTACCTAGTCTGTCTCGCGAAGTCACGGGATTCGTGAGATGCCTTGCGATGCGTAGGGCGACATGCGGCATGAGTTCAGTGGCTTCATCACAACAAGCCATTAGTGAGTCTTAGATAGTGATGGCATGCCAATTGACTTCGGTTGTGGTAAGACTATTCGTTAGCTGCAGCTGCTGCCTTCTCCAAGCGAGAGCAGGCTTGGTAAGGCGGAACAAAGTACATGCCAGCCAACGGCAGGATCCATAGTCAGGTACCAGACGGGCAAAGTTGCTCCGGCTGAAGAGAAAATGTTCTGAATTCGATAGTAGGGTATCAACGACGCTAGCTCGCTTAAAGATCATATGATGCAAGGCTGTACAGATGCGATCATGGGTCAATGCTGTTTTTCCGTGGCTCCTTCATGCCGGCAGCTCACTCCGTATGGGCTTGTTTTTGACCGTCCCCACCGGTGCTTCAACGACCTGGCCGCCCCCTCCACCTTGCGCATCACCGACGGCTCCATCCGTGAGCTCGACAGGCTTATGCTGACTATGCAGCTCACTCGCGTAATTTCCGTTTGGATCCCTTTTATAGTCTGGTGGAGCATAACTGAGCGTCCTCCCACCTCCTGCGTCGCTGCCAACATCTCCTGGGCTCCCGTACTTATACATCTCATCCAAATTCGTGCCCTGAGCCGGCGTGTAGTCGTAGCTCTGCTTCTTTCTTTGACGCCTCCGCCATATGAGCCAGGCTCCTAGGCCAATGATTGCGATACCGCCCACACCGCCCACCACACCGCCTGCTATGGCGCCTGTGTTCGAGGATGAGGAGGTCTCGGTAGAGGCAGAGGATGTACCGCCAGCTTTGGGGACTGCGCGGTGTTAGCGGATGTTTTGAGCGGAAGAGATGGGTGCTTACCATCCACAAAATTCTTCTGATTCATGAGCGCAGACACTTCGGTTGTGAGCTTATTGATATCCTCACTACATGAACGAATCAGCTTTGCGATCTTCTAGCATCTCTGCATGCATAGTGACTTACGGTCCTTGACCGCCATAGTACGATTTTACTGCGTCGTTCTGTGTGTATGGCGCCGGCTGAGCTGCGTAGTGATCGGCCCACGCAAAAGTCTGCAGGTCGAACACTCCTAGACCTTGCTTCCATGGGTCTAAACTCTCTAGCTTGCTCTTTCCCACCTTATCAAGGTTCGACTTAGGATCTGGAGGGTTAGAATCCGCCCCACCGACGACTAGTATCTGGCTTCCTCCCACGCCGTGGCACGTCATACCGTGTCGCGGATGGTCCCCATTCGGATAAGGCACTTGTATCCAATGGAAGGCAGGCAGAGTAAGAATGTGAATCGTATCGTAGGGTAGAGACTCTTTCCCAAGGTTGCCATTATCCCCACCGTACACAAAGATCTCGTAGGTCTCTTCGCTTGACGGAGCCCCTGCCATACATAAGTCGACTCTGTTTGCTGGTGGGCTGCCAGTGGTGGACTGATTGTACCACCTTTGGACTGTCGGATCAAAGACTAGGATTCTTGAGGTATCTGCCAACTTTCCATTCTCCAGCGCCCCTCCGAGCGCAATGTGTACTCCACCAGAGCCGAAGTTTGGGACATATTGCATGCGGCCTCTTGCGCGAAGCATGCCAGTACCTTCTGCGCTGCCATTTGTGAGCTGTTTCGAGACCATGTCAAATTTCACCAAGCCTGGCAAGTATTCCCCCTCTTGGTCTGTGCCGCCCAGCACCCACGCGTTGTCTGGACCAAAGGACTGTAAGGACGAACTTGGCCGTTCGAACGGTCTCCATTTGTTTGAGGACGAGTCTATTGTTGAGCTCCAGGTGCCACTTCCTGCCCCATCCGACTTCAAGGACCAGAGCGAGAGGCGCGGAGGGTTTGTGGATCGTGTGAAAGAGGATGTGTCACCGATAAGGCCCATATAGAGGGTGTCTTCGGACTCATGATACCACAGGTTGCCATTGCTGAGATTGGGGACACCAGAGGGTTTAGGAATGGTGATATAGTTGACTGTATCATTCGTCCAATCCTTGGACATGTCAAGGGAGAGAGTAGCGGTCGCGTAATAGTATTGAGCTGTGTCATTGTTCATGTAGGAAAATTGACCACCATCAATATATAGGTATTTGCCGCCGATGGCGCTCGCGTGGTATGCTCGTCGTAGAAACTTGTCGGGTGAGATCGTGCCAGGCTGTTGTCGGGCTTCCAGTATGCTGTTTCGTGGTTCAAGCACCTCATCGCCTAATACTGCAGCATGGTCTGGATCTGGTGCCGGCAAGCAATCGGTTAGCAAAGCAGAGGCGATCGCGACCACCAGCGCTGGGCGTCGCAATCTTGTGATAAACATTTGACGTAGGGAGAAGCTGGAGGAGGCATGACGGAGGACATGCTGAGTATGTATATCTCCGTGTTGGTGAATGGTAGCGTAGGATCCGAAAGCACGCAAAGCTTCATAGTGTGAAACAATGCTTAATGTGAAGCTGACGGTGCTGATTGGGTTGAGTGCTATCTTCGTCCGTGAGGGGCATGGATATGAGTTTGGGATACAGTTTAATTTGCTTGGGCTGAGCTCATGCTAGCAGAAGCGAATCCAGTGGGCAGGTTCATCTGTAGGCTTGGTCGGGTCGTGCCACCCGCTATAACTTCGGCGCAATTTGTGGTAAGAATAGGATGACAGGCTAATACAGAGGAGGATTAGCAGTGTACTTCGTTGGATCGTGACGAACGCTGAGGGCTGGCTCGGAGACGTCCATGCCCATCCGTAGGATCACCGATGATTTGAAGGACTGCAACGCATTCAATGTTTCATCATTCGTCTTTACTGAGTTGCTAGAGACAATGGCAAGAAGTGGATGGTAATAAGTTGCTCGTACATGGACTTGTAAAGACCAACAGTTGGTTTAACGTTCCCAGGGCATACCGTACACGAATTTACGCGAGGCTCAGCCCCAGTCTTGGCCGGGTTTCGCGGATTCGCAAAGAAACTTGTCCTTGCTCCTCCAACTTGTTTCATAACTGCAACTCCATGCAAACCATTGCAACATGCCACGCGCCCTCAAGACGTAATCTTGAGGCTGTTTTCATGGCTGAAGAAGAGGCGAAAGATGCGCAGGAGGTGCATTCTGCCCGTAATAGCCACCGTCTTACACCAAAATGCAGGTTTGAGGACGACTCTCTAATGCATGCTTTGATCTCTTAAGACATCCTACAAGATTTCTACGCAGTCGGGCGAATCGAAACTCACGATGCGACATCTGATGTGTGAGCGTGGTCCGGAAAGCTGACTGGTGACTGTTCTGTCTATCCAGGCTAGAGTACTATCTCCTCTCCTTCTACCTATTCAGCTCAGCTAACCCACAGCAGGAGCTCCCTCCGTTGCCGATCAGCTCCTCCACCCAACTTCTCAGCCCTTCGTTCCCATCATACCCAACACGCCCCCGAAAGCCTCCCTCCACTTCCCGGCCCCCATCTCCGCAAACCCCACCGCAACCTCCCCATCCTTCGGCTCCTTGAACCTGTCCATCGCCTTATCCAGGTACTCCTCCACGCCCATCGGCTTCATCGCTTTTTCCCTCCCACCTTGCGCTTCCACCACCTTCTCCCTATGCTCAGCATCCAAGCCGGTGTCCACATACGGAGGCGCCAGCTCCAGCACGCTCACGTTGTTGTCCGGCGTGCTGTTCATCTGGTGCCGTATGGAGATGGACATACTGTGGATCGCGGCTTTCGTCGCGCAGTAGATGGGATACATTGGCTGCGGCACGAATGCTAGGCCGGAGGATACGGTGACGAAGGTTGTGGGCCGGTTCTGCTTCTGCAGGAAGGGGATCACTTCGCGGGCGATCACGGCGGGAGCCGTTAGGTTCGTAGCGACCTCGTTCTCGATGGAAGGGATTGAGGTTGACGTGGGGTCGCTGAAGGAGAAGGCTTTTTGGATGCCGGCCATGACTATGATGGTGTCGATATTTGGGAAGCTCTTGAGTAGTTGGCCGATCTGGGAGGGCAGGGCGGAGATTTGAGACGTGTCCATCTGCTGGATGCCGAGGCCAGGGAGGTCTTTTTGCAGAGCTTGGAGGCGTTCGAGGCGTCGGCCGGTTGCGATCATCGTCTTGCCTTCGGTGTGGAAGCGGCGGAGGAAGCCTTCGCCCAGACCGGATGTTGCGCCTAGGATTGCTATGGTGGAGAAACTGGCGGACATGGTGATCAAAGATTGGATTGAGTAATTTGTGTTAAGGAATATCTAGGTTGATAGATACAATGATGGATCTCAATCAATTGGAATCAAAATGCGGTGCTGTGAAGAATAATCTGAGAGCACGAGTCTTGCCTTATATACGCTTCTCTCTCGGGCTTTTGTCATTGCTATCTCCAGCTGAAGACGAGACCGGTCGTCATGAAATCATCGCTGTTGGTGTTGCGTACAAGGTCCCAGCCAATCATAGAGGCTCTCGGTATTAGCTTATCGCCGGAAGATGTCAGAAATTGGTTTGGCCTCAGCCTGAATTTTCATATTTCTAATGAATGCCATGCGACTTGAGCTACGAGACATACTGACCGTGCGGAGATTACACTGAGACATGAAGACCGATCATAACTATTCTGACATGAATCGGCACGACCTCATACGAAAGGTAGACTAAAGTCTGACGTCCAGAGGACAGCATCGGGACCATGATCCCGGTGCGTTCGATGCCGCCAAAATCTCTCTGGTATGGTCAGCTTGCACTTCAGCTGTGATCATAATGTCGTCCCGGCTTAAATCCATCTTTGTCCCACATCAGGGGAGAAAGATGGGTTCTGTACGTAAGATATATCTTCATCTTCCAATGTCTTTCTCCATAATAAGATGCCTATGCCTGCTCAAGGCCTCGCTCGGACTTCTAAGCTGAGTCAATAGACCGTTTCTGGATACCAGCGCAGGAACCAAACCCAATTTAAACCAGCGCTTGAGATCCACTGGTCTGGCTTGCAAGCGCCTGTCGCGACAAGGTAAAAGATTTGACCCACAGAATCACGGAATGTGTTCACATTCACACAGCCTCGCTGTGGAATTCCATATGCTGCGTTCAATAAATACCATCGTTATGGCATACGAACTGCGTGAGATGCCAAGTGTCAGACAACATGAAATATAGACGGATACTACTCCTACGTACTCTAGCTTTGTGCTTACCAGCGACATCGCAAGGCGACTCTCCAGATGTTGTACCACACACACCACACGCAAGTGGAAATGTATCTACTCTACCCTCGATTGGCATAACAGAGCCTGCAGAGCCCAACGACGATGCTACCAATGCCTGGCCTGACCCCAAGAAGGTCAGGGTAGAATACACTTACGGCAAGCTTCAAGTCCATCCCGAGACTCTGTACATGGGCATGCTTTATGCTTTGAAGTCACTAGCTATACAGTCCTACGAAGGAGAAGTACCACGTCATATAAGCACATTTGCGCCTGGCCTTCTGGTCTGTTCTTTTCACTACTGGAATCTTGGTGGACGGAGTAGCAATGGTCACGTGGTTGAAGCCCTTTCATTCCTGACGAGAGTCATCCGAGAAGATGATCAATACCGACTTGTGGCCTTCACTGTCTTTGCAGGCGACACCGAAATTGGGCGCGGGAGGTTGGATTTGGTGGCGAGTAGTGTGGATCGAGGAATCAATGTCAGCAGCACGGCCACAATTCACTCGGAGCCTAATACTACAACTCTGGATTCATCACCTGGCTTCAGCAATAGCAGTCTTGCTACTTACCCCAGCAGCTTAGCGAGTCAGCCAAGACCCCCAGACGCCGAGATGACAGTGTCACACATCTCGTACCGATATTCACTAGTCTCCTCATCGCATTACATAGGAAAGACAGCATTCTTTGTGTTCGTTGCCAGTAGTCTCGCCCGGCAAGCTCGAGTCTCGTCTAATTTCTTGATCAAGACGTTTCTCTTCCGCAAACCCGATTTACTCATGAAGCTGGTGGTCGTGACAGGAAACCTCCATTCCGAGTCCATGACCAATGAAGCACTGATTGGAGCGCTGTGGAAAGCTGCGTCAACACTTTATAGCATTGATAAGTAAGTTCCTCATTCGGTGACCTGTGTGATGGACGAAGAGCATGGGCTCTGAGTCCTAAGTCGCTGCACATTTGATGGCGCACAAGCGCATTGTCAAGCAGAAGTCGATGGACTGATCATGCACAGGTACTCCGCCATTCGTGTATATGTCGACATAAACAACGAGTTTGCCGGTGACGTGAGCATCTTAAACATTGACGACTCGCCAACCCTTCAATTCGACACCTCAGCAGTGTCCTAACATCATACATATTACGGAACGTTCTGATCTGCTTTTTCAAGCTTGAACGTAAAATGCTTGTTATGGAGTGAGCCAAAGATGATGCAACGCTCAACGGAAGTCGGCAAAAAGTTGACTGTGGTCTAGATTCACGACAGCCTCCGATTTTTACTTTGGAATGTGTCTCTCGGTTTGACAGCTTTCCCCGCATTTTGAGCTTCTCCAGACTGATCTCCGCACTGCCGACCGGCTGTTGTTGCAACGCTCTTGGCAGCATCGCGGCGGGGAAAGAGCCGTCCATTGTCCGCTGAGCCGAGTAGGTACTTCGACAATCCCATCTGTCTGCAGACATGTCAAGTATCTCACGCTCGAGCCATCTAGATGAGATGATCTACCCATGCCTCATTTGGACATAGAGTCGTTGTCCGCTTTCCCGAAACAGCTCTCCACCATGCATATGCTCCAAGAGGGGCAGGAAGCTTACCATCAAGTCACCCAAGCTTCACGCCAATCACTGCTCGTCGTCTCTACATGCCATGACTTCATGCCTCGCCATGATGGCGGGGCTCCTCATGATACTACACAATAATAACGCCCTCCCTGCACCAGTGATTCTTAGCTTCATTTCCTTGCCTTTGCATACGTGCTTGCCCAGCTTCACCGTGTCTTCGAATCCATCCCAACCGCAAGCAAGTCCCTACAAATCTTCCAATCTTCCTGCCCAATCCTGAACAACACCTTCCCTACTTCAACAGCTTTGATTCGACATGGCGACCAATGTGACCGCCCCACCAAACGGCCCCACCACAAACGGCGATACCCTAGAGAAAGACTTCTCCCACGATGACGCCCTCCATCGCGTTCGCACCGCCGGCAGCGTCAGCATCTCGCCCGAGCTGTTCGAGAAGCTATATCTCAGCCCGCCCCACAAAGCGACGGGGGATCTGAGGAAACGGTTTGCGAATCCGACGCCTTTGTGAGTTTTTGCCGTCTTTACTACCTTTGGGGTTTCCATGGGTGAGGTGTGGAGACTTGATGGAGAGATGGGTATGGTGGCTATGAGAGACGGGTGGATGATGGGAAGAATGGTAAAAGGGGAAGAAGAGAGGAGAGAAGGATGGAGGATGCCGTCTACGGTGAAACTGATAGCTAACCACTGAATCAGAGCACTCGTCGGCTTCCTCCTCAGCTTGACGCCTCTATCAGCGGACTTGATGGGATGGCGAGGCGCGGGTGGGAATGGAGCTGCTAGTACTGGTATGTGCTTTCCCCCAAAAAAGCAAATGATTTACAGACATAAATGCTCATCCCATTTGTTCGAGGCGTCTACTTCCTCTTCGGCGCCGTCCTCATGATTCTGGGTTCCATCGGTGAATGGATCATCGGCAACACTTTCCCCTTCGTCGTCTTCGGAACATTCGGTACGCGAACCTCCCCATAACCCTTCCTTCCCGCCCCTACTTTCCCCCCTCCCCCCT
This sequence comes from Bacidia rubella, assembly GCA_032158265.1. NCBI lineage: Eukaryota > Fungi > Ascomycota > Lecanoromycetes > Lecanorales > Ramalinaceae > Bacidia > Bacidia rubella. The sequence continues at coordinate 1,216,035 of JAVTIF010000015.1, read as the reverse complement.
CCCCCCCTAATCCCGCCTTCCACCCATCCTGCTTCCTCTCCTACCCGCCCGCCCCATTGCTGACACAAGGGGCAATGATTCAGGAGCATTCTGGGGCGCATTCGGCTGCACCCTCGTCCCCTGGTTCAACGCCTACGGCGCCTACGTGACCGACCCGTCCCAGGCCGAAACCCACATGGGCAATCCAGGAAACCCGCTGGGGCTGCAATCTCCCGCGTTTAATGCCTCCTTCGCCTTCTTCCTCCTCTACATGGGCCTCGTGTGTTTCATGTTCTTGATCCTCTCGTTGAGGACGAATGCGGTGTTCTTTACGATTTTCTTGACGCTCGTTTGTGCCTTCTCCTGTCTTGCAGCCGCATACTGGAACCTCGCCTTGGTTTACGAAAACGCGGGGAATTTGGGTGCGATGCACAATGCGGAGAGGTTGACTGTGGTGAGTTTCGCCCTTTCCTCTTTTCTCTCATGTTTGGGGGTGGTGCGGAAGGGTGTTGGTTGTAGTATGGATGTTGACTTTGAGGGAACGATCAGGCTGGCGGCGCGTTCGCGTTCGTCACGTGCATAGCGGGATGGTATCTACTATTTGTGATTATGCTGGGGAGTTTGGATTTTCCTGTTAGTTTGCCGGTGGGGGATTTGAGTAGGTTTATTAAGGGGGCTAGTGAGAAGAGGAGGGGGGAGGAGAATGTTTGAGTTTTTGAGGGATGGGGAATTGGGATGGGGAGTAGATATGGGCTAAGTGGTGGTATGGGGCCGAATGATAAGGACTTGGGTAATGTGTTGTGTTGTGTGAGGAGTATGGGCGGCTGTGCTTGCTTCGGCGTCAGCATTGTGGAGTTAAGGTAGGAGCTTGTGGTGGGCGGCGTACAGAAAGATCTCCGAGTGTCCTACAAAATTTATTGTTGCTTGTGTTGACATATTTCCCGCCTCTTCCTTCTATGTCTCGGCTTTCAGCCCACAATCAGGTTCGGCCAGTTTCTTCGATCGTGAGCAAAGTCCGTTGACGCTCTGATCCCACGGCTTTCCTTGCCGACTACCATCCCATTTTCCATTCTCCATCAGAAACTCTCCAAAGTATCCCTAACAGAGCTCACCTTTTACGCATGTCAGACACGTTATCTCCCGAAATTGGCATTCCCATCAGGACTTTGTTGCTGCACTAGTAGGCCTCTGACTTTACAGAAATAGGAATCGTTACTGCAACGCTAGTGATTGAGTTCAATGTCGCGTTTGCTGCAAGTGAAGATGAGGGAATGATCCTGTGGTTTGATGACTGGCAAGTCCAGATCACTTTTTCGTCTACAAATAGCCCGCCCCATTCTTTACGACCAGCGATTGCTTATTTCTCGAACTGCACAATCGTGACATCAGACAGAAGCACGAGGTCTGCATCTGCGTTTTGATCTTCATAGTCCCGTAGTGCCTACCCTCATAGCAGATGTTATTGTCGCTTATGTTCACAGCGATGAGTCTCAGCAAGCACGGTTACTCCCATTAAACCACCGCCTGCGCAAAGTCGATCTCGCACGACTTGCCATTAGTGCTCTGAACACATTGTTCGAGGTATTACCACGCACCGTCGCGGACGCACTTGTTGGCAGAGAGCCTAAAGTTTAGGCCAACGTGTCTGGAAGCGACTCCTGTGAAGTGCCCTAAGCTCCGGGGAGGTGTACCCCATAATCGAGTTGTTAGCGTCTTATGAGTAGGGTTCTTATTCTCTACCATTCGTCATAACTTCGAAGAATTGTGATGGATTTTCAACGGTGACGGTCGTTGGGATACCATGCGGATGGACGTTCATCATTATCCGAGAAGCGTTACTATTCCCAACTGGATCTGATACAATCATCACCCATCCTCGCCTCAATCTCCGCCGTCGAGACAGTGATCAATTTCTCCGTCGCATTGTACCTCAACCTGATATCCAGAGGGCCAGCAACCTCTCGCAGATCAAGACACACGCCAATGGCAGGCTCATCCCACAGCTCATTCGGAGTGCGGCCATCTTTATGAGAGAGGCCTTCAACAAAATTTTGCCAGCCCTCTTGCTGAAGGTGAATGAGGGAAAAGTTGTTCGAGTATGCATTCTTGTAATGATAGTCTGCCGGGGCTTGGACGGTGGCGAATTGGTAGCGACATTGAGGCGCGGTTCTGCGAAAAGCCCATGTTCGGAAACTGGGTGGAATGCCTTGTTGTCGGGTGAATGGGGAAGATAAGTAAAAGTGTTGTTGGCCGAAGGTGGGGTAATCTCCTGCGATGCTTCGGATATAGGTGATCAATTGTCGCAATTCTTCTAGCGGCTCTTGTGAAGGAGGTGACGAGATCTGTCCTGTGAATGTGAGACCGGAGGTTGGCCATGGCGGTGGGGCGATGCGCTGGAGGGCGATTTCTGTCAACCAGCGTTCGAGAGTGGGCCGTGTTAGCGAGTTCCAACATTGGCATGTTAGACACATTGAGAAGAGATCTTTGTACGAGTCTTCAGAGCACTGATCAAGCTCTTCGATGATTTGATCGTGGAGTTCAGCGGGTAGTCTGTCCATGCTGGACTTTGATGCGCTTGTGGTCTTGACAAAATAATGACAGAAGGCTAGTGAGCTGCGTTTAATTCTTGATGGCGATGATAAGTTGGGATAAGGGCAAGAAAGATTGGGTAGCTGTGTAGGTCCCTGATAATGTCAAGCTCAAGCAGGCTCGCACCTTGACCCCACCATGTCGAGCTTGGGCCACGTCGAACGTCGAAGTGCAGTAGCTTCCTGCAGAGATCTGCAGCGCTCATTGGTAGACAGGGGTCTAGTTGCAGATTTGCTGCTGTTTTAGCGGACTAGATGCTTGGCCTTTGTGCTCAAACTATCTATTAAAGATGCTGTTCATCCGAGTCGGTCGTTAAACAGAGTCTTCAGAGCAATGGTAGTCTTTTAACAACGCACACGCCATCTGCGTTTTCCTCGGACTCCAGGATTACACTACAGATCCTGTACGAACGGATTCCCCGCTCACGCCTTTTTGGCAACGACTAGTGTAGTACAGGTGATAGGTACATGAACAACAGCACCATCAAAGAAAGCGTAGGCGATGGGCTTCTCTAACAGTTGACGGTGCCATTGATTGATTTCCAATTTTGCTGGCCAAGAGTCGTCCAGGCTTTGACGGCACTAGCTATGGCTTGTGGCGGAGTGTCACGTTTAAGTTCTACGTGCTCTGGAAACGCGAGGCTGTTGTAGACGAGAGAGTTGTAGTGAACCTCCGCCTACCCAAGGACCGACTTGATTGAACGACGCCGGAGTATTAATGAACGATTCAATATCGAAGTGGAGAGCCTCAGTATGAGAAAAGGAGAGACAAACTGAGGGACAAAGCCACTTTATCAACATAGCTAGCTGCCTTGCTTGCTGCAATGGTCGTCAATATCACGCTCAGTAGGTAAGATACAAAATGAATGCAGACATGCTTCTGTTGGGCCTTACGCGAGCTACTAATTGGAATCAGACGTTGATGTTGCAATTATTCGGAACACGGGCCAATCACGAAAAGCAAGAGAGATGTCTGGAAAGAAATGATTAGAAGCGATCATTCACCTTATGTATGTCTTTGCTCCTACGGATAAAGGGTCATGACGAGAATAGTCGTAGTGACTTTGTGACACGAGTCACGCTTCGAAAGCCAGACATACCGTAGCCTTTGCGGATGTGGGTCCAAGCTGTCGGCAAGTCCATTTCTTGTAGTATAATTACCATTGGCAGAATTGCGATGAAAGATTTCATAACAAGCTTGACAACACATGCGCTTCCCAAGCTAAGTCGTACCCGGTCTCCGCGATTCTGGGTGAAACCTATTGGCAAATCCATCCTTTACAGTATGCTGTCCCTGGGTTGACACTGCCAAATAGCTCGTTTAGTTGAGGCCGCGAGGTGAGTGATGACATTTTCTTGGAGTCCTGGAGCACGGTCGAGAAGTCCCCGCAAAGGTTGCCCGAAGACGTCCGCTTGCTTGGACCACCATTCAATGGACGGCTTTGCCCTCTTGAAACCATGCATTTCACATACAGCATCTCAAAAGCCCATGAGTGACTCATATTGAATCGCATGCAAACAGGTCTCGATCAAACATATCGAAACCCAGTTTTGCTCGAGGAATGCATAGCGTCAGCCATTTTCCTTCAAGGTGGCAATCGCTTCGCTCCTCACCACACCCGAGGATCTTCTACCACATATTGCCTTTTATCGAAGAGTCGAGACGGTAGATGTCCGTTGAGACCGTGGTATATTTGTGGCTACCTATGTGGCACTAGTAATTTTCACTAGACAAAGCATAGGGGCATTTCCGAATAGCGCTTTGTTCAACCCAGTCTTTCCCCGTCCACAACGATTGGATTGATCAAATATGGCAAAATGCTACCTCGGTAGAAGTGATGAAAGGTTAAAAGGGGCTTTCTAGGCTCAGTCACCAAGAGAGAATACAGGCCCAGCGTAAAGCCAATATCGTGAGATGCGAAAATTTGAAATACGCTGGATTGAAATGCCCGCTAATGTTTTGCGAGATGTCAATCAAGCCTTCTTAGCTATTGAAAATGCCCTCTACCCGATTACCTAAGCAAATGCAGCCCGACAAGATACCAAAGCAGGCCAAAGTCGATAATGTGAAGTTTCAAAGCCCATAGCAAATCCTTGGCTTCGATGACGACGGTGTCTCTGTCGAGGTGTGCTGCGAGACTGCGTCAAGGGGGAGTAGTCTCTGCAAAGTACTAAATCATCGAATTTTGACCTGTGAAGTGGAACCAATCCATGGTCCCGATCTCAGTACGGAAGTTGTTTGATCGGAATTTTGAACTCAAAGCGCATATCTTATTGTTCAGGAAGCGAGTCTCATAATAAGAATCCCTAAATTGCAGACTCATCGAGTCTTCTGGCTTGAATCAATAGCCACACGAGTAGTAGAGTATGCCAGTCCACCCGGAGTACCAACAATCGGATACGGAAGTGACCGTGGATCAGTTATTCGCGGGCTTCGACGATGAAACTCTGGCTGAGTTGTCAGATGTTCCCACGCCTCGGACATACGAAACCCCTACTCCACCAGCAAGCGATTTGCCTACACCTCAAGCGAGCGGTGATTTTTCCCACGGGAGCGACGATGGTATGACGTCGGTTGAGAATTATATTGCTCCACCTTCAGGACATGGTCAAGATGTTGACACAGCGGACGATCACGGAAGCGATGCTCACTCATCCGAAGCAGCGGTATATGATGCTCCCGGATCCGGAGAGTCTACCGTTCTCACCCCTTCAACAAGCGAGTCAAGCAAAGAGGCGGAATTTGACATCGACGATCAAAGCACTTGGGGTCTTGCCCTTTCCCCACCCTTCTTCATCCTCGATTCATACAACGCTCGAATTGCTAATCTGCATGCAGACCCGGTCATTGGAGCGCCTTCTCCAACAGAATCTCAAGCGCTCCACGATGATTTCATGAACTGGCTCAACAATGACGGTGGTGGTCCCCCCACCCCTGCTTCAACAAACCATAATACTTACTCTGAAGGCGACTTTACGCCACTTGCTGATGCGAATGCTGCTATCACTGCCCCAGTAGGCATGGAGGAAGGTGATACCTGGGAAGCTAACCCCGTGATGGCGGACTTCTTTGCACGCTTTCCTTGGATGCGTGGGGTTATGAAAATTCCAAAGAAGCTGAATGAAAGGCCTAAAGCTGAAGACTATCCTCTAGGTCCAGACTGGGCAATACCGGATCTTGATCAGGAGACCCCTGAGCCGCCAGCAGTCAAGTGGATCAACAGCCTGATCTCGCTCGACATCCATGAGTGCGACGACATCAGCAGTGAGCAAGCAATGCACTGTCCAATCTGCCTCGACATGTTCTTTGGCGGAGAGATGCAAGAATTACCCTGCAGTTACCATGTGAACATATCATCGGTAAGAACTGCCTCTATCATCTTCTCAGCCAGATTGGTAATAAGCAAGGTACGTACTGCCCGCTCTGCCGTGCTGATCAGCCTGTCGAGAAGCGAGCACCAGTGAATACAGTCAAAAGTCTTGCTGAGTTTCTCGAGCAGGTCAACTGGATGCTAACAGGCATGGGCCCGCTTCGCCTCAATCTTGAAGGCCGCCAACAGTGGGACGACGTTCGGGGGTATGTGCAAGAGCACATTGATGAGCAACTGCAATTAATCGAAAGGGAGGCGAGATTGCGCTACCATTTGAGGCAGGAGTCACGTAACAGTGGGTTTGTTGACCTGATAGCGGCCTTTGTACCTAATAGAGAGGAGAGGCTGGATTTGCAAGAACGTATCTCGAACGCCTTGCGGGAATGGGACCGAAGCAGGTATGTGGGGCTAAGGGCTGCTGAAGAGGAGCAGGTTATGCAAGAGGTTTACGAAATGGAGGAGATGGATGAAAGTGAATAACGAAAAGTCAGCTACCTCAAAGTTGAAAGGCGTGGAAGAGTGGGAGCATAGAAGGTTTGGGCTAGTGAGCTAGCCTCCGTTAGTGCAGGTCTTAATCTCCGCTCTTATGCAATGCAGAAATCCATCACTTGTGACGTGACCCTCTCTTCGTTCTTTCGTCCTACTTGCCTACTCGCGTTGGGATGTAATGACACCTTGTCAATATCTATCAGTGCAAGACCTCTAATACTTCATGTAGACCTACAGTGAAACCGGTACAAGAACTCAACAAAGCTATTGATCAAGTCTTCTTAAGGCATCACACCCTGAATCAGCTGGCTTGTAACCAGATTTTCGTATCATGAGGCTTCGCGACAACATAAATCACGAAAAATATGCTCAAGCGTCCTTGGCACGCCTAGATGAGTCCTGCACCTCGTGATAAAGAGAGCACCTTTGTTTGGCGTGTCGAAATGATCAGTTTTAACAACAAACCGAATGCCAGATCTAACCAGATCCAATACCAAGACCTTGGTTGGCTGTTTGTGGAGCTCAGAACTCCTACATGGGTCATAAACAGCCTACGCGTAATGCGCTTCCACAAGTCAATGGGCTTTTTGCAGAACAGATGGGCATTTAGCGCTTTCGCACCAGCCAACAGTCAGTATTCGATACCGGACTCAATATCTTCGGGCGAGAGAATTTTTAGGTCCGGTACAGCTTTGTGCGGGGCAATGAAATTCTAGCCGCATAGGGCCAACGAAACCGCGAGAAAAGTTGCCTCTCAACGTGATTGCCAATGGTCTAGAACATGAAGGCCAAGTTGGGCGCAAAAGCCTCGGAATTACCAACCGCGTGCTCCACACGAGAATGCAAGATGACCGAATATACCCCGTTTTCTTTGTTCAGTGTAACCATGGATCCAAGAAACAACCAGGCGAGCGTACAACTTTTAGAACAGCCGTGACGAATGCCACCAGGGCTTTATCCGACGAAGTCGAGGCATTAGTCTCAATGATTTTGTGGACGAGAATGCTTATGCTAGCCAATGCGGTGCTGTCAAATAGCTTTAGTGTGTATTGTGATGTCTAGATAGGATGCTCTACATCCCAGAGTCCACGATCACAAACGGCCGTCCTTGGTCAGAACCAGACGGGCATCTTCGGCATTGATCGCCACGTGACACATCTCACGGCCGCGGTTCTAGCATTCGTGCGTACCATTTATTGCTATCCCTGGTTGTAAGGCCATGCGGGGAGAATCTCAGGTTGTGACTACCATGACTGCATCTGGTATTGCTGCCAGATATCCTGGTTTGCTATCCCACAACACTCCACAACATATTGATGCAACCTTGTGATCCGCGTATGGAGGTTGGGACGCATCCATTCTGTGAGTTGCCACGTCCGAGCTCAAACAGAAACCGCAGCGAAAGCATGATTCAATATAAATGTCATCCTGTCTTACCTCCTCATTCTCCAGCACCTCGATTTCTACTCTCAACAGGTCAGAATCAAGTTTGCCTACTATAAGTCGATCAATCAATATCAATCAAGCATACGTTGCTCATTCCCACCTATCAAGATGGTATACTCTCATATCTTCATGCTTCTAGCAACTGCGGCGACTTTCACCCACGCCACCAACAGGAAAATCAATTACGTGGACAAGGTACAGCGTTTCTTTCAAAACCTACTCACGGCATATCTGATGCTAAGTTCGCATAGTTCGACAAGAACCCGAAGCTTATTGCTCTTTCTGAGCCCCTGAACGATGTCCGCGACACAGCCGGCGGGGCTTTACAATACAATGCCTTTGGCTACGACAATCTTGACGTGCTCGGCCTCGGCTTGACACTCAGAGCTGACACGTCGCCTCAAGCTATCGGCAGCGGTGTAACAGGCACCACGCTCCGTGGCCAGCGCTTCTGGAAACCTATCAACGACTCCATTCTCTCCTATACCGAGAACTCTATCGCCTACGCATGTATCGCGTTTACCGCGGTCGGAGCTGGGATTAGTGTTCCGATTACGTGTACGATTCAAGTGGCAGGTAAAAAGCGTGGAACAGACAACACCGTCGTACAGGATTTGCTTTACAATCCTGGGGTGCCGATAGTAGGAGCTCTTGGGTCAAAAATGGCTACGGCAACTTTCGGAAAAGACTTTACGGATCTCACGAAGACGGATGTCACGCTCGCTGACTTCCCTGTACCCATCTCTCTTATCGTTATAATTTTCGATACGCACAATTATACTGTTACCTATAAGAGTTGACAAAAGCGCGGTTGACGTTGAACGAGAGCAAATGATGTCAACGAGCACCTCTCAAATTGCATAAGTATTTGTACTGGAGGACACGCTTAGTAGGAGCCGCTGGGGTGGAAACAGATTGATCAGATTGCCAATGCATGGCTTATCCTACCTGAAATGCAACTTTTTGTGCTAATAATCACTCCGTAACGCATCACTCTTTTTTCTCAATTTAATGTATTTCTCAATGAATATTACTCTGAGATAACCTATCCAGGTATGTACCGGAGCTAATCGTCACCCGAACTAGCAGCCCCACAAAGCGCCACCAACGGGATTCACCCTTCAAAGGGGGTCTGCATAGCATCAGCCAGCTCCCGTCTCACATTTTCCGTCGCCAAGCCATCCTTCACATCGTCGTCATCCAACAACTCGAAAATATTTTGAATCAGCACTGAGTGCCTCTTGTCAGGATCCTTCGCTTTGCTCGTCTCCGGAGCTGCGACAGTTTGATCCGAATGCTCAATCAAATTGACAAAGCCTTTGACACCCCCCACAAGACTGGATCGGCGACTGAGCCGCCTACCACGATTCAGACTGCACTTTCGGCTGTTTCGTCGCTTACGCAGCCACACGTCCCCATCCCCAAGCACCCTCGTGCACTCTTTGATCATCCCTTGCGCCCTGAAGATGCCGCGCTCGAGAAGACTTTCAACATCCTCGTCGCTCTGGTTATCGAGGCTCTCTTGCAGTTCTGCTTCGAAACGTGGGTCGCTGCCTGGGTTCAGGAACTCGGTTTCGAGGTGGTGGCGCATACCTATCACTTTGTGGAAGTCATTAGAGCTGAGAAGGTACTCATTTCCTGTTGGAAAGGTGGGGCCGGAAAAGTCATGCCAGTTGAAAATAGGAGGTGGAGTGGTGTCCGCTTTCAGGGCTTGCTTGTATGTGGTGTAGGAGGTGTCCGTGATGATTGAAGGCATGTTGAGGCTTACGCTGACGGCGTGGGTATGGTTATTGGAAGTAGGTTGGTCGATGCTCAGCTTCGGGGCGTTGACGATGGACACAGGATCTAACAAGACAAACTCAAGACCACACATTAATTTATGCAAGCCAAAGCAAAACATTTAGGGAATTGTACTTTCTGCTCAGGCAGAACAATCACATTGTGCCGGAATAGAGAACATAGCAGCGTGTTTGGCACAATGACATTGTAGTCATCGTGAGACGGGAGGTTTTGCTGGTGTATTGCAGCCTTGAACAATGAGACAAACTCCGTTTGTGCAAGAACAGGTGCTAGAGCAAAGCAATGCGCAAAGAGAAGTTTGTATATGATGTCCTTTTCCATTTTTCTTTCGACATTCATCGTCCTTGATTGCCTTAAACAATCCTCCAATCAACATGTCTACACCACAGAATTCCGTGCAGAACTCCAAGAAGATGACTGAGTGGATCGATCACTTGCGCCACGACGTGGAACCCTTCAGTCCGGAAAACGCTGCATTTGAGGATATTGCCTTGGGCTCCCCAAAGCTGGTGCTGGAAGAACAGTCGCCCTTCGACGTATCCCTGCCACCTGCATGGGAGGATCCCTGTAGTGTAAGATCGATGACTGATGTCGGGCGTGCAGCTGACGTGGATCTTCCAGGCTCGAGGAGAGAGACAGCAGAAAGTATGATGCATGCTAGCCCTCAACATCTGATGCCCCCTATAGAGCGATGCCCACCTCGAAATGGGATCTCCGAGAACAAGCAGTCCAAGTCCAGCATCACCGCTGTCGCTTCATTAGTTGAGAAGACCACCGACACCACGCTGCAAGAGGTAACACTTGCAGATGTGTTCATGGAGATCGCGTTAGACAACGAGACGCAACCTCAAGTCAAGAACTTACTCCCGCTAGGCACCGCCATACAATCACGGAGAAGAGCTCGCCCAAATCTGCACCGAACCCGCCCTAATCTCTCCGTCAGCATTCCGAAGTACGGCGGCGGTCCGGTCATCGAGATCATCAAGAAGCTTCCTTCCCCCAAGTACAACTCCAAAGGCGATCTCATCCTCCTAAACGGAAACCCCTTCGACCTCCCAACACCCACCGACCTCAAAGCCTCCGAAATCGACTTCACACGAAAAGGCTACATCGGCAACACCAACACCGCAAAACCCCTGCCCAGTCGGAGCAAGCGAGCCCAGCGTATGCACCGAGTCACTGCTCGTCGCCAAGTCAGCATCCAAAACCCCTCACCCATGGCTCCCTTCCCGCAAAAAGCATCCACAGAGCTTCCCCTCTCCGAGGTTCCAATCCCGTATTTCCCATACCGCCATCTCACGACCACGTGCCGCGAGCCTTCATGTCCGATCCCCGAGGCTCATGAGCGAGGTCCGTATTTGTATAAAGGGAAGTTGCGGACACGAGAGGGGAATTTGTTTGGGGCGAGCAATCCGCCGCCTGAGATCTGGCGGGCTTATGACCGGGTGGAGTATTTTGGTAGCAAGGAGGAGAGCGATCATGCGTTGTTGGACGCGTTCAATCGTTTGCATTTTGGCTATGTTGAGGGGAGTGGGGAGAAGGGTATGGGGGTAATTGTCAATAGTCCGGTGTTTTTGAGCAGGGTCTGGAATGTTTTCGATGAGAAGACGCCGGTGGAGGTGATGGGGGAGAGGTGGCGGAAACGTGAATGTGGAGGGACGGTTTTTGGGCTGTGTTCGTGGGTTGGGAGGTTGTGTGGGTTGTGAGTGGCGAATATTGATCTCGTAAGATTGTGATTTATCCAATCGACCAAGCTGGAATACATTTTGTCGCACGAACTCCTCTTTCTCGAATGCTAAAAAATGGACCTGCAAGATGCGAACAGTGCTGCGGTCGGTATTAAGCTCGCAGTATGCCAGGGATGGGTGGGCACAGGCAAGAGGAATGGGAGGATGAAAGCTCACTTGGCGGGTGGAGTCGGGTTGCAACCAACGCTCCGGCTTCAAGGATCTATCTTGGAGATGGAAAGATGGCTGAGCTGTAGCAGATCAAAGGGGCAGACATCGAAACCGGTGTTTTATCAGTATGGTTGCATAAGTCTGGTCAGTGTGTGGCAGAAGGGGCTCTACTGACTTGAGGCGGTATTTTCCAGTCATTAAGCTGCAACACTAGGTCTATCGAGCTACGAGCGCAGTGAAATGCCACGCTAAATGAACACCTAGAAATCTATTAGTACGTTTAAAGCGACACAGCAGGGAGTGGACGAGTGGTCCTGTATTGCGACGTATCTGAGGCCTTCCGTGATCACTGCATTTTCGATGTTTCTGGGAAAAAACAGCGTGAGTTTTGACACACTTGCCACTCATTTCCCGACCGGTCTCATCACACTTGAAAGTGCGTGTTACTTGTGCCTTCATGTAGTACACATCTTTGTTACAGCATTGTTGACTTTTAGCATTTTCATACATTGAACAAGATCATCACGCAGACGTATATCTCTGCACCAGACACTCTCCCCCAAATACCTGGTTCTACGTCGCTTACCCGCAAGATCCGATCAAGATGGCTTACCATGCGCGCAGCGCTTCCATACCGCCTTCGAAAAATATGGATTACTCGAAGTCACAACCCACTCGAAACATGAACATCCAGACAGACAATGCTACAAGTCGACTTGTTGGAAGCAATGTCATCAGAAAAGGTTTTGAGAGCGAATCTCTTGAGGAAATACGCCAGAACTCGTTCGTCCAAGAAATCAACGACTATTACGAAGACCTTCAATCGGACCTTTACCCAAAGTCAACGATAACCGCTGCTCACAGACTACTCATCGATCAATCAGGATGCGAAGACATCTGCGCCGACGATTTGCAATGCCAGGAACCAGCATGCGAATACGCACACCACAGCGCAGGTGCACCCCCTGAAACCGAAATTATGAACGAACCTTGCCGGCTCGGAGAGATGTGCATTAGGTCCACGTGCACCTCGTGGCATCCATCTCCTGCTCTAAAGAGGAAGACCTTTGATGGCAGGGACAGAGTCAATAGACCTTGTCGAAAGGGTGCCCATTGTCCGAAATTGAAGACCTGCCAGTTCATGCATCCGAAGCCGTTCCCTGTGCCAGCAATCACCGTTAACGAAACGAAGGATGTTCGTTCATATCGGGATATGAGGTCCAAAAAGCCTTGCTGGCAGGGCGCGGCCTGTCGGTTCAAGGATACGTGCCCTTTCTTGCATCTAAGTGGGCCACCTTCAGCGCCGAAAGCGATGAGATACTAGGCCAAATTACAGGATAAACATACCAAGCAAGACGATTCAAAAGAATGATGTTGCACCTTCTTCTATAGGCAGAGAAGTTGAAGGAAGATGCAAGGAGAGGCCAGGTATTATGGTTCAGGGGAGACAAACAATGAGGAACACCCATAATTGGAGTAAATTGTGACCAAAGGAGGCTCATGCAAATTGGCGGTGTTGATTCAAATGCTTAATACAGAAAAAAAGAAGGGCACACTAAGGTTGACTGTTTGTTTGGCATAATGTCTGCTTGCTGTCAATTGGCGAAATAATTGAACAGAGAAAACAATGGATGGTAGGCAAGACAGCCAAGCATTGGTTCTGACCCTCATGCCCTGCCGCTATGTTAAAGTTCCATTTATGTACTCTTCTGTCTCTGTCAACGCTGGTCTTTTTTTCATGTCAGCAGTTTCAAGTATAATATGGACGCGGAAACACACAGGTATACCGCTTAGACCTGCCCCAAGTGTGGATAAAGGCACATTGTTTGCTACTGCTTGAACGAAAAACCCAACACACCGCATCCTTGTTCGCTGTCCAAATGATGCCTTACTGCTTTACGCCCTCTCGGAGATCGCATGTACTGCCTGACACGTTTGACGTCATTCACTGGTTTTGATAATTTAACACTCTCGCCACCATTTCCCCGCCATCTCGACAACACCTGGCATTTGTGACGTATGAATTTTGCCAGGTAGTACAGACACCCACCTTCTTCTTTCTTCGTTCTTTCTTCCTACAAACATCTTCCCCCTCACCTTTCTATAATACCATCAACAACCATGAAGAAATTAATTTCTTTTTTCAGACCTAGTACTCACGCTGCCTCTCACGTGAAGTCTCCAGAAATGCACGAAAGCCAACACATGATCGGTTCTCTTGGAAATCCTGCGTCATCCAATGCGCACGGCAAACCTTGGATCACTGAAGTGGTCCAGCCTTCTCCGAAGGAGACACAAGCATACTGGCACACGGTCTACCCTGCTGATGAGTTCATACCTTTGGAGCAAGTTTGTCCAGAAATGCTGCAAGTTGAGGAGCCGGTCATTGCACCACCTCTACCTGTGGAACAATCTTCTAACCTCGTTTCGAACGTGCTCATACTCACACTCCTCATCCTTGTCTTCGCTTTTGCCTGTCCACAGGTCGTGCGCTGCTACGTAAAACTTAGCGGACTTAGAGAGGAACGTGTTAGAACAAAAGACACACAAGTAAGTATCCTTAATTGCTAAGTGGTCCCCAATGACTGACAACATCAGAAGACTCGAGTAGAGGAGCTGGAAACAGAGCGTCAGGCGGATAAAGCGCGAATCTCGGAGCTCGAAGCAAAACATGCAGACACCTTGGAAGACGCCTCGAACAGATATGCTGAAGATGCTTCACGATACTATCATGATAATCTGGATGCGCAGACACAGATTGCCGGTCTACAAGGGGATAATCACGGTCTGAAAGAAGACCTGACTATCTCGAAAGAGGCGTTCTGGGATCTCAAGGACAAAGAGCTACCGCGACGATTGTATCAGATGGAGGCAGACGCAAAGACTGAAGCCGAGTCCCTCGTCAAGGACCAAATCTCACAGTCTCGTAAACGTGAGAAGAAAGCAGCCAAGTTGGCTAAGGACTGGGAGGAGGACGCAACTCAATATCAGAACGATGCAGGAAAAGCCGAAGCACGGGCCGAAAAGGTGGGAGCTGCTCTTGTGAGACAGAATCACGCCCATAAAGCGGAGATTAAGAGGTTACAAGAGAACCATCGTAACGAACTCAGTGAGTGTGATGCAAAACTACACTCACAGCAGAAACTTCACGAAGGACGTCTCAAGGCCTCGGAAGATAAAGCTGTCAAGCAGAAATTTGAATTAGACTGTCGAGCACTCGGAATGAAGATAACGGAAGATATTTTGAAGGCATCAATTGAGCCATTGGCTTGGATGCAACACCCGACATCAGCACAGGCAAAATTCGAAGAGGCACTGTCCAGCATCCCCGTACACTTCCACGAAGCTCAAAATGGCAGTCTGGGTGCTTTCCTACAGCTACTTTGCGACACCCTTTCGGAGTGGTATAACAACATGCAACAGGACCCACACGAGAAACAAATGTTCCCACTTCTTCCTACTTTCGCGGCTGCAGGATTGTACGTTACAAATATAGACAAGCTTCTCGTGACACATAAATGCTCTGAAACTCCTGTCGTAGACTCAAAGTCAGCAGGATCGAAGTCGGGGGTAACAAAGTCGAAAAAGCTCGCCAAGAAGACACAAGAAGCTAACAAGATCAAAGCACACAAAATGCTCCTGAAATTCTCGGGTTATCGCTCTGGG
This sequence comes from Bacidia rubella, assembly GCA_032158265.1. NCBI lineage: Eukaryota > Fungi > Ascomycota > Lecanoromycetes > Lecanorales > Ramalinaceae > Bacidia > Bacidia rubella. The sequence continues at coordinate 1,200,798 of JAVTIF010000015.1, read as the reverse complement.
CTATTTTCACGGAGTGGGAAAAAGCCGACTATCAAGTTCGATGTTCAATCCATGGTCGTTTCGAAAAAGTTCGTTACCGCTTCTAGAGAACGGGACGCGGTGCGCAGGGAGCTAGATGTGGTAAAAGAGCAGTATAAGCTACAGATCGAGCAGGCAGAAGCTCAAGAGATACCAGAAGGGCATGCGAAAGATGCTGAGGTACTGCAAAGTATGAGAGACGAACTTAAAGATGAGATCAAGAACATTGAAATTGTCAGAGGACCACAAGAGCCTGAAGACCCACGAATTGTTCTTGAGGCATTGACAAACCTCAAGGAGGCGCATAAGAAGCAGAAAGAGAAGAACGAGCGGCTCATGCAAAGCATGCGTAATAGCAATAAAGGTATACCCAAGCAGGGTGCTGGCAATACACAACCTCCTCCCCACGCTGAGGACGGATCGAAGGAGACAAAACAGCCCCAACAATACAAGCCTCCGGTAGGCGATGGACCCGCTGCAATAAGATGTACTCCCAAATGCCGGAAGAATGCGAGAGACCTCCTGGATTGCTCTGATCGAGTAAAGAAACTCCAGACTCAGAAGGGAAAACTAGAAGGAAGGACTAAAGCAGCTGAAGAGGCAAGGGATACTGCCGAGAAGGCAAGATCGGAGGCAGAAGAGCGTCTCCAGCAGCTTGAAAAGGGAGACGGAGATGGCAGCGGCAGCACCCGGTCGGGCAATGAGAAGGCGGAAAAGCCTGATAGCGAAGCTGCAGGCGGCAGCCAGGGCGACCAAGGCCCGAAAGCTGTCATCCCAGAGGACAAGGGAACACCAGAGAAGGACGATGTAGCGAAGATTGGGGATGCAGGTGCCGGCAAAGATATGCCGAAGCCAGAAAACGACCAGAAAGGCGAGGAAGCCGCTGGATCGCAGCCTGGAAAGGCATAGCTGATTGGTGCAAGGGGCAGGAAGAGGGTAGCATCAGGGTGCACGATCCAGAGATGAGTGTCGAAAGACCGATCTCTGGCGTCAGTGTCCGATACTGCTTCTGCCTGCACCCTCATAACTAGCGGGATCAAGGAAAAGTGGTTGGAGAGTGAGCTGGATGTGGCTGCAAAGGGTAGGTAGAGGATAGCATCAGGGTGCACGACCCAGGGATGAGCGTCAAAAGACCGATCTCTGGCGTCAGTGTCCGATGCTGCTTCTGCCTGCCCCTTTCAAGATAGCGATATCCAATAAAAGCGGATCGGTTGATAGGATTAGGCGGAAAATTGTCATTTGCAGCTGGAAAGGAAAAGGTTCCTTTGCGAAAACCGAGTCAGATCGTGCATTTGACAGTCTAATTGTACGCTATTTTCATTATAATAAGTCAAAGACCATCGTCGATGCAAGTTCCCTTGTCAGTTTAATGCATTGTTTGTCGAAAAACTACCTTCTCGACGTCTTCTGACTGACATCTCCACCATCGACAAGACGCTCATCCTTTGTTGCCTGGTTCTGCCTATGGATTGTCCAGATCATATTTCCTCCTCTGCGATATCGATGGAGCCGCTTAGATGCCTTAGGTCCGGGTCATTGTGCCAACCATCCGGCCCTAGAAGAATCAAGTCTGGAATCCCTAATAGTGTGTAATAGTGTTGAACATCACCAGAGAGGTGGTTGAGGCTTGTATATCTCCCCTCATTGAAGCTTTCGCTATGAGTACAGGTTAGGTTTGGGCAGTGATTGGGAGATCCTACTTACGACAGTGCGGCTTCAAACAACAGGGGTTGGAGCTCGTCAAGCGACTGATACAGCAAGGTGTATAATGGGATGACCGCATTGTCTCCGCCCGTCTCCGCACTGTTTTGATTATCGCTTCGCGTATATTCTTGCATCTGCTGTCGCCAGAGCTGCTGACGCTGCCTGGCCTCTTCGTGTATTCGCAAGTACCGAAGAAGGCGGTGGATGATCAATGTTACTCCAATCAGCACAATCGAAATGACCGTGTCTCTTGGACCGGAAGCCGAATTGATGCAGAGTTGTCCAATGCAGAGAGGGCGCTCGTAATTTTGTAAGAGGTGAAATAATGCAAGAAGCAGATCAAGGTACAGTAACTCGTAGGGGTAGACGTGTATCTTTTCCAGCACTAGATGGCATAGAGGTTCGAAAAAGTTGGACCGGCAGGAATGCGTGTAAACAAGTCTCGTGTGTCAAAGTCGCGTAAAAATGTGATTAACACTCAGGAACCAGCCATCCCAAATCATGCCCCACTCACCTTTTTCCGGCTTGCCTCTGAGCACAGATTGTACAAGCAATCTCCTCATTTCACAACTAGATTACTTCCCTGAATACGAGTCACTATGTTTCAGGTCAGTCTGATTATACTCATTCCGCTACTCGGCCTTTTGCAAATCCTCCAACGAATCTCTTTGGAACCGATAGTGTCAGCTTCAATTTTCACCTGCGAAATCCTGCTATTACTGATGTACCTCCGGACGCTGGACCACAACCATGAACGTGATGTGGAAGATTCTCGCACTCTCTTAGCTCTGAAAGAATCTCCCAGCTTCCTTGCCACTCTGTGCGACACTCACCTATTGCCTACTCCAGATTATGAGAAGGACCGGACACAAAGTCGATGCTATCATTGTCCATTCAACAACGCCATCTACGTGGCAGAGATCACGCTCTACCACCAGCTCCTCTCCAAGGTCATATCCTCGCGAGTAGAACTTCTCAGGATGTCAACAGAATTCACAATCAAAAAAGAACGCGAGATCTGGCAAGAGATTTCGTTCCTCGATGAACAGAAATACAAGCTTAAGAAATTCATCGCAACTACAACATTGGCTATCTCCAACAGCACAGATCCCAAAGAAGTCGAGATTGTGTATCAGACTTTCAAAAGTGTGTCAGACTCTCTCTGTGGTCGAGTGAGACTGACTTGTGGCAGAGAACTTAGAGAATTGGTGGGACGTTTTTAACGAACCCTTACCCACTTTCGGAACTACCGACCCTTACCCACTTTCGAAACATTTTATCTCCATCGATCAATCCAACACGAAACAAAAGAAAGAATGAAGCAGAAGGAAAAAGGAAAAAAGAAGGGCGTCACATGGCATTCAAGCCCAAAGAGATTCAAAGAGAAGGTGGATCATACAGAATATACGATGTTGATCACCGGACGGGGTAGTTATAGCAGATTTCGGAGGCCATACTCTTTCAAACAAATGTATGCTATTAGTCCATTGCCGCCTAATTGCCAATACACGAGAACCCTCTGCGCCCCTTGTGCGATTCGGATGGAATCTTTCTCATGGATCTGCATATCCACGCGTGTGACTCCCAAAGACACAATTTCAGTCCTCATCGGAATAGCCGTGCGAGTACAACCACAAGGGATCGAACGAGTGAAAGCATTTCCCGGTAGGATTGAACTCGTCCACCTCGCAGGACATCGGACCCATCTCTAAACGACGGTCGCGTGACCACCTAAATTGCGTGAAAGGGTTGGTGAAACATTCTCCCTTATGACATACAATCCAAACAGCCCATGAGATGAAGAAGATTGTCCATGCAAGATCCCGGTACCAGATCAAGCCTGCAAACATCTTCTTCATCAATGCCCACACAACTTTGCCAAAGAATTTGGACCATACCGTCAGTTTCACGATCATGGCAGCAAACCACCTCTGCATCTTCCTTTTCCTAGAGCCTTCATAAAGCCAGACCGCAATTTCCTGCAATGGCCGCTGCATTCTTGTGAGGCGTTTTCTCTGCAAGCCATACGGACTATACGTTTGCTTCCAAAACACCAAAAGATTCTCCTTCTCATTATACCGTACAACAGAATGCCTGCACTTCTTCGCCAACACAAGCAAAAGCGGCAACGCCGCGTCCTCGATCGTAAGTGCATCGTTTTCTTCCATCATCGTGCCCACAAGTGTCCCGGAGAATTTGTTACTCTTGGTGTGCTCTCGAACCATGGTGGCGTATTGCCGCGTCATTCGACGGTTGATCGCTTTTGGCATGTTGTTGAAGTGGAAAACACATGGTCGCGACGGTGCCGTTCTGAATAGAGCCGAGGACTGGTATTTTGGCGGGAGGTTCTCGATGCTGGAAATGTATTGCTCTAACTGGGAGACTGGTGTAGAGATGGCACGGGATAGGAAAGAGTCGACGGGACCAGTAGGCAAGGGACTCCACTTTGGGACCGCTATGCTGTAGAGATAGCGAGATGCGAAGCGCTGGTCTAGGAATCCGCGGGCTATTGTGCAACATCGCCTGACAAGACATAAACGGTAGAGCGCTAGGAGATCGTTGGATTCGTCTTGGAGAAGGTTGGAGATTATTTGGAGCCAGAGTTCGGTTGGTAGGCGGTCAATGGCTAGTGCTGCCATGGTGCCTTTGGACTTAGAGAAATGTGCGCTGGGGAAACGGTTGCATTGGAATGGACCTGAAGCGAAACATATGAGATTGGATTTGGGTGAAAAGAGAACGGTGAATTCAAACGACACACCATTATATGACATATGTGATAAGATGGTGCGATTCATGATTCTCGACTCATCGTGCAACACATGGATCTTTGTGTCTGACAAGCAATGATACCTTGTTACGTTCTGAGGGTCACAATATTGACTGATTACAACCATTGGGTATGTGCTACTTCCTTGCTTTCTCAAATTATACAAGCTTATGAGTTTAGTATGAAGAAGAATGACGACTTAGTCATTTACACTGAGGCTGCGAATTACCTCCTCGCTCTCAATGTAGCCCCAAGATCTTACGCCACAGTCCAACCCATGTCAATGCACACCATGTCAATATGCTCCTCCCCTTCTCCCACATTTCCTCCCCTTTCCCACAAAGTGGGCCATACAGATGTACCGGCCAGAGAGGATCGTATACTGCTGGCATCGGCCCCGTGCCATTCCATTGGTGGTTGAAGTCAGGTATTGGTATGAACTTGCCATTACAATATGCATACTTGTGCCAGATTTGCGTGGCTTCAGCGTACAGTTCCTGATAGTGCAGCTTTCGCTCTTCAGGTGTACCACGGTCTTGGTTCATATATTCCACCACTGTTAATAAGCACAACACTCCTAGAACGGACAATCCAAGAAAGAGCCAGAGAGCCCAGAAGTCGTGAACCATAGGGTTAATTACCCTCAGACAGGTTCTCAGTCGTAGTCTTGCTACTTGTACGATTCGGTTGAGCCGGGAATCCGGCTGCCTCCATTGGTCGGCCATGTATCGCTCAACCTTGCGTTTCCAATATCTTTCAGTCAAAGAGTGGGAGAGATGCACTATAGGTCGTTGGAGGCGTGACAAGTGCCTCACATGATAAGATTTACGATCGTACTTGTCCCTGTAAATATACAAAAAGCCGTTCGTCTTGCGAGAGCGAATATGTGCATGAGGACATATCTTCATCAGGGCGTCCGTGAGCGCTACAACAGTGTTTTCCTCATTCCAGTCCTTGATACTTTCGATCTTAGCAAGGAGCGGCTTTCCCGAAAGCTGTCTTCTTCTCTTCTTCAAATCTAAAGGCATAAATCGCACGATGTCACCTTCTTTAATGTGGTCACCAAGGTCGATATCTTCGCCTCGAAAGCCACAGGGAATGTCGGGTATCGTCCGAAAGACAGCCGATGATTGGAATTGCTTCGGTAACTTCTGGATACTGGCCAGATATATCTCAAGCTCATGGACTGGCACTGTCATATCCCTGATTAGGATGCTACCAATGGGCGCCCATGGCAAGGGTTTCCAGTTGGGAGCCCCGATCCATTTAAGGAATCTTGCATTTAAACGTCTGTTGAGAAGGTCTCTGGCCACAATACCACAGCGCCGTCGCGTCAGTGACAAGCGGTACAGAGTCAAAAGCTCTTGTGGGTTATCATGCAAAAGTTCGTCTATATTCTGTAGCCATATTTCTGTAGGTACTTTGTCAATAGTCAGTGGGCCCACGCGCGGAATCCTTCTCGACATCCGAGCTGCGCGAAGCTAGATTGATATTAGCTTGTATTGTACAAGATGGAATATGTATTCTTCCAAGAGCACAAAGGGAAAATATGTACAATGAGATCAACCAAACTCAAAGACATTGTGAAAATGTCTCAAATTCTTTGTGCAATTAGGCTCAGCTCATCCTTCTAACACATTATGCTGATGACCCTAGTGATACGACACTGAATCCTCGACTGTGCTAGATTTAGTGTCATTCACTCTTTGAACTATGACTCTCTCTGTTGGGTCTGCCAGACACCACTGTGAATCGAGGATACTGAATACTCTATCAAAATAATGGACTTCTCAGATGTGGTATATTATGCCAAAGAATAGACTTGCAAAATGTGGTGAATCATGCGGGAGAATTGTAGAATTGAACATGCGCTGGAAAAAGTCCAACTAAGCAACGTAGAGTCTGTTGGCCAGGGAAATTGCGCTTGCGGCAGCGGCGACCGTGATCAGGTGTAACAATAACAGCAAGAAGCCATTGCTCCAGAAAAGATTCGAGACATGCTCCTTCAGGAACATCGACCATTGCTATCTCATTGATGGACAATTTCGGCGCATTCACGCTGGGCGCACCGTGCATCAGAGAAGAATAATATCTTGACATCATTGCCTACCGCCAATGAATGATATATTTCGAGGCCTTGGAAGTCAACTTTAGACGTCGTGGACCTCATCTGTTGCAGTCTGGCTATGCTTACCGCGCCGAGTGTCAACAGCTGCGTGTTCGATTTTTTCTCCATCATGTCTTGAACACAAATTTTGATTACAAAATGTTTGCATCGGACTCTCAGAGCCAATAACAGAGGTAATGCCCTACAACCCGACGGGTAGTCTTCGAAGTCTCTGTCAAATGCTTCTAGAATGAGCCCAATGAACACTCCTCCAGCTGTCTTGTGACCAATGTGAAGATGATATGTTGGTTGTATGTGAAGGTGTGAATCACCGTGTGATAGTTAGCCGAATCTAGGCTTAGACTAGTTGAATTGAAATCCACGAGGAATGTCTGGTGCTGTTCTAAAGATTGCAGAGGGTCGGAACTTCCTTGGCAACCGACGAATACTGCGCAGGTAGCCTTCGAGTCGTCTGACTGGAACTCTCAATTCTGGTGGCATCAGGAAGCCACGAAACTCTCGCTAAGGAGGGATTTGCACATGTCTGAAATATCTCGAATGTAAACGTTTGTCGAGCGCCTCAAGCACGACGGTGCTGCATGTTCGTCTTATCAAGGTTAGGACGTATAATGCCTGAAGATCCTCCAGTTCGTCTCCTACATTGTTCGTGATGTACAACCAAATCTCTGCTGGGATTGCATCAAACTATGCGTCGCCTATTGTCTTGACACGCAAAATTTCAGCAATGTTTTCGATGTCCTGTGGACAGGGCGTATGTGGATTGTGGCTATAGAATCATTCAAGGAAGCTTGAGAAGAAACTGGAATCTAAGTTGAAGTCGAGGGGAGAGTGTGTTACGTCACTCTTGACATTTACGGGAGGAAAGTGTTACATCTGCTCGACGCTCGAGCACTACGTTAGCTTTGTACAATGATTTGGTAATAATGAGCTGTGAGAGCCTGTCTAGATGTGAATCGCTCTGATGAGCGTATCAAGTAGTGCGCAATAGGGCTACGGGGAAGTTGTTAGATTGATATGAAGTGGTTGCATATTGATCCACGGATCTTGGGAAGGGGCAGTAGCATGTCCCTTGGTGTCCTTGTCTCTCAACACACAGAAAGCGTAGATGGAAACAGAAAGAACAGTCCACAAGTACTATCTTCGCTTTACATGCTCCTAAGAGAGTTCCAGTAGACAGTTTCAGTCTCTTTGACCTTCGGGTTCCGCTTGTAGGGGGAGAATATTAATAGGAGGGAAGCCTGCCTCGGTCCAGCAATCGATGATAACATCCTTGAGTCCATGCGACCCCTTCCTAGGACAACCTGGTATTCGATCTTGGTGGTAAAGGTGTACATCAAATGCGACCAAGGCCACAATCGGGGCCCCTATTAGTAAAATCACCTCTATGGTCATCACAAAGGCCTTGAACTCCCAAACCTCCACTGATATTATCGCCAGGAGACCCCAAACTGTCAGCATCGGCATTGCTAAGCGTCGATACGCAGCATATAATCCTTCCACTCTCGCTTTCCGCGCTATCTGAGGCAACCAAAGCACCAATTGGTCGATTGGTCGACGAAGGCGCTCTTGGTGCCTCTGCTCCAAGGTTTGCCTATCAAAATTTTCCTTCCATACAATAATCATATCATTAGTAGTTTCATAGCCAATCTGCATGTGTGGACACTTTGCCCTCAGCGCAACAAGACTCGGCAGAATTGTCTCCTCCAGGGTCCAATTCGGAATCTGTCTGACAAGCCTCCCGGTAATTTCGAGATCATGTAACCAATCATATGCGATTATGCGTAGTTCATCGCAGTCTTGAAATCTAGTTCTGTTTGCTTCCCTGTCGACTTCGTATCTCATACAGTCATACAAGAAGCCACAGGGTTCATTCGGTATTGTTCTGAAAATGGCAGAGGATTGTAGGCGTTGATCTAGACTCGAGATACGTGCTAGGTACAATTCCGTTCGTCGTGTTTCTAGTACTACACCCATGTGTCCCAGTTTGGCAGTCCGAAGCTTGTCAAGTCCCGTCCAGAGAGGTGTTTTCGGACTTCCATCGCAGAGCGATCCAATACGCTGGTCTAGAACGTGGCGAGTCACAACGCTCCAACTCCTTCGGACTAGGGTGAGATGGTACAAACTCTTCAATTTCTTCAACCTGTGATGCAGAGGTCGGTAGGGGTAATCATTGGGTGCAATATTGCGCACGATCTGAAACCACACTTCTGTAGGCAGCTCATCGATAAGGGGTAGCATGGTGTTGGTGCAATGCAATGAGAACTATTTGCAGTAGGTCTTCATGTATTCATATTTGATTTCATTCCACGCGCAAGTGGTGACCAAGGAGAGCAATGTGGACGAAGATAGTATCTGTGCGATGAAAGTGTGCAAGCAACGTCCCGATGTAGTACAAACAAATCCGCCGACACTTTCCGATGTCATGACCAAAAATCCGCATCTACTTCGATCCGGCATTCAAAGGCTCTCGATTAGTTCCATTTTGAGAACAACCCATGCTGAACCAGTCAGGCTCAAAAGGACCAATACCACCGGATATTGCAGGCTTCGCAATCATCACTGCGGGCACTCAGGCCCTCTTCCCTGACAAGTAGATGAACTCTTCTCAAACTTGATAATATGATCTATCGTCCTCTTCTAGTTGTCCCCCAATCCGCGCTCGATGTCCAATGTTGAGTGAGTTTCGTGTCATTCCAACCATAAGTCAACCAGTGTTCATTCAGAAAAGCTTGTAATTCGTGTTATATTCTACCTCACTGAGAAACACTTTACTCCTTATCTGACACCTTCCATTGATTACATTGGCGTGAGTGGTTCAGTCGAAGATAAAAATATAGATACCGAACTGAATTGACTTATCTCTATTCAATGTTACATGCTACACAGTCTTTACTACACACAGCAATCTCATATCCCATTGAGACGTCGTTCGTCCCCTCCCTGTTGTACTGATGTGATTTAGTCGCCAGATTCCACCGTCGTGATTCTCGCACTGTGTTCTGCATCTTCCCTTTCTCTGCTGGTCAATGCCATTTCCTATTGTTCCCTTCACACCACACACTCGCACATAGGGAGCAGGCGGTTGAGAAAGATTTCTCGCGAACACCTTCAAAGTCTTGTGGATTTCCCAACGACAACCTGCGGACCTCTTGAGAAGGTCCTGTCGATGTAAGATCTTGGTAGGTTGAGTGTAGCTTTGTCAGGTGCTATGTTCAAAGACGACATTCTAACACGGTAGCTTTTAATGAGACCGTACTAGACAAGGCCACCTTTGACATGGTACTGTATCTGATTATCCTGGGTGCTTGAATGTTAGAGATGGTGATCACATATCTAGGGTGGAGTATACGAGTACCAGAGCAAGGTTGGCACTTCGCATCCGTACACAACAACACACGCGCATGCATTCACATTGTTGTGGTATAATCGAAAATGACAGCATTTGATGCAAAGGTTGCTAGTAAAAGGAAGAGAATTTTGCTCAGATTTGACTCAAGGGACACCTTACGCTTCGTCGGGCAGAGGTAGGCGTATTCCGTGTTAGAAAGGGTTCAAGAAGGTAGTGTAGTTAGTTACTGCAAACGAGGAAAGGTTATTACATTTGAGCGTTAGCCAGAAGAAATATTCCAGCTCCACTTGATCGTGCAGACATCGCAAATCTCGGGACATATTGTGAGTCCAAGATCATCGCTGCCGTCCTTGGTGTCTTGCCCGAACCTCGTTTTCCCATGTGCCTCATTCTTTTCCTCCTTCTCCGGCAGCATGTCAAATAGTCGTTCATGTGCGGATGAGTCCAAGTGAGACAATCTGAGTTCCTTAGTGTTAACGCTTCTTCCTGCATGCAACTCCGATAGATGTTGTTCTGGCCGAAATGCCATCTTTTTGATTGGCGGATTGCTTCGCAGCCAGTCTTCCCTCTCTTGGACCTCCTTGTATTTGGGCTGAAAGAATTGCTGGATCATGTACTGAAGTGCTCTTTGTTCGATTTGGTAGGCCTCTTCCTTGCGATGCTTCTGCTCCGCAATCTTCTCTTGCTCAGTCTTGTAGGCTCCTTGCTTACGTCGCGCTGGGTCTCCGATAAGTTTCTTATGTTTGTCCTTCCAATCCCATCTCTCTCTCCAGAAGACGAGTTGTTCTTGATCGTGTATGATCTTGATGTTGAAGTGCTTGCACTTTTGCTTTAACATAAGGAGAAACAGGAAAGCTGCATCACCACCAGACCACTCTGGTATGTATTTGAGGAAGCACTTCACAATACTGCCGCAAAGCATCCAGTCATTAGTATGGATTAGCATGAGATTTGATTTTCGCCAATCGTGGGTTAGGGTTCTCGTTGGTAGATCTGGCGTTGTCCGGAATATGGCTGACGATTGGAAACGCCTCGGTAATCTTTGGATGCTGCTCACGTAGTCTTCCAGTCCGCGCTCCAGTTCGCGCCCCATGGACAGGGCATAGGGATCATAGAACCCTTCACGTGATGAATCAATCCAAGGTGGTAGCAACAAACCCACGAAGAATCTCTCGAACAATACTTTCTCCAGAGGACGGCGGGCAATCACGCTGGCGAGTTGACTTGTGAGACGCAGCCCATAAAACGTATTCAGAATATCTTCATCGCAGTCGAATTGCCATATCTGGTTGATGATCTCAAACCAGACCTCCATGGGTAATTTGTTGATAGGTGGTGCATCTTTCTCAGAATCGTCCATCTGTGCTGCGAGTGTATAACGACGTCGTGCTGCTAGTGCTGTGGGCGATCCTGACTTCTAGGAACAATGCTCCAGGGGTGAGCACCTTACGATCTCAGAGAGGAGGTTAATTTACAGTTCTAATCAACAATTGATTCCTAATCCAAGCGTGTTACGAACAAACAATGAACAATTTTCCGTCAGTTGCGTACTTCACACAACGAGATGGTGACACAGCTCATTTCTCAATATAGCGACAGCCCCGCATATCAAACGATCTTTGTTTCTGGGGATACACGGCTCGAGTTGACATACCTCGTGGTACTCCCATCAAAAGTCAGATATTCTGAGGTGACAGACGTCGCATGTGTCGAACTTCACCACCGTTCTTCAACTATGGTGGCAAAACCCACAAATTCGCATCGAGGGATTCTTGTCTGGTAGTACCTGCAAAGATTTCAGCTTCCAACATGCATCGCCTCACCATCACAATAGAGAAGCTGATGGCTGCCCGCCTCTAAATCCACATCCAAAACCGCAATCCACGCTCGGAGTAACGAGTCCCATCTATAAAATGCCATAGACCAACCCCCAACGGTCCCGGGAGGACGACGCTGAGGTAACGTGTATACTGCGACGGTATTCCTTTCACAAAGTGCGAAGCAGGTGCGGCCAGTCTCCATTCTCTCCACTTTATCCCCAACCACGCTCACACCCACAGACCCCTCTCCAACCTCACCTCCCTCTGAAACCATGCGCGCCATTCAGAATCTCTCAACCCGCCAACGGCCCCTGCAACCCTCCCTCTCACCCAACATCGGGATCATCGATGGGTAGGTCGTCGACTCCAGAGGGGGGGGGGGAGTCCTCGCTACTCCTGAGCATTGCGATAGAAGCCCGGGAGTTATGCCTACGTCTGTTAGCTTGGACCCGGGCAGGCCGCGGCGTGCGTTGAGCTGCGAGGATCAGTGGTGGAACGACTTTGTGAGATACAGTAGCAGCAGTGCAGATGAGATAGATGGGAAGGCCGGCAATGATATTGATTTGAAAGACGAGAGTATGCGGGATGAGAAGCCGCTGATCATGTTGTGAGATGGAGCAGGACTCACGACTGCGCTGGAAAAGTAAAGAGTGAAGAGCACACAGAGGAGGCAGGCTTAGCAAACCACCTCAAAGGTACAATCACTCATCTCCTCCTACTTTCATCCAAAGGTCTCAAGCTGCTCACACCCCATCCCTCAACCACTGCACGCATCCCTCAGCAGTAGGCCTAACAGCAACAACCTCCCTCATAGTCTCCCTCACGAATCCAGCCGTGATCGCCTTCTCCATCCAGCTGTCCACATGATCCCAATATCCATCCACGCTGTAAAATGCGACCCGTCGCTTATGCACTCCGAACTGGCTCCACGTGATCATTTCCATGACCTCGTCCAGTGTTCCAAAGCCTCCGGTGAGGGCAATGAATCCGCTGCCATCCCCGGCTTCCGCGATGGCACGCGCCATACGGATCTTGCGCTCCGAGAGGTTGGGGACGACAGTGATAGCGCCGAAGGTGTTCCCCATGTCGATAGCGATGTCTGACCAGGTCTTCTTGGATTGGTCATGCTGCTTTTCGGTGGTGGTGGCCTGACTGGTATCTTGCTTGCTTTGGCGGCGCTTCTGTAGTTTGTTCCACCAATTCGCCTTCTTTTGTTGTTCCGTTTCAGGCTTATCGGCCACCTCTTGTTTTGTCTCTGCGGCTGCGTTGATCTCGCCATCGCCAACTCCAGTACCCTCCCTTTCTACGTCTCCCTGATGCCCCTCCTCTGTAGTATCTTTCGTGTCCCCTGCCTCTTGCGGTCTCTCGTGCCCGATCACGCTTCGAGGTATCACGCCCTCCACGGCTTCTTTTCCACTCAAGCTAACCAATGTTTTTGCGACTTCCCCCATAATGCCAACAGTCCCACCCCCATAGACGAGATGTATGCCATTGTTGTGCATGGACTCAGCTAGCGAGCGGGCTGCCGCTCTATGGCTCGGTGATATGCCCGGTGCTGAGGCGCAGAAAACGCAGATCTTAGGCTGAGTCGTTGCGGGAGGTGGGGAGGCGGAGAAGGACATGGAAGGTGTCTGAAGGGCCGTGGTGGAGGTCGTGGGTAGAGGAGCACTGATGTTTTTGATCGTAGAGGAAGCCATTTTGGCTCTGCTTCGTTGTTGTCTTTGCTTTTCTGTGGGATGATTTCAGGGTGGGTGGAGGAGGATGGCAGAGGAGGTGGGACGGGAAGGATTATATAGGGTACGATCTGAGTGTCGAGGTAGTGTCATGTTGGCAATGAATGACTAGGTGAGCGATCTGACACAATCTGTTGTCGGTGTCGCAATTCTTTGTGAGGTGGAGGTGATGAGCGACCGAAACACTTTGTGAGAGTGTTGGGATGGCAAGGTCACTGCGGGTCACGCCGACGTGCCTGTCAATACCTTATGAGTCATCTTGACAGTTCAGATAACACCAGTGCATGCTGTTGTAGGCTTGGTGATTAGTGAGAAGCTCCTGCCTAATGCAGATGTGTTTGAAGGTCGTGGGACTTCCATAGACTAGCTGAGCGCTCGTCATGACTCAGAGCTTCTAAAGAATATATAATATTTATATAGGCACCGAAGTCAGCTACTGCAAACTTCCCTGGCTTGATATATTTTAATATAGTGCTCACGGACGGACGCTATGGCATATACAATTCAGGATGCCACATTGGATGATGCAGATGCAATCACCCGTATCTTTCAGAACTCCTTTTCTGACGACCATATTTTCCGCTATATCCACCCCAATGTGCCCCATAATATCCAATTCGAGCATGACAAGCGTTTTATGATGAAGTTCCTCAAACAAGGCGACATCTACGGTGCAAGATTCTCGAAGCTGATAGAGAAGGAGACTGGGTAAAGGCGCCTTCCATATTCCCAATTCCCATCCTCCATCTAGTAGAAAGTGCTGCTCATCAGCCGCAGCAATATCGTGGCATTCTCCCGCTGGGTGCGTCCAACTAAGCTCGATCCAGAGACGAAAAAGCGAAAGATCGCAGAAGCCGAGACGCAAGATCCTTTGCCTGAGGGTTCAGACAAGGAGCTTTCGGCCAAGTTCTTCAAGAATCTTTGGGACTTGAGGCATAAGCACTATGACGATGAGTCAATGTTCTGTGAGCGTCTCCTTGATCTCTGAGGGATCTCATGATGAAGCCAGCTAGCAGGATCCCTTGACGGCTCCAGTTCTGCATCTTCTCTGCGTTCTCCCCTCGCATCAGCGTAGAGGTCTGGGGTCTCTGCTCATCGCACCCTGGCTCAAAGCGGCAGACAAAGCAGGCGCCAAAACGTATATTGACGCGTCTCCGCCAGGGTATCCGTTGTATAGGAAATGGGGTTGGGAGGATTTGGATGCAGCGTACATTGATATGAAGCCGCATGGAGGGCAAGGAAAAGCCAAGCAGCGGGTGATGATGAGGCAGCCAGAAGCAGGAAGGAAGCCTTAAGGAATTGAAAAAGCCGAAAGTAATATACAATATTGTGTAGGTTCCAAGCTCTTGTAATACATCATCAGCAGTGGAGAATCTTGCCGCTTCCTCGTGGGCTCATCAAACATGTCTTATTTCCTTGCTCATCATCCTTCCATGTGTAGTCATGGCTTCTGAAAATAGCTGGCGTGTGCACGTAAACCTCTCATCCATGTTTACTGTCATTTCCCCATCTCGTCACCATCAGCCTCCGGCTTCACCAACACGTTGCATAGCCAGCCTGGAAGTCAATCGGCCTTCGCGGCCATTGGTGGGTACTCTTTACCACCTTTTTCGACCTTTGGATCACAGGTACACCAGTCATCTTGTGCTATCTTATCCATCACCATCGGAACGTGAGCTCCACAACCCCACCAGGAAGACTTTTCTGCACGGCAGCAAAGAGTCAGCGGGGAGCTTTTCCGGTGCAATCTCTGCACTGCAGCTTTACAAAAGGGATCAGAGCTTACCGCAGCTTGTACATGTACCCTTCTTACACATGTTGATGATGCAGGAATGAGGATTTTCATTGTCAAGCACATTTAAAAAGGATGATAATCTTCGGCATCCTGCGGAGTCCAAAGTGCGCTAGCTTGCAATAGCTCTAGCGTAACGTTGGAATATCAGCCTTATGTTACGTTCTTCCTATCACAAACTTCTCAGTTTGAAAATAATAGTATCGAGGAGACAACACCGACCGCTCATAGTGTCATGATGGAGCTATCATTATTGGTAAACCCAGCATCTGTCGCACGCCATCTCAAGGTTTCTGTCAGAAATCTTTCAGTTTGAAATCCACAACATCGAGGGGGCAATACTGACCACTCATACTATCAGACTGAAGCCATCATTATTGGTAAACTAGCAGTCAAGGCATTTTCTTTGGGGCTACTGTCAGAAACTTTTCATGAGGGTTAATTCGAGAAACACTGCTTTGGGGACAACACCAACCCCTCATGATTTCAGGATGGAGCTATCATTGTTGGCAGCCCAGCAGTAGTCAAATGTTCTTCGAGATTCCTGTCAGAGACTCTTCAGTTTGAAAATTTTGACATCCAGGAAACAATACCGACCGCTCATAAATCCAGGCTAAAGCTATCATTGTTGGTAACCCAGCAATTGTCGCATGGTCTTCAGGGATTCCTGTCAGAAAATCATCAGTTTGAGAATAAGGAAATCGAATAGGAAACACCAACGCTTCATAATGCAAGAATGTAGCTATCATTTTCGGTGATCCAGCAGATGCTTTTCAGGATGACTCCGAGAAACAAGCCAATACTGTCCGCTTCATCCTCCGCACCAATGCATCTCATTCCAACCTGTAGGCGGCCGACATCGCAAATCTTAATGTCCGGCAGAGGCAGGCTAAGCCAGCTCCTGAACCCTAGAGAGTCTATCGTTAGCAATTTTCCTCTGCAAAGAGAGAATGAGAGATGCCACTTACGGACACGAATGCGGAAACGGCCTGCTCTACAGGCTGGAAGAGGATTAGGAGGACGGGCATGCGGGCTTTGTTGATGCTGCTAAAGGCGTGGCTGGAGGCAGTAATCGAGGCTCTGAGACGTAAGTTCTGGGCTTGCCAGCTTGAGATGCCGCTTCTAAAAGGATTGTTCGAATACAGTGACAATTGCAGGCGCTAAGGCTGTTTTCCGAGGCGCCATTCGATAGGTTGATTTGCTGAGATGCCGCTTTTGGAAGATGGTCTTGGTCGCTGGCGGCAGGTGCAGCCTGCTGCTACTGCCCATTCGCTCCACCATTCCCGCTGTTTGGGTCCTTGGGACCATTCAGCTTTAATCTTATTCTTGGCCGAGTCTCTTCGCCCCCAGCTGGCGCGCTATCTCCACTTGGTTTCTTCTGGATTTTTGAGACTGGCTTTCTCACCGGACGGGCATCTCCAGTTGTAGAGTCAGCATTTGTTGCCTTCTCACCCGAGCTGCCCAAAGGTACGAGGTTTGGATCGATATCAGACGGCCGCGGGCTGCCTTGATTTGGCTTGCTACCAGGTTGGGATGCCTCGCGGTCGTGGAATCCACCATCCTCTACGACATTATGGTCACCTTCCTTACTCTCGTTTGCCTGGTTCTGAGATCGCTCGAGTTGCTTTCTCAAAGCTTTGATGCGATTTTCGGCCTTACGCCATCCCCCAAGGTGTTGAGTTGACTCTTTCTCAAGCTCTTTCTTCTCTTCGTCAGATTTGGTCAGTTCACTGGTTAGCTCTTTACGTCTCTCCAATTGATGCTGTCTATCCGTCTTGAGTGCATCGATCTGTGCCTTTGCGCCATCGAGGTCATTTAGTAGCTTCTTCTCCTGCTGTTTGTATTGCTCAATCTCATTCTGAGCTTTCCCACATTTCCTCACGGATTTGTCGTAGTCGTCCGTCAGTCCCTTGTTAGTCGTCTTGCTTTCCTGGAGCTCCGACTTCGCATTATCGAGTTTTTGTTGGAGGTCCTTCTTTGCTTCATCAACCTTTTCTTGGAGGTTATCTCCCGAGCTATCAAGCTGTCTGTGTAGATCCTCGTTCTCGTGCTTGAGATTCCTAACCTCCGCTTGTTCATTTAGGTTGTCTGAATCCATTTGCGCTTTGGCAATTTGCAGATTCTTAATGAGCTGCGCGTCTCGGGTGAGCTTTTGGTCCACCTGTAGGACCCATTCCTCCATTTCACGGAAATAGGCAAGTAAAGGATACGATTTAAAGGATTCTTCATGCTGTTTCTCACACCATTGAGTGAAGCACTTCGTAAAGTCGTGAGGAAAAGGATCAACCATTGATTTCCGTTGACCGTAGGTTTGGTGGGTATGTGCATACTAACGTCGTGTAGTTTCGCCAAGATGTCTTGCTCATTCCATGTCCATTGGAAATGATTGTCCCAAACCTTCACTGAGTTATTGTAATGTTTGAGTTGAGCAGCCTCTTGCTCATGAGCCGCCTTCATGTTCACAACTTCACGCCGCAATTCAGCGATCTGCTTCTCGCAGGTCGCTTTTCCTTCTGCCTTTTCGCTCTGTAGGCTAGCGATTTGATGTTCGTGGGCAATGTTCTCATTCGCTTTGTCGATGCGTAGCCTATTGATCCCATTCGCATGCTTTGCCTTGAGCTGATCAGCTTGTATCTCATACTTCTGGCATATGATAGCGATGGCAAATTTTGCAAGTGATAGCTTTCTCGTGGCACTTCTAGCAATATGGGTATACTTGTCCACATCGAGTTTGGAGGCTTGAGCTTGCTCAAGAGCCTTCTTTTGATTTGTTTCAGATTGCGAGATTCGATCCGTGTACTTCTTCTCCGCCTTTGACTGCTCCTCAGCTTGGATTTCTTTCCTTATCTGTGGAATCTCGACATCATGCACGTGCCCAAGTCTCCTGCTCCGTCGTCTGAGCTCTTTCTTGTAGTACTCAATCCAATTCAGAAGGCTCTTATCTGCATCGCGGTGGTGGTTGGCCCGTTTTTCGTGCAATTTGGCGGAGCTTTCGAATTTGATGACGTCTCGGCGCAGAGCGGAATTCTCCTTCTTCAGACTGTCCTGTTGGCCTTGAGCGGCGTACCATAGTCGTATAAAGGCACCTCTGTCACTCCGAAGACGCGCGACCTCTTTCCGACTACGCAAAACCTCATTCTGACTACATAAGTCGTGGCAGCTTGATTTGAGAGCACTCTACTTACCTCCAGTTTTTGTCCCCTGACACGTTCATCTGCCAAGATAGAAGATTTCTGATACAGGTGTAGTAAAGCCCACCAAATGCAGGCAAAAGCAAGTGCGAAGATAGCCAACACTAACAAGAAATCGTATAGTATGTATATCGGCTGTCGCGAAACGTCGTAGACTGCCCCAGAATCTGCCACTGGCATGAAAGTGTTGGGCATGGGGCAGGAATTTTCGATGATACTAGTCTTGTCGACATCGTAGGCGATGTGATACGATGTCTGAACTACTTTGGGGGGGAGGTCAATGATTTTAGTACTATGTTGTATATATGTCGGTGTCGTAGAGGGCAAGGGAACATCTTGTAGCACAGACGTATTGTGGTCGCTGCAGATATTTTTGATGCAAGAGAAGAAGTTCTTTGCCATGTTGGCAATAGATGCCATTTTAGTCATGGGTGAAATTAAGATGCTGTTTCAAGTATGTGTATGGTATAAAGGGGTTGTTGTTGTTGTTGTGAAAGAAAGGATGAGAGGCGGGCGGAGACTGTACGACGTGACGGCGCTAGTGGCGACACAACACTTCAGGTATGGTGAATATGGCGGGGCAACCGGCAGGCAGAGTGTCAAGTTGCCATCTGCACCGAATAGTAGTGACGAAATTGTCAGAATGCTCAGGATTATATACAGAGGGGAGCGCAATTGTATGCAAAAAGATGGGTTGATCATGTCGTTTCAGTCTTGCCAAAGAGAAAAGATCACTGCTGAATCCACCAGGACAAATTGTTGTCCCAATCGTCGTACACCATCTAATAGGACTCCTTTTCCTTGCCTCGCCTTCTACACAACCACAACCCTGACGCCCTTACTCCCCTCCCTAGCGATCGGCACGAAGAAATCCCTCACCAACTCCACATCCTCCGGCTTCGTCTCAAACAGCTGCAACTCACACTTCCTAAAAACTGTCGCTAGGGCAATATAAAGCTGCGCCCAAGCGAGATGGTGGCCCAAACACATTCGTGTGCCGCGACTGAACGCTACTAGGTAATGGGTTAGCGGTCTTTCCATCATCTCCGCCTGATCTTCCTTTTCTGCCTCCCCCTTTCTCGCCTCTGATGGGGACGAGGGGAGTAGAGGAAGAGAAACTGTCGGCTTATTGAGCCAGCGATCTGGAACGAAGGTCCGGGGATCTGGGAATATGGTAGGGTCACGATGAGTATTCGGGATGGAGGCGCTGAAGAGGGTGCCCGGTCGGATGACGTGCTGACCGTAGTAGACCGGACTCGAGGGTGATCGACGCGGCATGCGTTGGGCTAGACCATGGGTGTGCCGCAGAGCTGATGTGGTCAGTTAGAGTCATGGAAAAAGCAGAATTGCTGAACAATAGGGGAAGAACGTAGGCTTTGAAAGTAATGTACGTACCTTCCTGGATGATCGCCGTCAGGTAAGGCAAGCGCTCTAATTCCGGCAAGGTCGGGGTCTTGCTAGGGTCAGGAAAGTTGCTTTGTAGCTCCGTTTGGAGACGCTTAAGAATTCGGGGATTGTGCAGGATGTGGAAGGTAGCAAAAGCTAATGTCGTCTTGGTGGTGTCGATGGCAGCTCCGACTATGCCAATTGCTTCATCGCGGAGACGATCAACAGATTTCTCGGAAACTGGAAGGTCCGAATCAAGGAGCTCGCGAATGACAGTCTTGTAGCCATTCTTGTCTTTCCCAGCGCCATTTATACCCTTTTTCACGTTCTCAACATGCTCCTCCATTTTCTACAGATTATTAGTACCGAAGAGTCATCCTCCGAAAGATCTGAGATGTACATACTCCCTTGAACTGGAACATAGGCACCATGACCGGGTTCATAGACCCTACCACTGACTCTGGAAGTGACTGCATGAGCTTGCGGAACCAGGGAAAATGATAGGCCACATGGACTGTTGCGAGCAACGATCGACTGATGGCTGTTGTGAACGGGGACACAAAGTCCGGGTAATCCAGGAAGTCATACGACCATGCAAAACAATACTGCATGATGACATCCGTTGCCATTGCGGCGTACATCTCATTAACCGTGAGCACTTTCCCTGTTCCCTTATACTCGTTCAGCAGTCTTTGGCACATTTTGTCCGCATGGTCTTGTATCAACGGCGCAATGCTATTGATCTGTCGCTTGGAGAAGTACAGACCAACCGCCACTCTCCGTCGACGGTGGAGATCATGTTCGGGGGTCGCGGCCATAGCTTGCGGCATGCCAAGACGCTCACGGAAGCCATCGTACTTGTCAAAGGGTGTATTGGAGTAAGCGATGTCGAAGAACCTTGGATCTGAGATGTGGACTTCGTTTGGAGTGATCCTGATGATTGGCCCTGAACGGCGGTCAGAGATGCTACATAAGACTGGGGAAGTCACTAACCATACTGCTCGTGCCACTTGTTTATTCGACTACTAAACTGTCCACCCTTGAAGACATCGTAGTAAGTCTCGACCCAACCGCAGATAGCGGTCAGTTTGGGACCTGGATATCTAGCTACTGGGCTTAAAAGTAATCGGTATACGACAAGACAGAGCGCATAGAGCGCAAGCAGTAACGCAGAAGCTGTCCAGCCATTCATGCCTCTGACTACACTGACAAGATCCATATCTACGAGCGTTCGGTGCACAAAACTGTAGGCTCTACTTCAATCGAGTTTAGCAGTCTGCTTCCATGCTTTAGGATGTGTCTCAAGAGAACTTAAGTTTTGTCTGAATGCAGTGAAAGTTTTGCACTTGCCATGGTTGGGGGAAGACCACTGGCGTGAAGTGCGACTCGGTTCAAGCAGCAGAGTACAAGGAGGCAGACACTTATACAATGATAAATAGCACCAAGAAGCGGGGTCTATCTGGTGAAGAAAGGCCTGCCACTTGGTGCACCTTTGGCCTCGCGGACGGTCCTGTAGCGGCAGCATGGTGCCTGGGCATGCATGAATTAGGCAACTTTAGCGTTGATCTTGCATACCGCTTTGCTTCGCGGTACGAACCGAGAAGTATTACCAGTGATCATGAGATGCTTTCGCAGAAGATAGCATATGTTCATATCCTCACTTAGCCGGATCATCAAGACAGGATACAGACTTTGTAAGGCATTTTGATACTGCTCAACAGACAGGTGAAAAGACCAAGAGACTTTTTCGAAAAGACTACACAACATCTTGCGAAGTCAGAGATGACCAGCGAGATTTCTGAATTCACCTTTGCAACGCATGAGAATGGTAACGCAGGTCAACAAGACCAACAAGGTCTATCTTACGTAGCCTTCTTTGCTAGAACTATAGTAACAAACCATTAGCAGCTTCGTTTCCCTTGGATCTTGCGGTGTGCCAAATTCTCGATGAGACAGCTCGCCATTCGTGCGCATGTACGCTCTCGTCACGTGGCGCAAAGCGCAAGGCACTAAGGCTTTAGAGGATAACTAGTAGTTGCTCTCCTTCTCACTCTTTTTACTGATGCCCTTATCACACCAAAGCATTGTTGTAAACAAGGGACACTGCTCGAAAGAAGCATAAACAAGAGGATGTAAAGAGATGAAAGAAAGAAAAGAAGAAAATTGGAGAAGCAGAGTCAATCGATGGATATCTTGGCGCGCGAAGAAGCCCCTGACTATGCTTCTTAAAGCCTAGCCGCTTTCTCAGTTCCCCCTATTTCCTCTCCGCTGTCCTGCGAGCGGGATCCTCCTCACCTCCGCCCTTTCCGTCCTCAGACTCTGCCTGTCACTCAGGAGCATCCGCTTCGAACAGTCCTTCGCTCTTTGCCCTTCCACGCAAATACTCCGCCTGCTACCAGGGGGTCTGGTTCCTCTTTCCTTCAAATTATGTCCTTCCCATGATGATCTCCCAACATTCCCTCCAGATCCTCCAGATACTCCGCCTGTCACCAGGGGGTCTTATTCCTTTTCTCTTTAATTCCACTCGTCTCCAGGGTGACGGAATGGGCACCAACCTCCTCTACCTTTCTTCCCTGCACAATGCCCGTTTCTGCAAGGCTTGTCGAACTCTCCCGGGAAGCGTTCAGCACGAACTTCCTTCGAGCCTGCTGGTGCGTTTGGTGCCTTCAAGCCATGAGGAGGCGAATCACGTGGAGGCTTTGTTGATTTGCCTCTACCAGGCGTTGACCCTCCACCTCGAGTGCCTCGGGTAGCATCTTGTGCGTCTCGTTGCGCGTTCTCTGCTTGTATCCGTCGAAAGCTTGCCATATCCCGTGCATCCAGCCGGGTGCCTCCTCCATCGTTCCTACCCCCGCCCCTGCTGCTCCGCCCTCTGGTGTTCGAATGTGTCCCCCGAGGGATGGCAGATTGCATACTTCGTGGCCCCTTTGGCGGATTGAACTCGCGCTGCGCTTTCTTTTTTTCTTCCTCTTCCCTCATCACTCGACGGTAGCCTTCTGCGCCTGTCATGTTGCCCTCGGCGGGCCAACTACCCATATTTGAATGGACAGCTCTCCCCTGCGATTGATCACGGTTGGGATGGTTTCCCGTTCGCGTGGAAGAAGTCTCGCTGCCGCGATTCCCGAAACGCGTGATGTATCCAGGTTTTGTTTGCACATCTTCAGCGGAGTCTTGACTTGGCGATGGAATCGCCCCAGCTGCTCCTGCCGATTCAGGTGCAACAACAGTCCCAGGTGCGTCATCCCCTTCTTGTCCATCATCCGAGGAGTCATCCAAATCTTTATTTTGCGGAGCATCGTCCTTTGGAGCGTTGCTAGTGGTACTGGGGAAGTCATCCCCACCCGGATGCTCTTCAGGAGATGGTGGCGTATTGTTGGCCTCTGATCCATGCTGCCCGTCGCCCACTTCATTCTTCCGATCTGCGTCGTTCGCAGCTCCACCTCTCGCATCTCCAGCCTTCCCATCCTCATCGCCTCCTTCTTCCGTGCGCTCTTCTGCATCGTCCTTCGCTGCACCGTCCTTCTCTACACCATCCTTATCTGCATCATCCCCCTCCTCACGACTGCCTTGTCCATCACCTGAAAAATCCGGGCCACTATCGACGCTCTGGCCTTGCAACTTTCGAACAAAGACCATCAATTTCGCAACCTTCTTCTGCTCCTTCTCGAGATCGTATTTGAGGATGTCGATATTATCATTCTCGGCCTGGAGTTGGCCAATGTCGTCCTCAAGTTTCCTGACACGCCTAGTGGTCTTCCTGCCATTTGCCTCGCATTCCTTTGTCTCCTTCTCTGCCTTGCGCAGATCTTGGTTGACAAGGGCGTTCTCATCTTGCGCGTTATTCAGGTCTTTAGACGTAGCGTCCAGCTTCTCCTGCATTTCCTCCTGAGCCTCTTCGAGACGAGCGTTCTTCGACTTCTCCTCGTCAAGCTGGCACTCCAATTCTTGATTGACATAAGCGTTATCGTCTTGCGCATTCTTCAGATCTTTAGACGTTGTGTCCAGCTTCTCTTGCATTTCGTCCTGGGCTTTTTCAAGTTGGGCGTTCTTTACCTTCTCCTCGTTAAGCTGGCGCTCCATTTCATGGTTGACAAGGGCGTTGCCCTCTTGTGCATTCTTTAAATCTTTAGACGTAATGTTCAGCTTGCCTTGCATTTCCTGCTTAGCTTCTTCAAGGCGGGCGTTCTTCACCCTCTCCTCGTTAAGCTGACGTTCGGTGGCATGCTTCTCGCTCTGAAGTCGTTTCGCTTGCTGCTCGGCGTTATTTTTCTGCTCCTGCAACTCTTCGTTCGCTGCACAGAGTGTTTTGAGTTCGTCCTCCTTCTTCCTCTCGGATGCTTCGAGTTTGTCGATCATTGCAATACTTCCGTCGATCACGGATTGTTTGTCCTTTAGCTCGCGCTTCAGATCACCCAGCTTGCTGTCCTTATCACTGATGCGTTCGCGTAGGCCCTGATTCTGGTTATAAAGAATGCGGCGTTGGGTTGCAAGTGAGTGGATCATCCAACGGGCAACAAATTTTGTTCGCACATACTTGTGTCGCCAGTAATTCGAGCCAGAGGAAAGGGTGATAGAAACTCTACAGACGCGGTCGTATGCATTATTGCCTTGTTGGACCTCTCGTCGTAGAGCCTCGTTGTCATTCTGGAGGAGGTTGCGTTGTTGAGATGCCGTCTTCCGCCCAAGCGCTGTTGGCATCCGCCAGCACTGGCACAGCATCAACATGATTGCAATGATTACAGCGGCGATGACTACCCCGAGGAGCGCCGACTGGAGGTTGACGCCTCCATTGTCGACCGCGATTTGATCGTCATACTGGCTCCAGGGGCCTGTTGCAGCGATGTCCTCCTCTGTACTATGACTGTACAATGCGAGGGGATCAAAATAGCTGACAGTATCGCCGAAGTCGTCGTCCCATGTCGCCGAGCTGCTGTAATAGTATGTTGTTTCGTGCCTTCTCTGAAGCAGATTGCGCAGATATGCGCCTTGTCGTTCCACTTCAAATGCTGCTAGTGCCACATATGTAAAGGGATTCTGGAGACCGTGCCGCAATCCCACCAGGGGAGGGCCAAGATCAACCGGCATTGTGAGTGCGCTACTTTGGAGAAAGCATGGGAAGTTGGGGGTTGTAGGAGAGAAGGTTGGGAAGAAAATTTGGGAAGGGATAAGTGCTACTTGGTGTTGTGAATGCTATTGTGTTGCGTCAACAATAAAGAAGTTTGCCACAATAGGTGTCACAACTTTTTCACGAATCATGGAAGAGTGTCATCTCTACTGTTACACTTCGCACTGATATAACGTATCTCGTGTTGTACATTGCTACGTATGGCTCTCCTCCTGCATGTTAGTCTTAAAAATAACTTGAATAGCGGGATGCTCAACTAGGGATGCCATCTCTACTGGATTTGTCATGTATGATAGACGAATATTAGACAAAATTGCTTGGGAGATGCTGAGAACTAGTTGAATCTTAAAGATTTATGATATCTCAAACGCACAGTACATGCCCTATTTGTCTGCTCCACCTTCTTCTATCTCAGCATGCATCGACGGGCCTCGCTCGCCCTAATACCAGCACCCCTTTCCACCTTGTCAGACCCTTAAACTGTTATTGCATGTCCAGTATAGACGTAAACGTAACCCTGATTCTGCCCTGGATTCCTGCTACTCCCTTCTCCAGCACACCTTCTGCCTACTTTGTGCCCATCCTGTACCCAATGTGTCCGCTTCACAACCGCTCTTCCAGAAGTCTCATCGCTTGCCTCCCAACTCACTTCATTGGAGGCGCCTCTCTAGGCTCAGCTCCGCGAACCCGGGCTCCCATATTGGCGTTGATACCGCCTAAATATCGATTCTCTTTGCAAATGCAACCCAGACGCTCATTTCCCAGCATTGGCAGGTGGCAGTTTCACTTGAATCCCACGGCGTCCATGCCCAGCAGCTGGTGAACTGTGGCATTTGTCGCACAATCGCTCGTCGCACTCTTTATTCTTGGAGCACCAGACCCCTGTTTGAACACGGATCTTGACATACTTGCCGGCCTTTGGTGAATAGTGCGCAGCCGGACATGCTGGTTCCTTGCAAAATATCTTATTCTTACAGAATCTTGAGATCTTCCCGGGAGGCTCGTTGCTGTCAGTATTAGGGAGTAGAGGCGTTCTGACTGGAACGGTGATGGGGCCAAACAGCCTTTCGTCTGTTGGGCGAGTTTGTAATCCAGAGCGATCCTTGTCTGCAAATTTGTCATTATCATGCATGACCGGTGGTGCGAATTCCTTTTTCCCTGAGCTCTCTGCACCTGTGGTAGGCGGTCGGACGATTCTAGTAACATCGTCAAAGATTCCATCATCAACAGGCATTGTCTGAATCTCTTGGTCATTGTTGCTGTACGTACTTGTACCTTGATGAACCTCTTCTGGCTCCGGAGCCTGATCGTCCTCTAAGCCATCCGTTCCCACTGGCAGTGGAACAGATTTACCGATATCAACATTCGAGGGCGTATCGTTTGGTGACTGGTCTGGTAGACGTTCTTTGTCTTTGCTGCCATTGCGAATCTGAACACAAGCATCGGGATCTTCAGACTTCGGAACTTGCTTGTCCTGTAAGTCGTCTGTACTTTGAGATGCTTGTTGGGTGGCAGTATTGAAATCAAGCTCTTCCGGTCCATGGGTCTTTTTGCCCTGTGAACCTCCCGATAGGTTCTCTGAGTATGCTGCAATCGCGTCGTCCCGGATGTCATTTCCGCTTGATGAGGTGCTCTCCCTCCGCTCCGGCTCTTTTTCGGCCTGAGAGCTCTCCGGAATGTCCTCGTTTGCTGCATCAGTAATGGCTTTCTCGTCATCCTTTTTATGCTTTGACGGCTTTACCTTCTGCTCCGGCGCTTGTTTGGCCTTCGAACAATCTTTTTGTCCTTTCTCTTCGCTTTGGCGCTCTTTTTCCGCACTCCTATGGGCTTCACAGTCCCTCAAAGACGTATCCAAGAGCTTCTTGTCTCTTTTCAAGTCCTCAATCTCTTTGCTTTGTTCATGAATTGTAGCCTGAGACTTGCGCTTATCCCTTTCGAGGTTGCGAATTGTCTGTGAAAGGTCACTACATGTCTGCGCATCCATTTTCTGCTTCCGTTTCACATCATTCAGGCTATTCTCTAAACAATCTTTTGCCCCGCGTTCCTTTGCGAGGTCTTTCCGCAAGCTTTCACAAAGGATTTCTGCTGAGGAAGTACGATTTTCATAGTTGTTGAGCATTACTTTTAAGGTCCTCAATGCGCCTACTCTGGTGGAGTTGAGCATCCTCCTTGTGCGATTTTGCTTCTGCTCGTGCCAAGGATAGGCTGTCCTCGGACTGAATGCTTTTGTTAGCCTCCACAAGCTCTTGTCGGGTCTTGTCCAGCTCTTCTAGAAGGTTTTCAGTTTCTTTGAAAGCCTCATCCACAACCTCCTCCACGCCGCCATGTTTGTGTAAAGCGTGAATGCGGTCAAAAAGCTTTTCAATCTCCTTGTCCTTCTTACTGACCTCCCCACGAGCTTTGTTACACTCCTCGACAAATTTGTTCGCCCTCTTCTTATGGGACATCTGGGCTCCCATGTCTTTGAGAGCTTTGTCTAGGTTCTCGAACTTCTTCTTCCATTTCTTGATTAGGTTATCTTTATCAGCAACCACAAGTTTCAGTCGCTCCGTTTCTCGTGAGACTTCAGAATTGCTCTGATGCCTTTGAAGCTCACTCTTGACGGCTTTCAGCCTCCAGCGTTGGACAATTTTCTTTGCAAAGGCGTCCCATCTAGTTTGGGCTTGTTTGCGCTTGTGAGACAGATGCCTGTTGGCTATATCCAACATCTGCCGCCTGTTAGTGGATTCTCGCTTCCACTTGCGAAAAGTCTGCCCTTTCCTATATCTCGATTTGTTGCAAAAGAATCGGCGAGCCTGATCTTCCAGTTGCTGTTCTGACGGCTGTTTTGAGCCAAGTTCAGAGTTGATTGGTACGATTTGCGGCCGAAGCTTCCAACAGCGCCACGAGAGGGAGAGAAATGCAAGAACAAGGCACCAGATGATAATGGCCGTGGCGTTCTGATCATGCAAATCACCAGAATGATAATACGGCAACGCAGCATCCCACGCTCCCAACAGCCCCTCCCCGTCGCCTGTCTCATCGACGATCGCGAACGGATACGGGTGTCTGTAAAGGAGTCCATGCATCTGGTTGTGTGGGAGGTCCATGAACTCGTCATCTTCGTACGACATGAGATTGCCAGAAGCATTGCAATCATGAAAAATCGTTGTAGCGTGATTGAAGAACAGGATGTTGAGCCATCCAGGCAAATAGCTCCTCATAAGAGAGGAGATGCCATAATAGCGCCATTCTGCGGCGATATCTGGTCCGATGACATAGGCGGTAGCTGCGAAAATTAGGAGGAGGGAGATGGCGTCTACCCGGCCAGGTATTAGAAATCGGATCATGTTGTGATGATCCAAAATCAGCTTTCTGTCGGGTGATGCGGTGATTTCGCCATACTCCAGGTATGGTCGAATGTTGTAGATGTGGTGGGGGGAAAAGCGAGGGGCGGGTGTTTTTGGTGATCCGGGATGTTTCCCATTCTGGAAACAAGTGTCGGAGCCTCTTAGAGCACAATGGGACAACACACAACAATAACAATTAGTCATCAACAAGGCTTTTGGGAACAAAGAACTTCACAATACGTTTGTGCATTATGGTTCCGCTATGTATGCAATACAGCGCTAGAGTTATACAGTGCTCGAAGACATGCACCGCTGAAACGCGTCGACGACGGTACTCATGATTGGCGC
Source organism: Bacidia rubella (assembly GCA_032158265.1). NCBI lineage: Eukaryota > Fungi > Ascomycota > Lecanoromycetes > Lecanorales > Ramalinaceae > Bacidia > Bacidia rubella. Next base: position 1,172,108 of record JAVTIF010000015.1, on the reverse strand, counting down.
AATAGGAGTTACTTCGCCATACTTCCGAGAATATCCACCTCGCCTTTCTTCGTTTCGATACTCTTGAACTTGTCGCCACTGCCCTCCCCCTTTGCTGCTTTGGCATAAGCAGCTGCGCTCCTGTCCGTCAAAGTCTTGAGATCCTCTTCGCTCAGAATTTCTGCACCTTCCCCAGGATCATAGTTCTCAAAATCGTCCTCTGCAAGAATGTCCTCGATCTCTTTCTCTTCCTCTTTCCTGCTCTTTTTGTCTAGGATGCTTCGGAACTTGTCTTTCTGAATGACAAGCTTCTCAAGTCTGCGCTTGCCATCCGCTTTCTCCAACAGGGTTTGCTCCACCGTGCCTTTAGTCGCGAGGCGGTAGACAATAACGGGTCTCGTCTGTCCAATGCGATGAGCACGATCTTGAGCTTGTAGATCTTGCTGAGGATTCCAGTCACTATCATAGAGAATGACGGTGTCTGCGGCCGTGAGATTGATGCCAAGGCCACCAGCTCTGGTGCTTAGGAGGAAGAGTCGATGCGACGCTTTAGTGTTGAATGCTTCGATCGCATCTTGTCTGTCATCGGCACTCACTGATCCGTCAATACGGCATACTGGCCATCCGCGAAGCGTAGAGGCCCACTCTTCGAGAATATCAAGTTGTTTGGAGAATTGCGAAAAGAGAATGATCTTGTGCTTCTGCTTAAATAAGTGAGGGATAAGCCGATCAAGCATAATCATCTTCCCAGAGTCTGTCACAAGGGTCTCATCTGGGTCCTCGGTCCCCCAAGGCCAGGAAAAGTGATGAGGGCTATTGCAAGCGAGACGTAGCTGCATAACAGGGTTTTGCAATTTTTTGTTCGCAACCTCTTTGCCTGTCGCAATTATTAGTAAAGACAGCGAAAAGAAAGTAATTTCTATGAAGCACTTACGAGCTTTGGCAAGTGTATCGGCCTTCTCCTTCTCTGCCTCCTCTTCGGAATCGACTGATTCACTCTCACTCTCCTGCTCCAGTTGATCGAAATATTGGCGGTCACTAACTTCTTCATAGCTCTTCCTCGTTCTTCTTCTGCCCGAGCGGATACTGCTCGCGGGTGTTGTGCTGCGGGATGTCTTCGCACTTTTATTCGGGGTGGTAGTACCACTGCCAGCCTTTCGCTTTTTGCCTTTCATTTCGCTGACTCTAGAGTCCTCTAGCTTCTCTCCAATACGCTCGATTGCTTTTCCTTCAAGATACGAACGGACGTCATCATCTTTTATTCTCCGGTAGAGTTCCTTCTGCGCCGTTGTAAGGGGAGCGTAAAGGATGTATTCGCGCTTCTTAGGTAGATTCGTTTCAACATCATCCTTGACACGCCGTAACAAAAATGGTTTCAGAATGGCGTGTAAGGAGGCAACTGTTCTTTGTTGTCGCTCTTTGGACATGAACTGTTTGTGGCTGTCTTTATCGTGTACATCCGAAAAATCAAACATGCTTTCAAATTGCTCCAGATCCGAGAACGCTTCGGGCAGCAGGAAGTTTAGCAACGACCATAACTCGGCGAGGTTGTTTTGTAGAGGTGTACCAGTGAGTATAAGCCTGCTCTCAGACGGATACTGTTTTAACTCTCGGACCAACTTGCAATCGAAGTTCTTGAGGCGATGACCCTCGTCCTTTCAAGAGATCAGTGGACTGTACACAAAATGTGGCCAGACAACTCACCACGACAATGAACTTCCAAGGATAATTGGCCAGGTATTTCTTATCCCTCATGCAGATCTCGTACGACGTGCATACAACAGGGAATTTAGGGCCTTTGGAGTCGCCCTTCATCTGCTTCATCCTGATCTGGCCTCGTACCTGAGGAGATCCATGATACATCACGGCCGGTATCTCGGGGGTCCAGAACTTGAACTCCTTAATCCAATTGTTGATGGTACTAAGGGGTCCTAGGATGAGGAAGGGACCATTGGTTCCATGCTCACGTAAGAACGCTAGAAAGGAGATCAATTGTATTGTTTTGCCTAGTCCCATCTCATCGGCAAGTATGCCATTGAGGCCAATCTGATATAGGCATGTCATCCATGTAAGTCCCTCCAACTGATATCCCCGCATTTTGCCCCCTGTCACCAGTTTGGGCTGCGCTGTAGTCTGTTTCTTTCGTGCTTCGAGTGCCTGTCTCAATTGGTCCATGATAGTACTCGAAAACCCTTGACTTCGACTCAGGAACCAGTCAAGGTCGTTGAGTGTTTCCTTCGATCCTTTGTCTTCGCCATCTTTCGCAGCCTTCTTCTGTTCTTGTTTTTCACGTCTTGACTCAACGGCTAGACGCTCTTCCTCTGCCTGCGCCTTTTCAAGGGCAGGGTCATAGGGAGTGTCCGCTGCAGAGGGAGGAGATGATGGAGGGCTTGAGGCGTTTGGCGAATCCGAATTGGATGTTCGGCGAGACATTGGAGACGAGGACATGGTATGAACCGCCGTCAAGGCGCAACTAGGTGTTGGAGGAAGTCGGCTTTTTGTAGGAGCGAGTATTGCTGGACTAACGGGACTTGGGAGTGATTCACTGTGCTAGGTTTGAATTCACTTTATTTGGTGGCAAATTAAAAAAGCGGAAGCATAAGGGTCCTGACGCCGTTTTTGTTTGGGTGAAGAGAGCAATGAGAGTGAGAAGGGGCGAGCATAGGCTGGCAGGCAATTGGCGGGATTGTATTATGGCAAGGCAGAACAAACAAGGGGAACTTTGCTTTCTGTTCCTGCATCGAGTTTGACAGTCATGTCGTCACGCGCCTTGCAGCACGCGTTGAGCGATCGCAGCCTTGGGGCAAGGACTCAGATCTTACTGAAAGGACTAAATATGCAGGCTTGGCATAGATTTCATAAATAATGTGGAGCTTCACGAAAACAACCGCAGACCTCAACACGTCGGAGCAGATAATGGCCTCTCCTGCAGACATGACTCTGATGAGACGACTCACAATAAAATGCCTTGATCGTCTCGTACTTGCACCCACGTGATAATTTTCAATTGACCGACATGCCATCATCACCATCCTGCCTAATTCACCAAGGCGTCCGATAGCTCTCAGTTGCCTCGTCTGCCCCGCATCCGCTCCTGTCCTTCAATTATGATGAATGCCAACAACTATTGCTTCGTATCCCTAGATGATCACGACAAGTATTCTGTCTCTGGCCCGAACGGTCATCAAGCCATGGATCGCTCTCATTCGCCTACACAAAGCTGGTCTTACCGAGTCCCCTCACCACCGCGACTGATCGTACCTCCACCGAATCTTGCCAATAATGGTGCGCCAGACCTACAGATATTACAAGATACTACGCACAACTTCGAGTCCTCCGGCTTCACCAATACCGAATTTCTCAAGACCGTCACCTACAACAACTTCATAAAGAAGAACAGCATGCTGGAATGGCAGTACGAAGACCGACGCAATGCACAGCAGATCCTTCCTTTCCTCTATCTTGGGCCCAGCTCCGCGGCTCGCGATACACAGTTTCTCATAAGAGAAGGGATTACGATGGTCATAGCTGTGAGAAATACACTGATTGCCCAAGCGAGAATGCTGTGGAGCAAGCCAGCAGAGGCTTTGGGGTTGGAGATGAAAGCCATAGATATCGAAGGAAATCAAGAGCTGATTGCGCAATTTCCGAAGGGCATTGAAGCAATCAACCTACATCTAAGTCGCATGTACCAAGGTTCTAGTTCCATCAAGACGAATGGAGATGCTCACATAGGGTCAAGGGACGGCAGGATGGGCAAGATCTTGATATTCTGCGAGACTGGGAATGAGCGCTCTGCTGCTCTCATTGCCGCCTACATTATGGCTATGTACTCGCACGACGTTGTTACAGCGATACAGATCGTCCAGGCTCAACGCTTTGCCGTGGCTTTTGATGATTCCTTACGGAATACGCTCTGGACCTATGAAGGTATCTTGAAAGCTCAGCGGGATCTGGTGAAGGCAGCTACGACACAGCCTCAGCAGAATACCCCACCGACCGCTATGTCGCCAGCTACAAATGGGAAGAGTAAAAGGAGATACGATGATTATGACGATGAGGAAATGGAGGTGGATGTTGATGACACGGAAGAACTAAGTGGATCGAGGAAAAGAGATGGCGTCGAACCTTTTCGATACTAGGAATGTTGAGGGAGTCCAATCTCAGATGTGAGACGCATCATGCACTGTCACGAGAGCGTGTTTCTGCATAAGATACCCATGCATAGAATATTGACTTTGCTCAGGCTATGGCTCCGATAAAGACCACGATGCCTTTCTTTGCACTTTCCAGATCTGAACAGTTTGCCCCGCGTTGCCTTCTTTTCCCCGTGACGCAACAATTTTGAGTGAATGACACTGTGACATTACTAATCTCATCTCATCTCATCTCACGATAATCTCCATCAGGTAGTCGCGTTGGACGCGCCTTCCCAAATAATAACACCAGGTATCACAGCACAACAAATTGTCATCACAACCAAACGATGTATCAGTCCTCGACAACATTCGTCGACATTATTTGCACAGCATGTCCAACGGTCGCGATCTATTTTACAGCTTCATACTTTCCCGCAACGGTCAAGCCACTGGAAAAACCTGCAAAGCAAGATCGTCATCAAAATGTCAGAGCCGTCACCCAAACGCACCCTTCGCAGAAACATCCGGAGACCCAAGACTGACGAGGAGTTCTTGGAGGGCCACACTCCCCCAAAACGACCGCGCCCCCGTGCTTCCTTCACAGAAGTGTCAGAGGACCACAGCCCCACATCACCACGTCGAAGAAGAGGTTTGTTTGTCTTTCAATCCATTTACTATCAAACCAAATAGCTAGCCCTTTTCCAGCGCATGCGTCTCATCATATGAAAACACTCCTGCACCCTTCGCTCACCCTATTGCTGCTGTTTGCTGACCACTCCTGTCGCAGGAAACAGACCTAGTGAAACGGTCGTACAACACATTTCCTCTGCACAACCAGGTCTGTTCATCCAACCCGACAACAGTCACCCGGTGGATGAGAGAAAAGTTGGCCTTTGGCTACCAGATTTTGCGCTGCCAGAAGACTTTGACATGGCTGAACGTCGTCCTCAGTCCAAGCGTCCAATGTTTTACTCACAAAATTCACCCTCAACGAGGGATCAATACTACACAGATCCTACCAATTACCTCGAACAGGGTCCTTCGTTGGGCCCCGGCGTGGGTAGGAGAGCTCCAATATTCCCGCCGGGTCATGGGGTTTTCAATAGGAATGGCCGCGCCAATATGAACGAACCATCACCAGAATATGTCGTTCCGTACAACGACGGTGATGACGATTGGGACAGTGTGCAAAACAAAGATGCTAGATTCATAAATGACATGCAGAGCAGTGATGAGGAGGACAACATGGGTCGTAGGATTGTATCTGGCACCAGCATTCCTGCTCCACGACCACCAAACTGGGACGATTTCCCTACCGCTTTGAAATTGGAGCTGCTGGATTCAGTGAATGAAGTACTGGAAAAGCAAGATGGTGGACAAGAAGTCGATCTCAGTCGTGTCAGGCAAGCCTTGAGGCTAGGAACGAGAGAATGGCAAGAGGCAGAGCAGCTGATTCTTACAAGACAGACTCAACAGCACCGAGAGGACCGAGCTAGGATGGGTCTAATGCAAGAGACGCATGTCCGCATAAAGGCTGGTGACAGGACCGTGAGCAGACCAAGTCAAAGAGAAGAGATGATGAATCGCCATTTCCAGCCAGTGATGAACATTCCTAACCAGAGTTACACAGTGGAGGATGCAAGACAGGCACGAGCTTATTGGGTTCACTGCGGTCTTCCAGCAACTGATCTTGATCTTGCGATTGGAAGCGCAGGCCAGCCGCTATACCAACCACCAGCAGGGTCGACTGACAAGTCAGCCAATGTCCCACAGCGAACACCTGCCGTACCTCACCCAAGTGAGAAGACCATCAAGCCATCAGTTTCGTTTCAGCAAGTTCCTACACCACAGACATCTCCTACTTCCCCAGGCGAGATGCCGTCCAGGGCGCAAGACGCAATCCGGCAAGCAGCAGCTGGACGCTTACGGCAAGATTCACAGCAACGATCTGTATACGACAATCCGCATGCCCAGCCTCCACAAGGTGCTTCCCAGCAATCTCGCGTACAAGACAAATATCCGCTGACCCAACCACAAGGCTTGAGTCGGCCACCCAACAGCACGCGGTCTAATCCATCAGGTAAGCCAGTCCCACACCCGTATCAACCTAGAAGACCGAGCCCTTTGACGTTCGAAGCAACGACACACGCACCACTATCACCGACTCCAACACCTCCAGCGAAAGCTCCAAGCGTTCCAAACATGTTGCCTTCATCATTGCCCTTGGGGCCGAAAAGCGCGGTCGGCCAAAGCACACTTCCAACCTATCCCACAACGCGCGCTGACGATATGCCGAGCATACAAGCTACATCAGGACCACCCAATTCAGGGGATCCTTTCAAAGACGTGGTGAACCGTCAAGCGCAGACCCTTTCGCAACATGTCAAGGCGCCTTCTGACAATCGAACACCGGGACAGCAGCACCCACCTGGAGCAGAGGAAAGTTCACAGGCGCTCAGTACTGGAGAGCAACGGCAGGTGAATAATGCGTTGAGGCAGCAGCAAGGCAAGAAGCCAAGGGGCAGGCCATCGAAGCAGACAATGGAACAGGGGAATGGAGTGGTGAAGAGGGGTGAGGATAGTTGAGGTGGTTAATCGTAGGGATGGCGGGAGTGAAGGCGTTTGGGAGCCCACACTAGATGTAGCTCATGGGCTGTGGGGGTAAAAAGACGTCTGATCAGGCCTAAGGGGGTCTAAATGTATGTTTGGGTATAAGAAAGTATAGACTAATATATCTTGACTGTTGCTATGACCTGGCTCTTTGCTTTCTGAGAACTTGGCGTCCTATATCACTGTCACAACGTCTAAACTAAAATGATCCAAAGTATATCAGTAAAAGAAACAAGGGTTAGTTCTCAACCATCGCAGCCCTCTCCACAAGCGAATGACGCTATGGTGCGCGCCAGATCTCCAAACCCACTCCAAAGCTTCAGATTTCTCATAATCAAAATCCACTCCACCAATCCTAACTGTTGTATTGCATCGCAACAACATACAAGCACTCAACCCAAGCACCATCGCACCTACCTTCCCTCCTCCTTCCCCTACTGACGCCCTTCACCCCCCCCTCCACCAATCTCATCCGCCCAAACAAATCTCGGTCTCCCAAATTTACAGTTTCGGTCACCCATTTCCCCCCACCCATCACTATTCCTTCGCCCATTTTCCTCGGTGAAACCTTTTGATGGCTTGAGGGGGAAAGGTGTGTCGGTCACCCATTGCTGAAGGTGGCTTTTGACTCACCGGCGGGTAGGGTAGAGTGTGGATGGGGTTTCCTTAAGGGGTGGATGGCTTTTGGGTTGGGGGTTGTGACAGGGGGTGTTGAGGAGTTTGGGATGGTGGGAGGTGGTGGAGGAGATGGTGTTGGTTGTGGTTGGAGAGGGGTTGCTGTTTTGGTGTCATTATTGGTATTGTTTGGATTGGAGTTAGGGGGGTAGGGAGGGCCATGTGGCTGGGTTGGTTTGCAATGGTGGTGAGAAAGGATGTGGTGTTGGATGGATTGCTGGGTTACTGATGAGAGAGCGTGTGTTTGATGGTGTATCTCGTTGCGGAGAAGTGTACAGTAAAGGAAAAAGAAGTGAGGAAGTAGATTTCACGCAGGAACGCCCTGGAGTAGGAATATGGTGGCTTTGCATTATTTTTGTCTTGGTGTTTGATACAAACGGTGGCACAGAATGCGTAGATGCTGTGAGAATAGAGGAAGGGTAGGAAGAAGAAACTGGAGAGGAATTATCATGATCATGAAGTTGTTAACCAAAATCTATCTATAACTCCCAAAGTCCATGCCAGAACGCTCATCTAAACTCCCAGATGCAATAAAGAATGAGCAAAAGAAGGAAACCACAGCACCACCATTTCATCCCCTTCCACTCTCTCACACCTCCATAGACCTCCCCAAGAACCCCGCCACCTTCGTCGCATTCTCCTTCTTCTCCATCATCGAAAAATGATTCGCCCCTTGAATCGTCTCAATCCTACAATTCTCCCTCCCACCAAGCAACCTCGCATACCCATTATCACCAAAATCCGTCCTCTGCTCCAAAAGCCACCTCATCTCCTTACTATCACTCCCACTATTCGTATACCCATCCGGAGTCTTCCCCCCGGCATCCTTAATAACGCCATCTTCCGCCCAGATGAAATGCGCTTTCGGTGCCTTGCCCTTGGGGAACGTTTTCGCCTTGCTGCTATACTTATCGAGGGCTTCGGTGAAGCTCAAGAAGTGTTGGATCAACCAGCTCGGGGGCTCGCCGCCGCCGAAGAAGCCGACAGCTTTGAAGTAGTCGTAGAGGTTGGGCGGGAGTTTCTCGATGCCGATTGGGAATGGAGAGTCGATGAAGACGAGGCGGTCGACTTTCTCGCCTTCCTCGGTGAGTTTTTGGGCGGCGTCGAAGGCGCTGATTCCGCCTGCGGACCAGCCGCCTAGGTTGTAGGGGCCGGATGGTTGGCGGCGTTTTATCTCTGCGAGGTATGGCGGGGTGAGACCTTCGAGGGAACAGGTGAGTTGGTCGGGCGTCTTCATGTAGGGGCAGTTGAGCCCGTAGATTACTACGCTGTCGGAGGCTTTGGGCATGGGCGCGTAGGATGTGGCGCTGCCAGAGCCGTCAGGGAAGAGCCAGAGGGTTTGGGCGGCAGTCTGCGGGTTACCGGATAGGAGGATCGAGGAGGCTTTTGGGTGGGAAGATGTAGGGTTTGAGGGTGGGGTGGAGACAGTCTGCGGCTGGGAGGCGGGCGGTGCGACAACTTTCTCGGGCTGCCTCGGAGTGAGATTGAGGGCGGTGGCGATTTTGGAGAGGCTGCTGTTGTCGGTGAAGAATGAGTCAGAGATTTCAAGTTGAGGGAGCTCTTCGCGCACACGACCTGTAATAGTGAGGGTCATGAGGGAGTCCATGCCTAGCTCGGCGAAGTCGGCGTCATCGGTTAGTTCGGCGATGTCGAGACCTGTCTCTTCGATGAAAATCTGTTTAATGGTCTCCATTGTCTTATTGGCGGGCTCTTCTTCACTGTCTGGTGTGGTGATGCTGGAATCGGCAGGTTCTTGGCCATCCTCCGATGGGTCAAAATCTGGAGTGGATGGTGCTGTAGACTGTGCTGCTGTTGAAGCGCCGCTGTGATTCTTGGAGAAGTAAGACTTGAAGTGGCCAACACTAGGACACTCTGTGAAGATCGATGACTCAGGATCCACATTCAGTTGCTCCTTGAATCTACCACAGATAGTGAGTGATAGCAGTGAATCAACTCCGACATCGTTGAACTCGGTCTCGTCGGAGAGCTCCTCACGCGTAACACCTATTTCTTCAGCCAAGATGCTCATGGCTTGGTCAAGCACAGGTGGACTTGATGATGCAGGAGACGCGATGTTGACCTTTTTAGGTGTCTTGGGCTTGGACTCTGCCTTCTTTGGTGTAGCCTTTGCTGAAGGGGCAGATGCAACAGTTTTCGCACCTCCGGCTGGTGGCAATACATTGTCAAGGATACGACGCGGAATGCCTTGGAACTTGACGCCCTTGTACAGACCAACGATCTTCGCGTCGTCGAAGATGAAGCTTGCAAGAATCAGTATCGTATCAGATGGAAGAATGTTTTGCACTTACACATCACCAATGAAGGTCGTATCGTCGAACGGCTGCATCTTGACATAAGTCTGATAAGTCGTAGACGAAGAAAATTGTCGAACATCGGCAAATTTGACCGATTCCCAGCCATGATTGATGTAAGCCGTCTTCTTCAGATCCACAGCATCATTACCGTTCATGACAAAGCCAGACAAGTGACCGAAAGAATCCAGCCAGAAAGGCGAGAACAAGAAGTTGCCGTCTTCCTCATGCGTCTGGAACTTAACATGCGCAGTTCCCTCGAGCTCCTTGCTATCCAGAATAACATCCTCGAAACCTCGATATGGCGGAGCATATTCGACCATAGTGCTGAAGACACGGTATGCCATGCCACGCTTCATGTGATTCGTATTGCCCTCATCGACGTCCTTGTGGAGGCGGGAAAGGCGTGGCCGGATGAGGTAAGCGGTACGTTGCCATTCTGCTTGCCACGAATGGCCGTCTCCATAACGGATCATGCAGGAAGCGTGATCGACAGTCTTCTTGCCCTCCTTATCGACAGCGTATATCTCAACCTTACCGGACTTCATGGACCAATCGACCTTGGCAGTCGCTCGAATCAATTGAGTGCTCTTGTCTTTGCTCGCAATGAGCGGCTTCACGACTGTCATATCGGCGATGTCCATCGACGTGTCGTGGCTGTCAGGATTGTAAGTCTGTACCAAATGATCGCCAACGGTAAGTGCAATATCGGCCCACAAAGTCTACATATCGCGTTAGCAGTGTGATAAGCAAGCAGCAAAAGGAAGCTTACCGATGGGCAGAGTGCCGTCCCATTGACCTTGTGTCCTTGTAGCACTGCGTATAGAGCATCATCTGCAATGTCAGACTCAATCGTGATAGACGCAGATTCATCATCGCCAGACTCCTTGATGACTTTTTGCACAGACGTAGTAGATAGGGCGGGCTTGCTTGGAGGAGCAGCGATGGAAAGCGGTGCATCACCCTTCGTTAGGCACCAATCGTTGACGTACTGAAGCCAGTGATTCTTGATGTCCCAGCTGTAGGAAGGCAATTGGAGCACTTCATGGTACTGGTCATGATCATGGTGATATTCACCCCAATTGAGGTCCACGCCATTGGTATGAAGCGATGAGAGAGTGCCAAGAATCGTCTTCCATGGATCTTCCTTTCGTCGCAGCGAGGGTAGGGCAACGAATTTGGGGCCGAACGTAGATTTGATCATCCCTGAACAGACCGAATGCGGTCCAATCTCAACCGAGAGATCAGAGTCGTTGATCAAATGGGCTCCCTTGGCGGCATTGAGACCGTCCAAGAAATTGACAGATTTCCGACAATGTCTCGCGAGGTAGTGTGCGCTGAATGTCCCCTCAGTAGTGACGACCTCGCCAAGCAGAGGCGAAATGATCGGAGTAGAAGGCTTGTTGAAAGTGATACCGCGAGCGGTCTCTTCAAACTCCTCCAGAATGGGCTCAACCTGAGCTGAGTGGAATGCGAATGGCACGCGCAACTTGGTCGCTTTGATGCCAGCATTTGTCAGATCCTGTGCGAACATATCGATGTTGGCGTTAGTGCCGGCGATCACAGTCTCTTCTGGTCCGTTGATGCATGCAATCTCGCACGTACGGCCCTCCATGAAAGAATTGATGCGCGTTGCTGGAGCTTTGACGGCCAGCATGCTATGCGTACCAACTTCGCATTTGTTCACAAGCAACTCAGCCCGCTTACCGCAGAGGTAGATGGTATCGCTAGCAGACAGGACGCCAGCGACATTCAGAGCAGCGTACTCGCCTAAGCTGTGACCAACGACGACGCTCGGATGAACTCCCCAGGACGCCCAAAGCTGTGCAAGAGCCATCTGCAAGCAGCAGCTTGCAAGCTGCACGATGACAGGTGACACTTCCAAGAGATCCATCTCAGAGCCTCCCTCGATGACAGGCATGATCGAAGGAAAGCCTTGACTTTGTACAATTGTATCAAGTTGCAGGATGTCAGATCTGAAGGTAGAAAAGTTTTCGTAAAGCTCTTTACCCATCCCAGCGTATTGCGAACCTTGGCCAGTGAATGCGAACGCGACATGGTGGGATGTAGAGGGGATGGAGGCAATGTTGTCTTTCATAGCAGCTTTCTCGAGGTTGGCTGCAATCTGGTCAAGATCAGAGCCACTGACTAAGATTCGGTAGTTGCTGTGTAATCGTCTAGCCGTTGTAGTGTATGATAGATTTGCCAATGAGAGACCACGAGTATCATTAATGTGTTTGATCAGGTTCTGAGCATTGTTTTGTGCTGAGTTCAAAGATCGTCCTGACACTGCGACTGGATGCACAGGCCGTGGGTCTTTGTCGGCGACCTCCCTAATGGGTGCATCTTCAAGCAGCAGAGCGGTGTTACCGCCAGCGGCAGAAAAGTTGTTGAGGAAAACCCTGCGCTTCTTGTTGGCTGGTCGCCTCCAAGGCGTTGGTTTGAATGCAATATGGACGTCACGCTGCGCAAGGTCGGTCGGGAAGTTGTGGTTGATCTTTGTCTTGATACCGCAGTGTGGTGGGATCATGCTCTCCTTCATCATCAGCATGACCTTAATGAGCGAAGTAATACCAGATGCAGCTTCAGCGTGTCCGACGTTCGCTTTGACCGAGCCAAGATGCAAAGGTTGCTTCCGGTACTTGGTGTCTGGAGCGAACGACCCAAGACACGACGACATTTCGACAGCGTCGCCGGCTTGAGTGCCCGTACCATGCATTTCGATGTAGCTGATGTCGTTGGCGTCCACGTTCGCTTGGTTTAGCACTTTGTCGAAGATGTAGGTCTGGGCATTTGCGTCGGGTCGAGTGATGGACACAGCCTCAGCTGAATGATTAGTCCCAGCCCCCATAATTACACCCATAATTGGATCATTGTCGGCCTCAGCATCCTCGAGTCTCTTGAGCACGACCGATCCGACCCCGTCAGCACGGCAGTATCCGTCAGCTCCGTCATCAAAAGTCTTACAATTGCCTGTCCGTGACAGAAAATGACCCCGATCCAAGCCGGTGAAGTTGTCTGGGTTGGTTAAGACATTCGTACCACCAGTCAAGGCGGTATCGCAATCACCCTTCCAGAGAGCATTGCAAGCGGTATGTATAGCTGCCAAACTTGATGAGCATGCGGTGTCCACGTCTATGCTGGGACCGGAGAACTTGAAGTGGTAGTTGACCCGGCCAGGGACGAAAGCTCGAATGCCGCCAGGAATGAAATATGTATCAATGTTTTGAGCCTCGTTGATCTCTCGCCAATCGTCCGAACATGTTCCGTAAAAGACACCGACACGGTCACGCTGCGAAGAAGGTGTGCGGTTGGCAACGAATCCAGCTTGCTCCAGTGCTTCGTAAGCTGTGATCAAAGCTAACCTTTGAGCAGGGTCGCATTGGGCTGCTTCTTTTGGTGACATATTGAAGAAACGGGCATCGAAGTGCCCGGGGTTGGGAATGAAGCAGCCATATGGCGTGGCCATAGTGTTCTTCCGCTTGCCGGTAGGGTCAAAGTGTGTTTTGATATCGAATCGATCCGGCGGAACTTCTCGATGAACATCTAGACCTTCGTAGAGTAGATCCCAGAAAGCTTCAGTGGACTCGGCATCTGGGAACCTGCCAGATATTCCAAGAATTGCAATCTTCGATTGCTCAGCGCGGCCTGTCTTCAGGGTGTCCCACTCAGGGACTGAGCCGACAATATCGTCTACCTTGACCTCATTGCCAGCTTGGCGAAGTGCGGAGTTCAGCGCTTGCGATGCATTTGTTGCAACGGGTACAAGTCTGCACGACGAATTGGATGACTTGGCAATGTCGCTGCAAGCCATGAGGACTTTCTCAAATCTGAATGGCTCTAGCAAGATTTCATGCAAGCAAGTTCGGAGTAAGGTTCCGAAGTCCTTCGGCAGAATAGTGTTCCCAGTCGTGCTGGAAATTATAGGGATCTTTGGGGTGAATGAATTAAGAATATCGCTGGAGCTTTTTGAAAGAATAGTGTCGATGTCGGCTTCAGTGTAGAGATGTGGTGCGTGGAATGGCGAGTGAACGGGCACGCTTTTCGTTTTACGGTCGCTGAATGGCGAAGCTTGGAGTAGCTGCTGGAGGGTCGTAGGAGGGCCGCTCACAGTGACACTGTTTGCGTTGATCGCACTCACATAAGGTTGGGAGAATTTGGGTAGACCCTAGGAAGTCAGCTTGGCGCGAGTCTTTGTTCGGAAACATGCTTACTTTGCTCCGGGAATAGATTCGTAAGGCTGGAAGTGCAGTCTCCTCGTCCATACCAGAGATCACCACAGACCAATCAGGTCTTTTTGCAGACTTTTTGCAGATTCGGTCTCGCACCTCCATTGTGCGCAGGCCTGTTCGAAAGGCAACCAGGACGGCTTCCACTCCGGCTGGTGTGATATCGGCGACAGCTTTAGCAGAGCTGATAGCGGATGCTGCCAGCAGGCCGGTGCACAACCCATTGATGTATGACTGCGCAGCAGCAGGGTATGATCGAGATGATTCGCCATAGTAGCTTTAGGAAAGGTCAGTGTCGAACCTACTGCGGCAATGTTGTGGTTTCCACTTACGCTATGAATGATGTGATCTGGTGAACGCAAGTCAATGCGCCCTCAAGAGCAGGATTATCATTAGTTTTCCTGTATGAGGCTAGCAAATCGAGTATGCTCGAGAAGCGAGGAAATTGGTCTCGTAGTGATAAGGGAAGATTGCCAATTTCTGCTCTAATAGCGAAATTGCATCTTTCAAGGAAGGCTTGCAGGTATGGGTTTTCCTTTCGCTGAGCAAGTTTGCGAATGCCATCGTCGAAAGAATTTGTTTGATCTCCAAAAAGGAGGATTTGCTTTGGCTCACTCATACTGGAATAAACATAGATATGTGAAAGGCTCGATCAGAAGAAATCTATCGTACAAGCTTTTCTGAAATGGAAAAAAAATTTCTAACACGAACTGCAGATGTTTTAGGTATGTGAGAGTATGGAGATAGGAGGCATCAACGCTGGTTTTCAGATAATCATATAAGCTGGCACAGAAAGAAATGAACCCTCTGACCTCAGACCTCAGATGAGTGGCTTTGATGGCTGCTCGCATAGCGTTGGACCCTGTATGAGTATCAAGTTTCGGGATTACTAGCCTGATTGCGCTTGTCGAAACCATTTACCGGCAAGCTCGGCGGATCCCCGAAACAGTGCAGATATGAAGCCTTAGAAAAGAGCTGAGTCACAGTCGGTCTGCATAGTTCACTCGATCTGACGCACACTGATCTTGCTCAACAAAGTCATATATATTGTGGGACCAGGCAATGCTAGTGTTGCCTCATGCCCGGTCACGGATGGCTGCTCCCAAGCGGCAATTCACCGATATGTAGCTCAACGCTTTAGCCTGTCTTGTGCCAATTGTATGTGTATACTCACCCAATATGCTCTTGGGAGTGTTTCGTAAAAGCCATTGACTCCTACCAGCGTCATGACCTGGGGACAGGCTTTGTGGCTGGAGGTTTGATCGACCGCCTGGACCCACTACCATAGCCATGGTCAGCCCGGTCTTGTAAGAGCCTCAATCCACCTGTGTTTTTCTCCACGGTAACACATATCATGCAACCCATTTGCACTCATCCAATCGTCTCGTGGTGGATTGAATGGGCACAGGATGCTGCAGACCCCTGTCAGCCGGACTTGGAGGTTGAATGCGAAGAGTGGGGTCTCGAATAGGCTTCTGCGCGCAGAATCATTTGTGGCAGCTCGCAGGGTCGAGGGTATACTCTAGATACATGGCTCACCGTTGGTTCGATAGCGATGGCGACATGTAGTGCGATCTTAGGGTGGCGCGTCGCCGTTTCCCGACGCGGTCATCGTATTATTCAGAGTGCGCTAGTCGTATCTTACTAGCTATTGGTTCGTTTGATGTTATAAATCAGGTGATGACGCTTACCGATACGACATTTGGTTAGCGGTCTCAAGTGGATCTCAAACATTGCTTCAGGGTCTACAGGGTCGATGGCAGTATCGAAACGAGACCCTGCTGAATGTGCTAAATATACACTCTCAAGCACTTAGGAGTCGAAAGAGGTGTGCTCCTCCAGGATTCGTGAGGGTAATGAAGACATTGCAAAGGGGAGTGAATAGAATTCATTGTTTCCTATGTTGGATGAGTGCATAGATACTGACAGGAAGCACGCATACTGTGGCTGTATGATTGGTCCTGCGAGTACCAAAGAGGCAGGTAGAAGCAGGAACTCAACGGACGACCCTTAGATTTGGGTGCAATCTGCAAGGAGCAACCAAGTGATCAACAGGGGAGCTTCATCCTGAGCGAGTTGGCAGATTACGTTGCTTTAGTTGTTTCTGTGCCTCGTATTTGTTGGCTTTGTGCTCTTGAAAATGATTAATGTGAAATTAATTCGTTCTTTCTTAGTAGCGCATTCAGATGAGGGTCATGAACCGCAGAGACCATGGCTTCGCTACGTAGATACTCCTACATTGAGCAGTTTCAGGTGGTCTATGGGACTCAAATTCGGGAGTTCTAACATTGGGACATCGGTGTCGCAAGTCAACTGCATACGACTACAGAGTCATAGGCACGCAATTCTCTCCCTTTTCAAATTACCCGTCCCGCTATCTACTTATGATACGAAGGCGCAGTCGGCTCCACAGCTCTCCAAACATCATCCAATGCCTCGACCAAATCCTTCGTCAGTGGGCCCTGCTCAATACTTGCCAAATTCTGCTCCATCTGCTTTACAGACGAGCACCCAATGACAATCCCATCACCATATTCGGGCTTAAGCACGGAATGATACAGTGCCCATCGCAACGCTATACTATGACCTGTCAAACCCGTCTTCGCGGCCATCTTCTTGACATTCTCAGCCGCGTCGAAGATCTCGTCTTTGAAGTAGTCGCCTTGATTGATTTTGCCAAGGAGAGTGCTTTGATCCCACCGCGTGCCGGAGCTATTGAACGAGTCTTTGGACACTTGGCCGGAGAAGAAACCACCAGCAGCGGGGCTGTAGGCGTAGAAGCTGATACCATGCTTTCGCAGAACGGGAAATAGTTTCTTCTCACCACCCCTTGCGACAATTGAATACTTGCCCTGGTACGCAGTGGGCTTAACTAAACCCTCCCTCTCGCAGATGGCGCACACCTCTTCGACCTCCTCGGCCGTGAAACTACTAAGTCCAAACCTTTCAAACTTGCCTTCCACGTAAGCTTTGTTCATGGCGCGGCATGTTTCAGCAAATGGTGTTGTTCGGTCTGGTGAGTGCAGGTACATGATGTTGATCTTGTCCATCTGGAGGGCGGCGAGGGAGTCATTGACGCTCTGTTCGATGCTTTCTGCGGTGTGAGCTTTTGGAACCCAGCTGCGCACTTTGCTGTTGATCGTAGCCCATTCGCCAACTTTGAGAGCGCCCAGGAGCTGTTCGCAGGTTCCAAAGGCTCCTGGTGGGTAACCTCGGGCAGTATCCAGCTGCGGGTGCTCTCATGTTAGATGCATCCGTCGGCAGGGGAGGGTAAGTGTCACATACTTCAAGGTGCCCGTGAGCTCGGTAGAGGTCGAGGAGGGGGGAGGCTGAGGCGACATCTGTGAACTTGGCTTGGGGGTCAGAGGCGTCGCCAAAGGTGGATGTCCCAAGTGCGACCTTGACAGTAGGCGGGACTGTTTTGCTGATCATGTTCAGGTGCGTGGCAAAGAAAACCAACAGCTAGCTCAATAGACACAAATGGCAGAGTGAAGTGGGAAATGACGAGAGCAAACAAAGCATCGCTAAAGAATCAGAACCCCTCTTTTTACTACCAATGAGCACCCACTTCACCCACTCAGGGTACTGCATAGCATCACCTCTGCGATGGACGTCAAGATGTCATAGCGTCCGACGCTGACCGAGCTTTGTCTGTTCACAGTTAGACGTCATGCCGCAGAACCGACTTAGAATTACCTGGACGTAGACTCCTAGACAACTCAATGAAGCGACGAAACAGACGCGAGGGTCAAACAAGCTCAGGAATAAGATCATGCGTATCAGACGGAGGACTTCCTGGTTGCAGCTTTCGGGGAGCGATCTTAGGGTCCGGCCGGTTACTCCGCATTCTCGGCGTACCAAAATAAAATTTTCCGAAATTGTCGAAGTGCTCACTCGTGCGTGAATAGCAGTCTGTAGAATTATGTGCTTGTTTGTGACGATGCAGAAGGTTCGAAGGAAATCCTAGTCAGCTTTTCAATTGGATGTCCAGGGCATGCTGCGCCCAATACAAAAAAAAGTATTCTAAGACGAAACAACCCAGTAGCATTGCCGCTGACGCTCCGAGTGGTATGTTCTAATGTGCGGCCAGTCCTGGCTAATTGGAAGTGGGTTACTTCAGGTCACTTTTAGTACTCTCGATCCACAAACAGAAGCACCCTAGGTTCTACTGTAGCTTTCACGAGATCGCGATCCCAACCTATTCCCAAAAATTAACGACAATAACGTTTCACATTGCGGCACTAAGCTTTGAGGCCAAGGCTGCAATATGGGATCGTACGAAAAGCTTGATCTGAAAAATGAGGCTGCTTGGAGTAAGGAAGCAAAAGCGAACGTTGAGGTTGGAGAAGCAAAAATCTATGAACCTGGCTCTGGTGAACTCTTAGTAAAGAACGAATGCATTGCATTTGCGCCTGTCGACTTCAAGAATCAGAAGTATGTCGCCGGAAAGACAAGACTGCGAGGAAAGCAATTGACGACCACAGATTCCTGCTACACCCAATGCATTATCCTGGCATCCTAGGTAGTTCTTTCGCAGGTACAGTTGAGAAGGTCGGGTCTGACGTAAGTGACTTCGCACGCGGTGACAAAGTGGCCTGTAACAGGCCCTGCTACGGGTTCGAAAACTATAGATATGGGGCCTTCCAGAAGTACGTGGTTGCCTCCGTGAACGAGAGCTCCAGGCTCGATGCCAGAACCCCTATTCAAGAAGCAGCTGCCGTGATTTTGAATCTTGCTGCTACTGTTGCCGCTCTGGCAATACACCTTGGACTTGATCGGCCGCCATCTACCGGTAGAGCGATGCCGAAGGGTAAGAAGGTCTTGGTGTATGGAGGCTCTTCAAGCTGTGGTGGATATGCTGTAAAATACGCTGTCGATGCTGGCTATGGTGTGGTGACAACGTCTTCGCCAAAGAACCACGATTTTGTCGAGAAGTTGGGTCCAACCACAATCATCGACCATACACAGCCTTCACAAACAGTAGTAAGCGAGCTGAGAGCGAACGGACCATACGACGCCATCTTCGACCCTATTGGTATCCCACCCGTTACAAACATTTTTGTTGACTACCTTGGCGAGGGAGGTGGGGAGTATGTCACCCTACTTCCTCTCCTTGGGGGAGAAAAGCCAATTCCACCCAACGTCAAGAGACGCTTTTGCACATACATCGAAGCACTAGTTGAAAAATGTCACCGGGACCTCGGTAGGTGGTTCTATCAGGAGTATGTGCCAAAAGGGTTACTTTCAGGAGCTGTCATTCCAACTAGGCAGATTGAGGTAGAGGGTGGCTTGGCACAAGTGCAGAAGACGGTCGACAGTATGGGCCCAAAAGGGGTCAGCGGCCATAAACTGGTGATGCAACTGTAGCCCTAGGATCCATAGTCCCATACGGCGTTCCAGATGATCACATGTAGCCTTTTCGCCATCAAAGCAAGCCACGACTGGTCTTTGCATGACATTGATAGCGGTAAGTACAGACCTTGACCTGTCATGAGTGATTTGGTGGATTGGAGCTTTTTCCCCTGCCGTCATCTGCATATGATTACGTATGTACTATTTTTTAGAGGTCGGTGAGCTTTCAAGAACTGGTGTTGTCTATGAAGCTTGAATAAACAAGTGACATTACCTGCCCATGGAGGCAAGGTTTCTGCGAATGTTGGGATGTTAGCGCTCGTGCACTTCCATAGTCCCGCTAAGAAGCATTTGAAACGCCGAGCAAGGATAGTTCAGGATGAGTGTGAGATGTGTTACAGGATCAGAGATCTGAGCAAAACCACGAAAGCTGAGGGTATTTGATTCTTTGTCCTCCAGAAGGGGATATGAATGGCGACGGAGCGGAGATCATGCCGTTCTAGAGATGCAGGGTGAGCTGCATAGAGTTCTCGTCTGCGGGCTAGTATATCCGTTCATGACTGCAGGGCATTTCTGGTGGCTAGGTAGCAACAAGCTGATATCTGGAACTGATCAGGGTCGTCCAGCAGGAATCTTTGCGTGGCTTAGGAGTTCATGTTCTGCGGGGGCGCTGAAATAGTCGCCGGATGATCTGCCGGTTAAAGCAGCGGGGGGGAAGCTTGGCATTAATGATCGCCGTAGCCGCTGCCGCAATTCTAAATGCTAATGCTTGAATCCTTCCATTTTCATCACTGAACAAGGCAGGTACATCTCCTGGTGCAATAGCACGCAGACCATTCGACTCTTCAGCTAATAGTGTCCAACGCCCATATCTCAAGCTTCTCACTCAAGGGCAGACTTGCACGAAAGGTAGGGTGGGTTACTCTTGCTAAAGGCTTCGGCCTTCGGTGGAAGTGGCTCGCGAGAGGACGACAGACTTGGAGTCTTTGACCCACGCCATGACCCAGCTCGGGCCAGTCACGCCATCTTCCGCAGATCTATGTGACCTCATCATTAGACAGATTCGCTCGCTAAATCTCGCTTCCAACCGAGGTGCTGACGCAGTTGGTCGTTTGTCGAGAGTCAGTTCTCTTACACTGACACGCGCAAAGATCAGACCCCTACACCTTACATAAACACTGTTTTGACTTCCAGCTGATGTGTGAGGTGAGAGTTTTGGAATGTCCAAGTTGCAGACCTAGTAACCCTAATGCAGGTCCACCAAGCTAGGCACAATCTCACACACATGCCCTTAGGGGTAAGAAATGATGACCGGATATAGCAACACTATGCGAATGCTTGCTTTTGATCGGCTCGGCAATTTATCTAATCAACACTGTTGACTAGGCGAAGGGTAATTGCTCACGGTCTATATGCCTTTCGAAGAAGCTTTCCGCCTTGCATATCCAGCACACAACCTATCATCCACGCAAACACACATGCAGTAAGACAGATTCGTATCCTATTCTCGTGAACGCGTGTCATTTAGTCATTACGTAGTAAGATGTACTCATCTGAAGGTCTCACAGTTTGCCAGGACAAGGTGCCATTGTTGAGGCTTGCCACGCGCATTCGGGTGCGCTCGCGAAAAGATGCGCCGACCACGCGAGCAAAGATTGACTAGTGTCAGCCTCACAGCAACAGGGTCCTTCAAGCGATGAAAATAACAGGTAAGGCCCGTCAAGCTGCAGGTCTCATGCCTGGCTGTGTTGGCGCCCCATGTGTCCCATTCCGGTAGGTTTTCGCGTGCTGATGCCGCTTTATCACCCGCAATATCCACTGCGGCTTATATGCGTCCCCCCATCTTGCCTTGAATGCAACGTTCTCCCGCAACTCAGAGGCCCTCCTTTCTGTTATTCCCATCTTGATGGACCAAATGGAGGCTTGTTCGCGCCGTCCCCTGGCGGACCTCAATTTGGCCTGACATCAGATCACCCCACCACATGCTTACAGTCGCCCCGGGGCTTATCTGACTCAAAGCTGCCGAAAGAGCCACATGGAGCTCATGGTTCACGATTGGCCACAAAGAGTAAGTCCAAGAACGACCATCAAACGACCAGCCTAGCCTTCAGCGGTCCTCTCGGATCAATGCTTTATATCTGGCCCTTCCAAGCCACTCTCGAATTTTCTAAACGCCTCTAATCAACATCCCGTAAAAATTGACCGGGACAACTTATACTGGCTGTAAATTTGGCTCTTTCACTGCGTTTTTGTCTTCAGGTAGCCTCTAGACCTCTTAGACATTTGCATTGGCCCCATTCAAGCAGCTCAGCACCTGTTACACAGCGCCGTCAATATGCCACAGACAACTCTAGCAACAGGCCAGAAGCTTAGAAACTCATGCGACTCCTGTAACCTTGCTAAAGTCAAATGTTCAAAAGCGAGGCCATCCTGTACACGATGCGCAGCTCAAGGTGAGAATCCTTAAGGCCGGACAACGAGTTGCAGAGCTGATCAAAGAACAATACAGGCGTCCAATGTATATATGGTATATCAATGAGAGCTGGCAAACATCGCGCAACTGGAAGCAACATCCAAAAGCCGAAACCTGATTCAGCTGCATCAACACGTCCAACTTCAAGGGAGAATACACCTCAGCCGGCAATCAAAGAGGAGCGCTTTCAACCCTACGATAATGCTTTCGCATCAATGATCGACTCCATGCCCACCAACGGTGACTGGTCCTCACTCCTGACGGACGAATATAATCCCTACCTAGTACCAACAGGCATGGACCTTGACAACAACAGCCTCAAGCAGCAACAATACTCGAAGAATTTTGGCGACGACTTCGGAGTACAGTCGCAGTCACCTACGGATCTTTCCTTGGATCCTTCGCATCTCATGAACCAGAACCTCTTCAATAGCGACCCACAGCCATTTCCGACCTATCTTGAGCAGCGCACACTCACTGGCTCGACACTGAATTCAAGCAGCCAGGACACCTCCAGGACCGGCAGCCCAACATCTTCATGTGACTGCAATCAAAAGGTCTTACAGCAGCTGCTCGACCTTACAGGCGTGCCACAAATGCCACATGCATATGACGAAGCACTCAATCGGAATAAGCAGACCATCAACTTCTGCCACAGCATTCTGGATGACCAAGGCCAACATTCTCACGACATTTCGTTCGTGCTCACCTTAACGGCGCTCATTGCGAAAGTAATCACAGTATATGACTCAATATACAATCCTTGCAGCCAGAACGACAACTCCAATTACGCCGGACTTACAGCAGACAACCTCGCAGCATTCCATGATCTCGATATGGCGAGCCAGCAAATAGATCCAATCGCCATGAGCGCACCTGCAAGCGCCATCCCAACTCGAGCCAACAACTCTCCAAACTTCAGCTCTTCCGCCAACTTTAGCAGCGCGACCTCCCCACAAAACCAGTCTCCCTTCCCCATGCGCCTTACGCTGGGCACGTATCGTCTAGATGAGAAAGACGAAGAGAAGCTGAGATGGGACATCTTCAAGATCGAGCTGTCCAAAGTCGGTAACTTGGTACGCGCTTTCGAGCAGAAATACTGCGACGCCACCTTGCCTGTCGATGCGCAACAGCAGCCACAGCTGAAGTATGAGGCGAAGGCATATGAGGATATGGTCTACTATCTGCAGAAGAGGTTGAGAGTGAGCATGGACCAGCCAATGAGGGTGATGTCTGGGTACACTTAGAAATGACGTACATTATGGTGTTGATGGGTTGCTTGGCTTGCATTTGCGTGGCATGGTCAAGAGACCATTGGGTCGAGCATTAAAAAGGGGTTGATCGAGCGAGACATTGGAGCATTGTGAGCGTCTGCGACGTCGTGGCTTGTTGGATTTATTTGCAGGGTGTTGAACGCGCGTTGAAGTTTGTGATCACGATCACTATCATGTTGAGATCTCTTAAAAGCAAGCATTTTCCTCTTCATCTGCTTCATCCCGTCACTTCCTCACGCCTCATCGTATATTTGTTTGCGTCCTCTCTAATTTCGACGGTTGTTCTGCAACTGGCTTCGTGTGTGTCGCACTCGTCTTTGGTTTGAGTATCGAAGCATAGCTGGAGAGCTTCAATTTGATCAAGCGCGAAATCTTCATCTTCGTTCAATATAATGTATACCAGTTCCAAAGGAAAGTCTACAATGTCAAAAGATTCAAGAGCTCTAGCATGCCCTGGCATCTTTATAACACCCTCCGCTCCCCTCGAGTGGCGGTCAACGCCGAACTTCCGGAAGCGCAAATATCGTGGATTGCGCAAGCCCACGCATGTACCTTCCCAATCAGGCAACCGTGGATCCAAATGCTAGACTTGAAGCTATACAAATGCCTACCCCGAAGCCCGAACTAAGACCGAAATCACAGCAGAGCCAATCATATTGAAAGATTTCAGCCTCAATCCCCTCGGCACTTAGGGAGCTTGGTCTTGTGGACGGTATTGCAGGCCCTGAAGGGTATTTGCAGAAGCTGTCATACCTTAACAAAGATAGAAGACGGGCCGTGGGCACCGGTTAGCGATGGCTACATATGTGGGTATGCCTTATTGCGAATACAGATGGAAGACGATTGGGGAATGGAAGTATGCCGACTTCAATCGCAAAGAGAGCGAAAGCGAAATGCACGACCGGGGATAGAGTGGACCCTCAACGCACTGCCGACGACATATCCCATATACAGAATACTCACATTCACGATGCTTTCCGTCTAAAAACTCTATGCTGTCATTGTATACACGATGTTGACGACAAGACTTCGAACCCATTTCACTCCCAACCAAGCCACAGCCATGAATCCAAATCAAGCATGTCCACAGTGCGTTGAACTCACATAATCCCAGCCAGCGTAATCCCGCACCACAACCGACCATATGCGCCGCATACCGACACATTTACCCCTCATGCAAGCCACGAGAATCTCATCACAGCAACATCACCAACATGGCTGGCCGATTCTGCCAAATTGTTGCCATCACTCTTTCTGTCGACCGACCACGAGAATGTCACCACCGAAATGACTAGATAATAGCATCATGCTATCGCCGTCACCGCCTTTTACTATCGCAACGTGTCTATGACCGTGAGGAAAGGATGTTGACTGAAAGGTGAACTTCGGCAAGCGGACTTGTCAACGGTTCATATCATTCAAACCGCCGTATACTCGCTGTGACAGAGCAGCTACTGCGGAAGTCACTGTAAGCTCAATAACATCACAAGCCAAACCTGACGGTACCTGAAGAAAGTAAGATAGTATGTAGACTCGTGCAAGAGGACAGTCAAGTACAGTAGCTCAGAGAGAAGGTTACTCATACTTTGCACGAAATTTTCCACCAGAGATCCCAAAGACATGAAAAACATCACACATAGGAGATCCATCCAGGCAAAAGAAAGGTCAAAGCGGACGAAAGTAAGCGTCGCTCATGGCATGTCTCCTAACCCCCTAAGTAAATGAATAACACAAAAAAACGCCGCACTCTCCATACACCCAATTCCATACCCTCACAACTCCTCTACTCTATCTCAACTAGCTACCACCTCTCTTGCCGGATACATTTCCCCATCAGACACCATCACCAAATTCCCAGCCCAACCAGTGCCCAGCTATCAAAACACCGCAAACATCCCCCACAACTAATATCTCAATCTCCCGTCCCCCAACCCGCCCATTCCCCATCTCTAAATCCCAAGAAACCCCCACTTCCCACTCCCCTTCCACTCCCCCCCATAGCTTCCTCCAGCCTCCAGATCCCTAATCCCTCTCTACCCCCTCTACCCACTCCATTCCACCTCGCACTAAAGAAATAGCCAACGAAACCCTCTCCGCTGGAGCAGCAGAGAAGACGTAGGGATCGAATAATGCTCGGATGATGACTTGATTGCGTGAGAGCTCGACCGCAGATTTTTCCCGCTACACTTTACTCACTGATATGGGTTCTGCAACCAGTTTGTTGATGTAGAGTTTTGGGGGAGGGGGGATGCAAGGGATGGTTTGGGTTGTTGCGGGCGATCTGAGGGAGGGCCAGGGTAGATTTGGGAATGGGTTGGGAGGGGAGGGGCCCGGGAATAAAAAAGGGGGATGAGTTTGGGGGGTTGAAGAAGGGGACGGGTCTTTGATAAAGCCGAAGGAGCGAGGTTATTGATCTGAGTGTTGAAAGGTGGGTTTGGCATGGAGGATGAGCTGTTGGGTTGAGTCGAGTTTTTAGATGATGGTGAAAGTGTCCAAGGGGGTGTGAAGGATGGAAGGGGCAAATTCCAAAAGGAATGGAGGAATGAGTATACGGCTATGGCTATGATATTTGCGGAACGACATAGAAGCTGTTCGTTGTATGTATTGGCTGAAGAACTAAGGGGTTGCTTTTGCTGTTGTCATTATAGCCGTACAAAACACAATACCACCGTGATTCATGAGGGTACTCCACGCTCTGCGATGTAAACATAAGAGGTCCGATGATCCCCAAAAGATTCCGCACATTCTGTGCCTCCACATACTCCTAGCACAGTACTCTGTTCCCGACTTTCCCCGCTTCATACATATCTTGCTTAATTCCCAACATCAGGCACGAACTTGCTTCTGCCCCTAACAGACTTGCCGTACCTCCAGAAGAAGATTGGCACCGGAATCAGCGCCAAGCAGAGGAAGGCCAGCAGCGTGGTAGCCCACTGCACGTTCAGCGTATGGTACATAGCAGTGGCAAACATTGGGAACCCAGCGCCTGCCAAGCTCCTGAAGAACGTATTCGCCGCAATCGCCGAGTTCGCAAGCCATTTGTAGCAATCGACGAGGTAGGTCAGAGACTGCACGAACACGACCATGATGCCAAAGCCCACAGGAATGCCCGCAAGACACTGAGATACCCAGAGCTTGTTGACATCGGGGAAGGATGACCACGCCCACCAGAAAAGTCCGACCGTGATGACGATGCCGCCCTGGAACATGGGCGGGAGACGGGCCTCCGGAGGGACCTTGCCGCCCATCGCAGCCATCTTTTTGTTGTAGACAGTGCCGGACCACCAGGCGATGTATGTACCCCCCAAGATGATGCCGATGAGGAGGGAGAGGAAGGGAAGGGCGCCGACGCCGAGTGACCAGCCCCGATCTTCATTGAAAGAGATGGGGAAGGCAACAAAGAAGAGGTAGAGGATTCCGTAGACGAGCGACATGTATCTGAGAAAGTATTAGCGGGAGATGTCGTATGGTTGATGTGGGGAGATTGGGAGGACTCACAGCGTGATGAGGATGAGAATGGGTTCTCGCACGAACATCTTGAAAGGGCGCAACAGGTAGACTTCGACGATGATTCTCTTCGTGATGAGATTCTCGTCCGCTTTGGAATGAATAGACCAATTCTTCGTTTCGAACCTAATACGTTTGGCTTCCCTTGATAGTACCGCTGGGGCGTATGTTTCCGGCAGCAGGACAAGACCTACAGCGAGGCAGAGGAAGCCCAGGAAGACGGTCAGCCACTGCGTCCATCGCCAGCCGAGGTAGCTTTCATCCACGAAACCTCCCATGACCGGAGCAAGGGTTGGTCCAGCGAATGTCATCACTGCAAAGACACCCATAGCTGCACCTCGCCCAGTGGGATCCCAGAAATCTGCAATAGCACCACCGAGAACGGCGAGAGGGGAGGACCCGAAAACACCAGCAAAGAAACGGCAAAGAAATATGGTGTAGATATTTTGCGCCACGGCAACACCGATCTGGAAACAGCACATGCCTAAGAGACCAAGAAGTAGTGGTGTCCTACGGCCATAGAGCTCCGACATGGGTCCCCAGCAGATGGGGCCAAATGCAAAACCCTGTCGAGGTCAGTAAAAAGAACTCCATCGTCGCGCCTCAGGCCTAAACATACCAAGACGAAGAGACTAGTTCCAAGCGTGGTGACTTCTGAACTGACGTGATAAATTTCTGCTGTAGTGACGCCCGTACTGCTAAACATGCTGCTGGCGAAGGTGGTTCCTAGAGTCATCAAGGCCATTATCGACGTTACGGCCCATTTGTAGCTCTTAGACCAGTTCATTGGATTGACGGAGTCATCCAAATCGCCGAAATCAATGACGTTTGGGTCTTTAGGTGGTTTGAGCTTGACGTCTCCCGTACTTTCTGCTCTTTGAGGGGTATGCACTGGCGACTGCTTTTCCAAATCGCCGCCATCTGAATGTGCGGATTGTGCAGTAGTACGTGATAGGGCGTCAAATGCTGACTTCTGAGCGTCATTGAGATGGCCAGGGGATGAAGTCCCGGTAGGCGCCCCTAGCTTTGAGAGAGGTCGCTCCGCGATATCTCTGCTGTCGATCACACGCGTTGTACGGGTGGTTGGGGGGCTTAGTGGAGGTCCGAACGTAGAATGAGGTCTCTCATGCTCCTCTGGGATACCGCTGTCATAGAGGTAAGGCAAGATCTCAGGAGTGATCTCGAGGTCTCTGAAGAGATTTGAAACTCTTTGTGATTCGCGCCTCCAGCTTTCAGTATACGATCTCCTTTTGGGGGTTCGAGGAGTAGAGTCGGGAGGCGCCATGACGAGTGATGATACTATGGAATGGAATGAGGAAAGAAAGATGGAATGGTCGCAGTGCTAGTTCAAGTACTGGTAAAGGAGCAGACAAAGCACGATTCGGAGACACGAAAGGCACGATATGACAGCAAGAGGGAGTGACACATGCACTCTGACATACCACAGCGGTTCTCTCGGTATAGCGAGACCCTCGCACGCGAAGCCATGTGGTATGACGAGAGGTGGGATTGGGAAGAGCCAACGGAGGGTCGCCAGGGCTCATGTGCGGCCGAAAGCTCGACTCAGGGATCGGCTGTACCAATGTCATCAACGTCATCGAAGTCATCTTTGCTGTACGGTCTCTTCAATTTGCAGACGAGCCCCCTCATGACACTCCAACGCTGACCAGCTGAACGAGAGGGAGGTTGAAAAAACCATCTTCGGCTTTCGGGAAGCGAGGACCCACGAGTTGCCAAGGCTTTACAAGGACCGGCCCGAAAACCAAGCCTCTCATTGGCTGGCTTGGGGTCTTGTCCACAACAGGAAGGTCTATCACGTGCGTTGCGATTCAACTTCTGGCTTCCATAAACTTCCTGGCATCATGCACGACATGAACGTCCTTCAGCCTGCTGTCCAGGATCTACATGACCTATGCAGTTATCATATGCACAAGCCATAGATCCCGGAAGAGCCGCAATCGTTCGGCCTTTTCTAGGTGAAACTCGGATCTGTTCTCGTATTGCCTGAAAGGTGAGCAACATTAATGAACGCTGCCGTCGCAGAACCAAATTGTGTCAGGCCGTTCTGCGTCTCAGCCACGGTAAGGCTAGATATGTCATGACCACAGCTTTTCTTTGTCGCTGTACGAGACCCCCAGTCTTGCCTCAGTGGCTGACCGGCCTTCGGGGACCATGAGGGTCTCACGGTCAACGTTTCAAGGCAGTGCTGTCAGGGCCATAATGATGCTCTAGAAGCTGTATTTGGCCACATCAAGCCTAAGTATAGTCTGTCTCGATGAAACAGAGGCTAGGTAACGAAGACCATTTGCACCCACACTGCTTCTATTGTTTATTCTAGAGCATTTTCATTCTGTACACTGTTTGGCAGCTTGTTGGGCAAGTTTTGAGTCTACTATTTTAATCATGTTCTTGTCTAATGTTGAAGACTCTCAGCCTACGCGCACCGAATTATACAATGATGCGTTGGTTACGGACAAGAATAGGTGGGCTGCAGAACGCAGCAACACTATCATTGAAGAACTTGGGTCTCGTTTAAGTCATGAGGCTCAAGTGCTCACACCAATTACTCCAGGCTACAAAGAGTCAATCGTCCGGTGGAGTGATGCTGTCGAGAAGAAGGCGGGTATCGTTGCATACGTGAAAAGCCCAGAAGACGTCCGAGAATGCATTGCTTATGCCCGCCAACAATCCATTGATTTTGTTGTCACTGGTGGCAAACACTCCACGAGCGGTGCATCTTCGACCGACAATGGTATGGTGATAGACCTTGGAAAGATGCGGGAGGTAACAGTCTATCCTGAAACACGCACCGTTCGTGTTCAAGGTGGCTGCATCTGGAAAGATGTCGACGAAGCTGCTGGAAAGTATGGACTAGCAATGGTCGGTGGGACTGTCAACCATACTGGTGTTGGAGGTCTGACCCTTGGTGGTGGTTACGGCTGGCTGTCAGGTCGACATGGTCTCACTGCCGATTGTCTATTGGAGGCAACGATGGTCCTAGCGGACGGAAGCATCAAAAAGGTGTCGAAGACGGAGAATCCTGATCTATTCTGGGCTATCCGCGGTGCAGGCCACTCGTTCGGTGTTGTTACAGAATTCCTCTTCCAGGGTGTTGAGCAGAAAAACCAGATCTGGGCAGGCCAAATTGTCTTCAATCCAGAGGAGACCCTGGAACGAGTAGTACAATTTGCTAACAACCTGAAAACACGCAACGACCCTGATGTGGGCATGGCGATGGCGCTAGGCCCACCGCCTTTCCTCCCACGGCCAGGCATATTCACAACCCTGTTCTGCAACGGTCCCCAAGAGAAGGGAGAAGAAGTCTTCGCAGAGCTTCTCGCAATCCCTTCAATCAAGAAGAACGTCGGCATGCGAAACTACGACACTATGAACTCAATGCTGAACTTCGCCACCGAATACGGCGGACGCAAAGCCAGCAAGGGTGCCTCAGCCATCTACCCACTCTCGCCAATATTCGTCTCCAACATCCTCGCGCAAATTGAGCTTTTCCACAAATCTGTCCCGGACTCCAAGAAAACCATGGTCAACATTGAATGCTTCTGTTCCGACGCATGGTGTGCTGTACCTCGAGACGCCACATCCTTCTTCAACCGTGGCCACTACCAAAACGTAGTCATCAACCCAAATTGGCAAGACGAGGCCTTTGACGAGACCGGCCGCGCCTGGGCTCGCCACATCAACGCACTCTTCAGAACGGAGATCGACTGGAGGAGACAAGCCTTTAATGACCCAGCAGCCTCACAAGACATCCGGGAATACGGCAACTACGACGGTAAGATCCTCCCTCCCCCCCTTCCTTCCTACCTCTCATCTCCCTTCCCCATCAAACCACAACACCCACACCTCTCCTACAGCACCACTAACCTCCCCACCCTAGGCATCGGCGCGTCCTCGCAAACAATCTTCGGAACAAACTACCCCCGCCTCGCCGCCCTAAAAGCCCACTACGACCCCTCCGACATCTTCAACAAAGACTACGCCTTCACATCCGCCTCGCGCACCGCCACCGCCTCATCCCACTCCTCCTCACAATCCTCCCCTCAATCCTCTGCCCCTGGATCCGGCACCTCGACCGCCGCCTCCACCGCGCCTTCTTCCCCAAAGTCCGAGACCACCAAGCCTGTCTTAGAGGAGAAAGCCGCCACGGGCGCCGAAGCGGCAAAAGCGGCAGGTGTGCCCACCAAGGAGAAAGCTGAGCAGCGCGTCAAGTTTAAGGGGTACAATGCGTTTGCGACGGGGGCGGTGGAGGAGGGGAAGCAGGGGGGTAAGGGTAAGGGTTCGAACAAAGGAGGGCCCATGGGCATGCGGCAGGCTAATGGGTCGCAGGCTCTGACGGTCGGGTTTGAGGATCCGGCGGCTGTGTTTGTTGAGGAGGGGTTGGAGGGGGGGGATAGTGCGGGTGGGGGGCTTGAGGGAGGGTATCTTGGGGAGGCTGGGGGGAGGAAGGATAGTGTTGTTGATACTATTGGGTAAGGGAGGGGAAAATAGATTGTGTGTATGTTGGTGTCTTTTTGCTCTCTGAGTAAAGGTTGGCTGTCTTGGATAAGAAAAGGTTGGAGTCTTGTGACCGCTCTTCTTGTTATCTTTTCGGCTTGCATGCCTTGCCCTTGCTTGTGTAGTCTTTCTTTCACTTCGTGCGATCAAGTCGACCACACCTCATCAGCGTCGAACACTCCAGCACAGACCTTCGCTCCTCGCACGCCTTGTCAGATATGAGACATCTCATTCCTTCATTCGAGGTTTTTGAACACTAACACCAGGGTATCTCCAAGTACATCATGTATCATATACCAACTCATATATCACATTCCCCAAAATTGGCGGTCTCAAGTTAAATTCCTCCAAGCTCCCCTCATTCTCTCTCTCCACGACTCGCATTCCCATCATACCCCTCTCAACCCCTTCAACCTCACATAAACATCAGTCCCCCATCCCCACAAACTTTGCAACTGTATCCCGCCGCCAAAATGTTCCGCGTACGCTCTCCCCAGAGGAAGTCCGTAGCCCAATCCCGCCAAACTACTCGTCCCACCTCCAGCCCCGGAGAGGACGTTCAGCGCATCGCTCGTGTGGTTATGGTGGCGCGTCGCGAGATCAGAGGTGCTGTTCATGGAGGTGTTTGTGAGGGAAGGAGAGGGCGAGGGGGTCGACTTGGTGGGGCTGGAAGAGGAAGAGGAGGTGGGAGAGTCAGGATCGAAGGTCGTGAAGCTGTATGCCCAGATGTTGGGTTTGGCGTGGGGTGGGATGCCTCCGCCGCGGTCGCGGATGCGGATTGTTATGCCGGGCGTGGCTTGCAATGTGTTTGTTCTGGGGTCTAGAGATGAAAGGGTGGGTAAGGGGGTAGGTTTTGATTCCCTGTCTTCCTGTTCTGGGAAGTCGTCGCGTAACTTCAGATTGTCGTATGGTGCGGTGGAGCCTGCGATGGTCACTTCTATGGCTTCTTTCTCCTGTCCATTTTCTACTGTTGCGCGAAATGCGTTTTTCAGAAGCTCAGTGAGGATGTATTCGAGATGTGTGGGTACATATGCGAGACGTGTCTCTGGTTGCCCTGTGATGACGACGCTTGGGCGGACGCCGTATGTAAGCTCGCAGAGCTCGCCGACCCAGGCCTCACAACCACGGACCACGTCGGATATCTTGAGCGCTGTATCAATCACGCCTATCTGTGTCGCAGGATGGCTGTGAACGGCAGATGTTTTGCTAGTATCTTCCGACTTCGAGCAACAGCGTGGTTGTGAAGACAGATGTAACGCGATGTGCTGTTCCGCGATCAGTCTCGTTCCAATCCTCGCCCGCAAATGCTCGTCTAGAAACTGCGTCACAGCTAATGGAGTGATACAACGTCTCGACTCGAGGAAACCTTTAGCCAATATTGGGATCGTATTGTTGTGCGTCTGAACCAGATCTGCCATCACTTTCGCGAACTCCTCTTCTTCTTCCAGGGTTTGGATCGTACGGTTCGAGTAGCCGACAAGCGTAGACAGGGAGTGCATGTAGATGTTGTAGATCTTCGAGATATGAGGGTTTGAGACCACAATGAAGGGAAGATTGCGTAGAGCTTGGAGCCGGTGGGCGAGACGAATGGGAATGAGGGAGAGGGAGAAGTTGGCGCTATCAAGGAGGGAGGAGGTGGAGAGTGGTGGACGGCCATGTCTGCACTGTCTATAAGCAATTGCAAGGAACAAAAACTTGCTATGGGTGTGAAATTACCTGACAAGATCTGCTAGAGTCAGGTGGTGGAGAGGTTGTGCTGCAAGGCGCGCAATGGTCTGATCATCCACAGTGTCCAATGGTTTTGAATGGGACCATGGCTGACTTAGGTTTGTGACTGGGTTTGCGACAGTAGCTGCGTATCGTGAAGGGCAGATGAATGGAAGAGCTTTTCGCCTCCAGGGCAGGAGGTTGTGTTTGGCTTTCACAGCCATGAAGAAGTAATATCCTTCTGCAAGTAAGGGTCGGTGACAGTAAAAAGGACCCCACCAGGCCTGAAGGCGTGCCGAACAGTGCCCCTAGGAAGCATAACGCGGCATATTCTAGCATGGCTGCGTAGCTCCCGTTATATCTGGCGGGACCGCCCATCTCATATTGAGTAGTTTTGTTTGACTAAAGTAAGTTTATCATCATAATAAATGAATTGTGGCGTCACGCCACACGATGTCAAACTCATGTGACACCTGGTGCTGGATGTGAAGTAGGCTCTGAGCATTTGCGTTGCCTTCCGAACCATACTCTGCCAAAAGTCCGTAGCGACAATCTTCGTTAAAGAGCATTTGAGCATTTGTGGCATCTGACTCCGAACTAATGACAGCGTCTCCTGCTTTGTCGTAGCACATCTAACGCGCCATCATCGCGACTTTCGGCCATCATATACACTTGATTCCAGTTTTAGAGGCTAGAGAGGCCAGTCGCCTATACTGCATGCTCCATCTTTACTCATTTGTGAAGCGCTATGGGCCACCTTGTCACCGTCGCAGCATGCTCGCTGAATCAGTGGGCCCTCGACTTCGAAGGCAACACAGCCCGCATCATCGAGTCCGTCAAAGTTGCAAAACAAAAAGGAGCCAGACTTAGAGTCGGACCCGAATTGGAAATATGTGGCTACGACTGCTTAGACCATTTCCTTGAAGGAGATGTGTATCTTCATTCGTGGGAGATGCTCGCAAGGATCCTTGCAGATAAAGAATGCTACGGCATCCTAATCGACGTGGGTATGCCAGTGGCTCACCGTAATGTTCGGTACAACTGCAGGGTAATTGCTCTCGATGGAAAGATTCTCTACATTCGCCCAAAGATCTGGCTTGCGAACCATGGGATCTACCGCGAAATGCGACACTTCACACCCTGGGAGAGGCCCCGTCACATTGAAGAATACTACTTACCTCGAATGATTGAAAAATTGCAAGGGTCTACCAAGGTGCCGTTCGGAGATTGTATTCTCTCTACCACTGATACTTGCATTGGGGCTGAAACATGTGAAGAGCTCTTTACCCCGGACGGACCTCATGTCCACATGGGTCTCAATGGGGTAGAGGTAATGACAAATTCCAGCGGCTCCCATCATAATCTTAGGAAATTAGACGAACGACTATCCTTGATCTTAGAAGCAACCCGTAAGTCAGGGGGAATATATCTTTATAGCAATCTCAAAGGGGTGAGTGTCCTCCCATTCATTTCCTTTTGATCTAAGAGCAAAGGCTGCAGAATGACCTCGCAGTTCCGCTGTCTACCTTGGAGACTGCAACTAATCTTAAGATTGTTGCAGGGTGGTGGCGAGCGGGTGCTTTATGACGGCTCTACGATGATTGTTGTAAAGTAAGTTGTCCTAGGACATGGATTCTTATTCTGTGATATTTTCTTTGGAGTGCAATGGCTCCTCGAAAACTTCTTCTACATCCAAGCCCCTGGTTGTAGAGCAATGCTGACTCTGTGACTACGTTTTAGTGGCGAGGTCCGAGCTCAGGGCGCGCAATTCTCGCTAGATGATGTCGAGGTCGTGACTGCGACGATTGACCTGGAAGAGGTTCGCTCAAAGCGCTGCGAACCTAGCCGAGGGCTGCAAGCTGTCCGCGCTCCAGAATATCGCCGCATTGAGACTTCGTGGCCTCTCACCGATAACGTGAGACATGACATAGCCCCTTCCAAGAAGCAGCGGATAAAGTATCACACGCCGGAGGAGGAGATTGCTTTGTGAGTTGATTTCAAGTTCAGATGCTGAAAGATGAGGGCTGACCCTCGACTTTCAGGGGTCCAGCATGTTGGTTGTGGGACTATTTGAGGCGATCAAAGCTTGTAAGTGTTTGCACATGAGATCCCCCCATTATGCGTCTAATTGTGGAATCCTTGCAGGCGGGTTTTCTTGTCCCATTGAGCGGAGGTATATGTGCTCCCAAATTCTCAGCCCCTTAATCCGAGTGTGAGATGCACTCCGTGACACCATTGACGAGTGAGACCTCTCAAGATACGAGTCGCGGATGGTTTTTCACAATTGAGGATCATTGGCCAAGGCTGAACTACTTCTTAGGCATTGATTCGTGTGCAACAGCTGTTATCGTATTTTCCATGTGCAGAGTCGTCTTTCAGGCAATACAGAACAACAATCAACAAGCCATTCAAGATGTCCAACGGATAGCTGGTGCATATGAGAAAGAGGGCTGGCTTCCGGAGACACCGCAGCAGCTCTGCCATAATTTGTTTCACACGGTATATATGGGGATGGCCACGCAGTCATCTGACGCCACCCGAAGTAGAGCCAAGGATTTGGCACATGATATCAACTCTTACCATACGGAGTATGTAGCGCCCAATCTGTGAATTATTGATTTGGATCCATTATCGTTTTCAGCGTGTTTTGCAAAGAGGGGAAGCTCTTGAGACCTGCCTCAAAACACTCGCACTAATTAGAGAAGTTAATGCTGACTTCGAAGCGAACTAGCCTGAATATCGATGAGATGTTCAAAAGTCAGATCAACACTTTTCAGGCCGCCACAGGGTTTGAGCCAAAATTCAAAGTCTATGGAGGTTTGTATCTCCGCTCTGGGGATCATGTCACGGACAACGGCTGACTCGGACGGATTCAAGGCTCAATCGCAGAAAACATAGCAAACCAGAACATTCAAGCGAGGCAGAGGATGGTTACAGCTTATCAATTTGCTCAGCTGCTTCCAACCGT
Organism: Bacidia rubella; assembly: GCA_032158265.1. NCBI lineage: Eukaryota > Fungi > Ascomycota > Lecanoromycetes > Lecanorales > Ramalinaceae > Bacidia > Bacidia rubella. The sequence goes on along the minus strand of JAVTIF010000015.1, from coordinate 1,136,368 downwards.
GAGACAAAGACCGGGTGGAGGTAGCTTGCTCGTTCTTGGAAGGTTCGCATAAAGCGAGTGAAATACTTTGAACAAGCGGGCTGACTGTCTTTAGTGCCAATGTTGACGAATCCCTTCGGGGTTATTACACGCGCTATGAGTGGGTTTTTCACTTGATGTTCTATAACGTGGTTCAATTTCTAAGTCTCCTCTAGCTGCTCATCCGCCGATATCAACCCAATAGGATCCAGTAGGCTCCTCCGCCATACTTGAATCCAAAACTTGGCTTACTTGAAAAAATAGTATCTAAGACAGACTTGAAGCGATTCATAGCGTTTGCTTCCAAAGGTAAAAATTTTGAGTCCGATTCAAGGTACCTGTGGCTGATACTTGATGAAATGTCTGCAGAGTTCGGCTTGCCAATACTCAGAGACTTCCTTGAAGCGACGCCTACCGCAGAGTTAGAGCCAATAACGAAGGACTACGTACAATCCGACGAGATAGACATGGGTATGACTGTAAGTGTTGAACAATGCTCGGTTCCTAAATCGGTTCACGCGTAGAGCTGATGATATTCTGCAGTACGACGAGCTCAGCAAGTTCGGAATACTTCGAAAAGTCGACAAGCTCGGTCCTTACTCAATGTTCGAGAAGCTAGCCCGTGAGTGGAAGGAGGAGAGAGGCTTGGAGCCAAGGGAGACTGCGACCAAGGTCAAGGTGAGCGCTTCGTAGTGCGGCGGCATTTATCAAATGAGCTGACCTCGGGTTGTAGCGCTTCTACCATTACTATGCTATCAATCGCCACAAGATGACGGTAAGCTCTTGAACATCGCACTCTTTCGTACATTGCAGAGCTAACGTGTCATAACATCAGACATTGACTCCGGCTTACCATGCAGAGTAGGTATCCTTTTACCAAATGTGTGAAGAACCTAGTTAGGAAGAAGCTGATAACGATTTATCGCAGAGCCTACTCGCCAGACGATAATAGATTGTATGCCCATCCTAAGCCTGCTTACTCAAGGCGGTCCTAATTTTATGAGCAGTGATCTCCGACCGTTTCTTCTCCCTCCGCAATACGAAAGCTGGGCGTTCAAGAAGATTGACGAACTCGTCGAGAAGATGGAGGCACAAGCCAGAGGCACCTAACTGAGGGCCAAAGTCAATGGTTTTACAGTAGAACATGGTCGGATCCGGGCTCAGCCTCTCAGAGGGAGACAGCTAAGCTTGACAACTGTTGAAGATGTTGGCTAATATCTTCACATTTTCATTGATATTCAGACAAGGTTGGCTAGGGTGGAAGCGCTTTCAAGGATAAGAAAGCAGCAAGCTCTGTATGTCAGAGCTCACAAAGTGCGAAGATAGTGCTAAAAACATTTCAAAGATATGAGTGAATAAGTTACAAGCGTCTCCTCGACTTGAATGGAACTCCATGTGGCAGCACATCATGGTCATACAGCCCTCTCTCTCTTCTCATGCCGTTCCCCCGATGACCTTGTCGGTAACTCGTGTATTGTAATGACCGTGCGCCTAGCTCATGCTATCGGATCACATGCTCTCCATATCCACCTTTGTCAAAGCACATCGCAAACTCCGCATGACCATGCAACTCCTCACTGATGTCTGTGTATGTTGTGATGTACTTGGACGCAGCTCACTGTGTCGTCATCTTCCCATCCTGTTCCACATGGACATGCTCGTTCGACTCAAGGGTATGCACGGTGTCGTTGGCGAACTCCACGCTGCTCAACCGGGTATTAGCATGATCCCACGAGGCCAACAAAAGAAAGGAGAAGGGGAACGGTGAGGTAGCGGGAGAACATACGTGAAACCCTTGATCAGTGTGTACTCATGGCGGATAATGCCGCCTTTCTCAACGGCTGTCTCTTTGGCTCTGCTTTCAGTCTTAGCAGGTTGTACAGGTCAGAGAGAAGAAGGTAGGAGGGCATCAGTACTTCTTGAGTTTCTCCTCATCCCCACCCTGCTTCAATGTGATCTGCATCCCATGCGTCAGCCCTGAAGTCTCAAATGGCGTCATTTGCGGTGATTATTTACGTTGAACATGACAGGCATATTTGCGGTTTCTTTTGTTGCCCTCGACGATGTTTTGTGCGCTGGAATGAAATTTGGAGGCTCTGATAGCCTGGCGGAGAAATCTTGAGAGTGAAAAAGAGGAGTTTGAGCGGATGTCGGCGGTTGAAGAAGGATTTCTGCAGCACGATCTTACCTGAAAACTTGCGTAATCTGACGCACCGGAAACGCTTTGATAAACCCCACGACGCACGTAAATATTACCCCCGCTCTTGTCCCGCACTAACCATGCGAGGGCTCGGGCCGGTGCAGCTGTGCCAAGGCGAGGCTAGCAACGTCTTCGGCTAAACTTCGCTAAGAACTTTTTGCGTTTGATTGTGGGGAGTTTGCTTTTGTGGTGTCTTGTGTAGCTGCCTGGCAAACGACAGAGAGGAGGTCAAGATGGAGGACCAACAAGAGAATCGAACCCATCGCAAGAAGAAGGAAAAGAAGAGGCATGATGGAGGCATGTTGCTTCCCAATTCACAATTCTGCAGTCGCTAATCCTCCTCAAAGAGCGAAATCCCAAAGCCTTCGCCTACGCTCATCCGGGCCGACTCAAGAAGCAAGCTACGCGCTCCCATGAAGTCCGCCACCATATCTCTCTAATGAACACGACTGACCAGCCCAGATTAAAGAAAAGCGCCTCCACGTCCCTCTCATCGACCGCCTCCCCACCGATCCACCTCCCCAAATCGTCGCCGTAGTCGGCCCCCCCGGCGTGGGCAAAACTACCCTCATAAAATCCCTAATAAAACGCTATACGAAACACACCCTCACCTCCCCTGTCGGCCCCCTCACAGTCGTGACCTCCAAACGCAAGCGCCTTACATTCATCGAATGCCCCTCGGACTCCCTCGCCGCAATGATGGACATCGCAAAAGTGGTCGACATCGTTCTCCTCATGATCGATGGCAACTACGGCTTCGAGATGGAGACAATGGAGTTCTTGAACGTGCTGTCCGCGTCAGGCATGCCGGGGAATATCTTCGGCATCTTGACCCATCTGGATCTGTTTAGGAAGCCAAGCGCGCTTAGGGATGCGAAGAAGAGGCTGAAACATAGGTTTTGGAGCGAGCTTTACCACGGGGCGAAGTTGTTCTATTTAAGTGGGGTCATCAATGGACGGTATCCGGATAGGGAGGTGCACAATTTGAGCAGGTTTTTGAGTGTGATGAAGAGTCCGCGGCCGTTGATATGGAGGAATAGCCACCCCTACTGTTTGGCGGATCGAATGTTGGACGTTACGCCGCCAACGAAGGTGGAGGAGAATGCTATGTGTGATCGCACGATCGCGCTGTATGGATACCTGAGGGGCACGAATTTTCCGGCTGAGGGCGCGCAAGTGCATATACCGGGTGTAGGGGATCTGGGTGTGAGTGCTGTTGAGGCGCTGCCGGACCCGTGTCCGACCCCGTATGTGGAGCAAGAGGCAGCGAAGGCAACGGGAAAGCCACAGAGGAAGAGATTGGGTGAGAAGCAGAAGGTGCTATTCGCGCCCATGTCGGATGTCGGAGGCGTAATGGTCGATAAAGATGCGGTGTATATTGATGTCAAGACGAGCAATTTTGATAAGGATGCGAACGCCGATGAAGAGAGGGGCTTGGGTGAGCAGATGGTTGTGGGGCTACAGGGGGAACGAAGAATGTTGGGTCAAGCTGATGATGGCGTGAGGTTGTTCTCTAAAGGTGATATGTTGAAAGATGATGAGCAAGACACAGGCAGGAAAGAGCCGAGGAAGGCCCGATTCACCGAAAGAGAGGCCGGCGATGACGATGAGGTGCCTGAAGACGAAGGTTTTGTCAGCGCTGAAGAAGAGGGTGATGAAGGCTTTGAAGATGCTGGAGGTATACCATTCGAAAAGCTTGGAAAAGCTTTCAAGGAGCCAACTGATGCGCCTGGGTCACATGACGATGTCGCTTTTGCTGAGAGCGATTCTGATATCGGATCAGTATCAAGCGAGGGTGGTCAGGACTTCGAAAGCGGACCTGACGATACTGATGAGGCTTCGGACGAAGAGTCAGCGGCTTTACGATGGAAGGACAAGCTCAAAGACAATGCAAGGAACCTGCATGGCTCGAAGAGAAATTATTACGTGCCCGACCTTGCAAGAATGCTTTATGATGACTCGCTCACGCCAGCGCAAGTCGTGCGCAAATGGAGAGGCGAGGAGGAGGAACAGTCGATGAAAGACCAAGAAGATCCTGAAGATGAGAATTTCTTTCGGAAGACGACACAACCCGACGAGCAAGATGACCTTGAAGATCGACTCATTCCTAAGTACGACTATGAGGCTTTAGCACAGAAGTGGGAGAATGCCGACAATCTAGAAGCCTTGCGGGAGCGATTCGCGGCTGCTAAGCCTTTCAAAGAGCAAGGCAGTGATGGCGAAGATGATGGGGAAGGTGAAGGATCAGAGGAGGGCGATGGTGACTTCGAAGACCTTGAAGCCGCTGGAGATCCTGCTTCTGGGAAAGAGATTGGAGACGCAGGATCATCGCTTGAAGCTGAGCGTGAAAGGAACGCTCGTAGAAAAGAAGAGCTCAAGCTTCGCTTTGAAGAAGAGGATGCAGAAGGTTTTGGTCGTCAAAACGATCAGGCTGCCAAAGACGATGAAGAGACGTTTGGTGAAGACGACTGGTATGAGGCGCAAAAAGCGCAAATCCAGAAACAACTCAGTATCAATCGTGCAGAGTTTGATGCTCTTGATGAGAATTCACGAGTCAGAGTTGAAGGCCACAAAGCTGGGACATATGTTCGGCTTGTCCTCGAGAATGTGCCACCCGAGTTTGCCTACACGTTCAATCCTCGCAATCCAGTCATTATCGGAGGTCTGGCTCCCACTGAGACTCGATTTGGCTTTGTCCAGATCCGTATCAAGCGACATCGATGGCACAAGAAGATCTTGAAGACTAATGACCCTCTCATCTTCTCCTTAGGTTGGCGACGTTTTCAAACATTGCCAACATACAGCATTTCGGACTCGCGTACTCGCAATCGCATGCTCAAATACACTCCTGAGCATATGCATTGCTTCGGTACTTTCTACGGACCATTGATCGCACCAAACACCGGCTTCTGCTGCGTCCAATCCTTCTCGAACCAGAACCCCAACTTCCGCATAGCAGCAACAGGCGTAGTCCTCAACGTCGACTCAACCACAGAAATAGTCAAAAAGCTCAAACTCACGGGCCAACCCTACAAAATCTTCCGCAACACCGCCTTCATCCGCGACATGTTCAACTCCGCCCTGGAGATCGCGAAATTCGAAGGCGCCAGCATCCGCACCGTGTCCGGCATCCGCGGCCAGATCAAACGAGCACTAAGCAAGCCAGAAGGCCATTTCCGCGCCACATTCGAAGACAAAGTCCTTATGAGCGACATCGTCTTCCTCCGCGCCTGGTACCCCGTCCGCCCCCACCGCTTCTACAACCCCGTCACCAACCTCCTCGACCAGAAAGCCCTCACAAGCTCCTCCGCCGAAACAAACAAACAAGTCTCTTCTGCCGACTCCTCAGCAGCACTCATGCGTCTAACAGGCCAAATCCGCGCCTCCTCCAGCCTCCCCACCCCCTCCATCCACAACTCCTCCTACCGCCCCATCTCCCGGCCCGAGCGGCACTTCAACCCCCTCCGCATCCCGAAAGCCCTCGCAGCCGACCTACCCTTCAAATCGCAGATCGCGCAGATGAAACCGCAACGTCACCAAACCTACCTGCAGAAACGCGCCGTGGTCTTGGGAGGCGAGGAGAGGAGAGCGAGGGATCTGATGCAGAAGCTGATGACGATTAGGAAGGAGAAGGTGGAGAAGAGGAGACGGAAGCAGGAGGAGCGGAGATTGCCGTTTCAGAGGAGGGTGAAGGAGGGGTTGGAGATGAAGGAGATGAGGGAGAAGAGGGAGGCGGGGGAGTATTGGAGACGGGAGGGGAAGAAGAGGAAGGGGAAGGATGAGGGTGGGGGTGGTGGAGGCGGAGGGGGGAGGAAGAGGGTTAAGCGATAGGTTTCTCATCTTCGACGATGTATTAGCCAGTCACACGTGCGAACGTTTTTTGTGCCGGGTTGTCAAATTGATGCTCTTGGGTACACGGGCTGCATGCATCACAGAGCTGACATTGGGAGCTTTCTCCCCATACATACGCCCAAGCCATCTAAAATACCCTCAAGTGACGACTTCAATCTGATGTCGATTTTGCTTCCCCCTCTGTCGATTACGGCAGTCTCGGGGATTGCTCAATCAACATCAGATTGAAGTCGTCAGTTGAGGGTACTTACTTTAGATTTAACGGCATCATCGCACCGTAATCTACCCCTCGATCATGCGTAAGTAAGCTGAGGCACCAAAACACTTCAGCTACCAAGCCATGGAATCATGATACTCTACGCACGCACACTCCAGTCCGTAACCGCTCAGACATACTTCAGCTATTTCGACGAAGAAGGAAGATGGCAGCCTCGACCGCCCGACCACACCGCAGACAACTTCATCGCTAAGGGGTTAAAATTTGGGGAGACTTTCGTTTCGGTGACGACGTCCTCCGTATCCATTAACCAGTATCGGAAAGTGTGATTGGCATTAGGATTGTATTAAGCACACTCGGGAAGTGTCAAAACTGCCGGAAATGTTTGAGTCGTGCAACTGTCAGATTTTGGGGGCATGCTCGAACGCGCGTTGCATGCATGGTGGTGGAAGCAGTGGCTTGGCTAAATTCACTTCTTCCTTAGCGGGATGATTGTTCGTATGTGTATATAGGTCTTAATTATGCATCTAGTGTGTGATCTGTGATGCACTGGGGATGTACCGGCCTGGAGGAATCGCTTGACTGGCGTTATGGAGGCCGTTAAGCGCATTCGAAAGAGTTTAGAAGCGAACATGAGAATGTAAGCATGATGATGGAGACTCTGCTCTTGGCTGTTCGCGGTTGCTGTCGTGAAAATGGATCTCCCGCAGTGGGCATGGTGGTCGGGATCGCCTGCCGTGTAGATATCCAAGTCAGGTATCGTGGATTGCTTGAGGAGGCATTGAGGCTGTCATATAAAGTGTGCGAGTGCTCATGATATCGTCTGCGAGTACTTTATCTGGGCGGTAGTCATTCTTGGACGCATGTTCCCGAACCTCATTCAATGCTGGACGCCGTTTGTAGCTTTGGCGTCGCGTCGCTTACGGCGAATACAGATGAGTGATGCTAGTCTTGAGCCTTGCGACTCCTTCTTCTCGGAGTCATGGGGAATTTTTGTGCCACCGAAGAACACTGCCGCAGATCCTTCAGGCAGCCAGTCTGGGCTAGAATACTCTTCCGGAGCTGTCTTTGTAAGTTGCTGTGGAGAACCTTTCGCACACGGCTTTCTCGTTGCCTCCGTCTCTCCTGAGTTGTAGCTAGTGTTACAATCGTCCCAAAATTCCGGTACCGGGCACTGCCAGAACAAGCGTTCTCCAAGCTGGAAGTTGCCATTCCTAGCATTTGCTGCATGTCGACTATCAATGTGTTGTAATTGCTTCATGTTTGCAATAAGGCAGTTTTGGAAATCTTGAGCAGGGTTTGCACCTTCGCACAATATGATATGAGGTGATGGTTGAATAATTTGGCCCAAGTCCCGAGCAAACAGAATCAGGACCTCTTCGTTTAGGTGTCGCCAATCCTCTTCGATCTTCACCTGCTTTCTTCTGGCTCTTGTGTCGCCTCGTACAATCTCTAGCATCTCCTAACCGTAGATCATAGGAGGTTGCCAGGAGATTCTGTCTTGCTTTTCCACAGAGGTCACCTCATCCATCTCTCGAAGCTGATCGAACCTGGTCAGTATGTCTTCCATGATTCCCCTCAAAGTTTTCTTTTCTGGAAAGTCCTGGATGATCTCGTCTTCGTTCGACTTCAACAACTCATAGACGGCTTCTTCAGGGTCTCCTTCAGGATCTACGATTGGGAGAGGCTTCACATCGCGCTCCTCCTTTGCCCAAATGTGAGCCATGTGCAACGCAGCACCAAGACTAGACACTAGCCAAGCCCTTCTGTCCTGGTTGTCAAACAGCATTACCGGTGTGCTTCTAGCGGAGCTCAGCAGCCTCGGGGAACCAGCATGCTTGAGATTAGCCTGCAAGCCACGGGGAAACAACGCATCAAAGCGGACACCGAACCCAAAAATACCCATTCCAGAGGTACCAAAAGACAAGTTCTTGAACTTGAAACCTGGCAATGGCGCCTCGACTTTGGCGCCGGATGGTCTCACTCTTTCGAGTGCATTGTCAGATGTCTCTGTACCTAGATGGACGAAGGCACGCCTAGCATAACCCACAAAAGTTCTAGATGCTGTGACAAGTGGTCCCAAATCGTCGCATTCTATCCACGGGCGCAGCGAAGTCTTAGGAAATGACGATGGTGTACTCTGCTTAAGCATATTCTGCTCAGACTCTTGCGACAATAGATGCCACTGTACCGTCTTCTCGGTTTTTTCAATGTCAGTGGGATATAGGACGTAGGAGGATCCTCTCAAGTACGGTCTACCAAAGCTCCAGATCGGATATCGAATTGTTGCTAGCTGAGCCAGTAGTGAAAACGGAATTTCTAGCCCGCGACCTCCAAACGTCCTCTGAGGAACATCAAACCCTTGCGATATCACGCAGTGAGGAACCAGCGGAAGCCAGCACCTATCTTCATTGTTGACAATCCTTTCAGCATTCAAGATGTCTAGGTCATTTACACACAAGTTGAATGCAGTCTTCGTGTCTTGCTCGATAGTATGATCGTTGGGTCCTTCTGTAGAGAATCTCCATCTGAAGTTAATAGAGGAATGGCAGGGTTCCTCATGTCCAGCTGCTGATGAACGAAAGCAGGCTATGATCCAAGCGACCTGTTGAACTGCATCGGACACCAATTGGCTTGGACCACGTATAGCGATTTTGTATTTCGGGCTTGGTTCCACGGTACTACTATCACTGGTAGGTGTCGAAGACTCAACTAGGCTACCTCGAATTTCAATGGTCCCCTTCGCTTCGAAGTTAAGTCGTAAGCTTGGCTTGTCGTCTTTCGTGTCCCTTGGATCGCCGAGAATGATCTTCTCGAATAGTGTGAGCATCTTTGAGTCCCACCCCGGGAATGATGATCGGAGATACTGCCCAGCTGTCGTGGCAATGGTACCTTGCTTACCTTCAGTGATTGTGAAGACTTTATCCAAATTTTGGCCAGGGAGTACCTTGCTCATGTCATAATCGAGTCCTGATCGAACGAACTGAGCAATTGGCGAATGGATGTGGAGGAGAATATCCTGAGTAGATCGTGTGGATTTGACTGCAGTAATCGCTGGTCTAGATAGCACTTTACCCAATAAATCTTGAACCATATCTTGTGAACTCGATCCCTTACAGTATAGAAGGTTTTCGAGATACTGCTCCAAGTCATGGATGATTTTGTGGTCATGAAGGAGAGCCTGGCAGCCATGTTGCTTTGCCATGTACTCTACTTGCCTGCACACCAAAGAATATTGGCTGATCTCTTTGTAGTTTGATGGCGGCGAGATTTGACCGTTCAAAAGCCGTGTTGCCTTGTAGATGAGCAGATAATGTGCTCCTATGCGCTTGGAATCCTTTGTTGAGATTGCTTGGGCCTTCGATCGAACTTTCAAGTCTTCAAGCACTTGATGAAGGAGTTCTGACAAATGCTCCAAAACCGCTACAGAGATCATCTCTGTCTCCATTGCTTTTTCGAGAAAACACCACAGATTTGTGTCATGCACGAAAGCAGGTTTCGCCCATTCCACCAAATGCTTAGGCGACTGAATTGAGACAGCATGCGCTCCGGAAAATGCTAGTAATTCAAGCTCGGAGATGGTATGAGCCTGCAATACTTGAGGTAGGCGCGCAGTTAGGAGAGGAATGTCCCTCCTCTCTTGATAGGCGACTAGTAAACCCTGATGCACGTTGTCGACCAACTTGATCACTATCCGTCGTTTAGGCTCCACTGAGCTCCACCCATCGACCGTGACATTACTCCCTACTATTGATGCATTCAATTTCGTAATGCTCAACACCAAGGCTGCTAAAGACATTGCCTTCCTGTGACCAAGAACGAAAATATCGTCAAAGTAACCCTGAAGAAGCGAGTGGATGCAAAGGATCGCCTCCACAAAGTCCTTAGTAGTAAGCATGTCGAGTCCTTGCTCAGCATTGTTCTCATGGAGCCGAAGCTCGGAGGTTGTGGGCTGAGACATATCAAGCTCTGTCTTGGACTCCAGGCTGCTTACACTCACGATAAGGCTAGAGAGTCCATGAAAATTGAGTAAGTCACTGATTGGTAATACAAAACTTGCTTTGACGATAATAGCCCATTCATCAGCTGGTATATCTTGTTCTGTTTCATGATCTTGGTCTAGATTCGTCAGACGGCGAGCCACTTCTGCCATTACCGTTACGGCAGCCGATTCGTCACAGATGAGGCTAAGTGCACTGCACATCACAAACAGTATGAGTGTGTCATCTTCCACCTCTTTCCAACAATCACGGGCTGGGAAGGTCTTCCGCACAATCCACAACAGATGCTTCTTCATTTCTTGCCTCAAATCAAAGTTCTTGAAAGCTCCCCAGTACTGTCTTGTAACATTGCAAGCAGCCTCAAAGTCGCTGGCATTAGGTAGATGGCTACTAGGTGATTGCTCGTTCTCGAACAGATCGTCATCTGATGTTGCAGAATCTGGAGAAGGGTCGTTGACCTTGGCGTTGCTTGCGAAGTTGGCATTATTATATGATGCAAAAAGCTTTACATTGCTTGATTGTTGTATCCAAGAGCTGGAGGGTGTTCCGCCAGAGTCTAGAAGAACCTTGTCCGATGTAGTCTTTGTCTGATCTGAGGAGACATTGGCATCCCCAGCTCGCGAGTTCGAGGAGAATGGCAATGAGAGTTCCGACATCGTCGCAATGCCTACTGCAGTCTTAGTGCTTAGTCGGTTTTAACCACTGGCTTTTGCGCTTTGGTGCATATGAGAGCGATTTTCAGACTATGACTGAAACGATGAGGCGAGGGACGCAAGGGACCTGAGTATATGAAAGAGAGAGTCGCTCGGATAAGTTCAAAGTGAGTGAGCTGAGAGCGTTGCCTCTCAAACATCATGTACTCGAATCTCGTTGTCGTTGCATAGAACATCTTCTAGCTTCTTGGCACGGTTTCGAACAGCTGCTCTTATGCGACAAGCTGACATCTATCTGCATGGAGTTGGAAGCACTTCGAACCTCCCGGGAAGAAAAGAGTCCAGATCATCATTCGGCCATGCTCATGTGCCGCTCGTGCACTATTGGCGGCAATACTGCTACGAGTACAACGACCTATGTGCAATCTCGTCATTGAAGTCGAGTGAATAAAATCAATATAATTGTGTGCCGAGTGTGACAAGTTTAGACAAGGCTGCTGCGGGCTGAAAGTCCAGTTGTCTTCGGTGGACTCGAGTTTATTGCCTGCATGAGCGCTACTGCACCATTGCCTCCAACCGGTGGGACTTGATATGGTAACGCCTTTTGCTACGGAGCCCATTGGCTCCTCTTGCAATAAGCATGAGACTGACGCTTTCGAGACGAAAGCTTCCAGAGAACGAAGAAAAGAACTTTGTGTTGAGATGGATCTTAGCTATGATGTACCAAGTACAAGAGTAGAAGTGCAAAGTAAGAGGTCTTTGGGGTGCGCTAGGCCCGGTTAGGACAGGCCCAGTCAAAACTCCGGCTGAGCCTGCGTATCACGTTTGGAGACCAGATCATCATACATTGATTTCAAGAAAAGCTGTAGTTGATCTCTATTAAATCCTCCCATTCTAACAACGTACCAAAAAAGGATGTTTCTAATGTATTGAATATACTAAAACATCCACCATTTTGAGAAGCCCTAAGAATGCAAACCCTTTCGCCATTCGGAAGGATACAAGTGAAGGAAGTATCGACGAAGAAAAGAAAAGATAACTTCCTTGAAAAATCAGGTCTTCCCCATACCTCCTAATCCTTCTTCAAATCCGCACTCTTATAATCCTCCCCACCCGCAGCCTCATCCAACTCCACAGCCTCCTGTAGCCCACAGACCTCAAACAGCGTTCTCGGCCCAACGCCAGACCCTTGAATGCCAGTGATGCCTTGGTCATGCAATTTGCCATATGCCTGTAAACAGATCTCCGTCAGAGATATTATCCCCTAAGAGACAGAAGATAGAAGCACTCACCTCCTTCATCGCCATATAAGCAGGCGCCAACCCCGCAAAACTAAAGATCATAATCCTAAACCCCATATCCTTAGCCTCCTCCACCGTAATCAACGGAGAATGTCCATTCTCCACAATATTAAGCAGCAACGGCCAAGGCGCCAACTCCTTGACCGCCTTATCCGCCTCCTCCTTCGACTTGAATCCCTCCAGCAAGCCGACATCCGCGCCGAGGTCCCGCGCGGATTTCAAGCGCGTGATGCACTCCTCGTAGCCGAGCTGCTGGTTGGCATCTGTGCGGGCGATGAGCTGGATGTCGGATTGGGCTTCGTCGATTGCGTGGCGGGCGGCGCGGATGCGGGAGAGGTAGACGTCGGTGCTGACGACGCGTTTTCCGGAGAGATGGCCGCAGCGTTTTGTGAGGACTTGGTCTTCGATGTGGAAGGCGGCGACGTTGGCGCGGATGTATTGATTTACTGTTTGTGTGATGGTTATGGGGCCTGTGAGGGGCTTTAGTGGGGTGGAGAAAGGCGTGGGGCTAAGGATGCGAAAGGGTGGGAGTTGGGGGACGATGGGGTTGGTGAAAGAAGAGGTGGGAGGAGAAGAGAGAAAGCTTACCACCATAGCCAGTGTCCATATCTGCGATTAGCTCATAGTGATGGGGATCGAGGTTGGCGATCATGTCGGCGTTGGAGACCATGTCATTGCGGGAGGCAATGCCTAGATCGGCCATACCGAGTTTGGAGGCTGTTGAGCCTGCCCCAGTCTTGAGACCAAAGTCAGCTTTGAGCAGCAAGATTGAGTCTAATGATCCTTCATCTCGGGGAGCGTACCATGTACATTGTCTCAAAGCCGACTGCCATAGCAACGCGAGCTGAGAGACCATCGTAGACACCGGGGCAGACGATCAGCTCCTTCGTGTTCCTTAGACGATGTTTGAGTCGGGTAGCTGGTGACAGCGCGTTGCTTTGAGATGAATATGTTGTAGTTGGTGAGGTTGCGACGTGATCTTGGTATCCTTCTGTGGGCGAGATTACCTGGTCCATCTTAGGAGCTTGCTCAGCCTGGACAGAAGACTGGGGCATCTTGGTCTGGTTGGTATCAAGCTTGATGCTAGGTTGGGGAGACTTGGCCCGTGGTGGGCTCTCTGGGGGTGTGTCTGGTGCATTGGTAAAGGATAGCTTTCTTGTCGTTCCCTTGGTAGCGTTTCCCAGATCTAAGACTAGATTCTCCTCTGAAGGCACCTTCAGTGTTTGTGTAGGGCCATTCTGAGGGGTGAGAGAAAGATAGGTAGTCATCTTGAAGATGTTGAAAGACAATGGTGGACTTATTGTGCGAGGAAGATAGCAAACAAGATGTTAACGTTGGATGGATCAAAGTGTTTGAGACATAAATGAACGAGGGATCTCTTATACACGTTATGGGTCGGATCAGAGCTCTATGAGGATCTCATCCTGACAATACGCTACCATTCATCTTCAAATAATTACCTCAACACAGGGATCAATGAGGTATGCCAATACCACCAATCATGCGCCAAGTAGGGCCTTCTGACACGCCCGGAACCCTTGCAATTGAGTTCCTGTGTAGGAGACCCTCGGCCAGGACACTGGTGAGCCTCAGTGGTACCAAAGGGCTGATCAGGGTGTGGCAAATTCACGAAGCATGTGGATCAAAGAAGGTTTCACTTGCAGCAGACCGTGCGAAGGACATTGATAAACCCGCATTAAGACGATTCTGTAGGTTTGCAATGACTCGAACATTGCTTTTTGAATCTCTCAACATCATGCAGTGTACTTAGTTGGAAGGTGAGATCAATTTCTCGTCACATTGGGGGATGACAGGAGGCGGTCTTGTCCCACATCAGATGCTTGTGGAGCGAAAAGATCACAATCGGCCCCCCAAGATCACGGTGAGGCCGACGAGACATTGCAATGATGTCATGCCAAGTGAAGAACTATACTCTGAGGGATCTCGCAAACAGTATCGTTATCTGATTGAAACATAGAAACATTTGCAGGCACCAAGGGTGACCCCTCTGCACTCCAGACGCCTTGCAGTCCTGCTACGCTTAGCGGAGCACGAGCAATCCTGGAGGACAACGACGACTGGACTTTCTCCGCCTGCTAGGAGTTCACAAGACATCCCGATCAAGGACAGTCACACTTTGTGTTCAGAGCTTGTCGAAGCGGTCAAGCCTGCATAGGAGTCACAGTGCGCTTTCCACTTGAGCGAGATGTAGTGGAGATTGCCAAGAGGACCAAGTCGGGAAATTAATGTTGGCCTGCATATACCGTGCTGTGAATTGTGCTTAGACACAAAGACTAGGTAAAACTCGGGATACGATAGGAAAAGTAGTCTTCGGTCAGACGGCTGACTTGAGTTATCGATGGTAGAAACTTCGAGAACAAAGAGATATGAGGCCGCTTGTGCCTCCCTAATGCGGGTCGAGTGACCGCCTAGAAGAACCGGTGAAAGTTAAGGTGCGCAGTCCGGAGAAAGAGGTTAAATGCTCGGATATGCAGGGATGATAAACCCTATCATCTGGCGATAGGTCAACAGGCGACGGGGGAGTGGAGTTCTGAATAAAAGTGGAACGCTGCACGTGTAAAAATTTGCGATGCAAGATACAGGCAGAGTTGGCGTGGGATGTGGTTGATAGAAGGTGGATAGTTGGTTGAGGAAGAATTTGGTGATAATCGTTGGTTCCCGAGGATCGGAGCGCCAAGCCTTAAAGTTTCCGCGCTTGGCGGCTCTAATGACGACGTCAAGTGTCCAATTGGCAGCACACCATCACACCATCACACCATCTCACTTCGCTCACCAGCACTCATGGCGCCCAGCTTGGGTGCTACGGGAACGTCACGGGTGACCAGGCGACATTGTGATGCTTAGTTCGCAAGAGAATGTCCGAAATACCCTCCCTACCCGCGCTGTTTCACTCGAAAAGAATGGATTCCTTGGCACAGATACTCACCCTGATATTCAACGCCTTCGCTGGAGAGCAGGGACCTTTTTGGAGGATTGCGCGACAGAATTTTGGATGATACGAATCCGTCACAAAGAGGACGAAAGAGTACCCTCGTAGTCAGGGACAATAAAAAGGGGAAGTCTACAATGGATGCCGAAAAGGCCATAGATCTGGAGAAAACTCCCAGCAGCTGGGAATTCCATGAGAATCCCAATCTGCGTCTCCACCAGCCCGAGAGCGACATCGAGAAACAAGCGGTAGATCCGCCGTCTCAAGCGCATATCTCAGCGGCCCAACCTCCGATTCCAGCATCTTCCTCGGAACCCTCATCATCCTCCTCCGGTCTCAATATATCAAAACCACCAGCATCCTCGGCGACGTCTTCACGCTTCATCTCAAGCAAAGCTTACTTCACATCCGAAGTCAATCCGGTCAACGCAGACCTTCTCCTCCTACTCTGCTGTTTCATCTCTGGTCTGGTGGACAGTACCATCTATGATGCCTTCGGTACTTTCGTCTCCATGCAGACGGGCAATACCGTCTTCCTGGGCCTGGGCGGCTCTACTCCTGAAACCACGTCGAAACCTTACGGATGGGCGAAGTCTTTGATCTCCATCGCGTTCTTCGCGCTTGGCTGCTTCACGTTCTCGCATACTACTCGATTGCTAGGAAACCTGAAGCGGGGAACGTTGATAGCATCCTTTGGCTCCCAGGCGCTCATAATATTCGTTGCCGCAGCAGTGGTGCAAGGAGGGGCAGTAAACGGCAGCATCAACACGATCACAGATGATATCGACTGGTGGACCATTCTGCCAATTGCGCTCCTCTCCTTCCAGAGTGCAGGGCAGATTGTGGGCAGCAGAGCGCTCAGTCTGGCAGAGATTCCTACCGTTGTGTTGACCAGTTTGCTACATGATCTTACTACGGATAGACTGTTGCTTGCAAAGCCAAAGGAGAATGTGAAAAGGAACCGGCGGCTTGCTGCATTCTTCTGTATTCTTGGAGGCTCCGTTGCTGGTGGCTGGATTGCAGAGGGAACAGAGAGGATGCAAATACCGCTTTGGGTTGCGGCAGGCATCAAGACGGGAATTGCTGTTGCTTGGTGCTTCTGGCCGGAAAAGGAGAGGTTGCCAGTTTGACTTGGACGCATTATGATACTATGACGACTAGATTTTACAGCTCACGCTCAAAATATTTGCATCTTCACACGGTCCTCATCACACCTTATGCCTCCCAAATATCTTTCTCGTTTCACTTGAATATTTGAAAGCTCTTATCTCTTTCGGTCAACACAATCCCAGGTTCGGGGTTCTTGTGCATGAACGCATCCATCATGTAAACCACGTAACTTCATGAAAGCTTTGCATTTGCGCATGGCATCGATATAAGCCTCTCGGTCATGTAGAGAATGCTCCTAAAGTATCATCGCAACAATGCAGGAACGCATCCACCACGCAGTGCAAGGCAACAAGCCAAGCGCATTGCACCGTCACCTCATCGTCTCTGCACCAGCTTTCCAACCATCTCTCGACTCACAATATCAATACAGACTCCTCGGCCATTCTCTGCATGCTCCATTCCTACAACGCTCGCTCCGCAGAATTGCTACAATAACAGATCCACTATACAAGATGCAATATGGGATGACATCCCAGTGGCTACTGCACCATAATGCACGCCCTGATCGGCAACAACAATGCTAACCAGCTGCTCGTACGCATTCACGTTTTGCATCATAACAATAGACATCAGCCGTTCTTGAAATTGGCGTTTTCCGAACCACTATCGATCACTTCGCATGACCTCGCATGAGCCAAGATATTCCAAGATCCGATACCAAGACGTTGCTGCACTTCGCCCCCTAAATCACCGATTCGTTCGGAATCCTATACTCCACACCACCACTCGGTGCCTTTGAACTCACACCAAACATTTTACCGCCTTTTTCGGCAGCGAACATGCCAAGTGATTCCCTGAGTCATGTCTCTCTCCCTTGCTCCAGCACCCGACTCGAAGATGTCAACTGCAGGTGCAGGGCAGCTGCAGGGGTTTGGCTAAGCGGCTTTATCGCACCGTCACATGCTATTCGTTGAACATGGACCGATGAAACTGGCAATCGCTCGCTATCCGGCTTTGCCATATTGCCAATCTGAGCGGAAATTGCCAGGAAAGCAGATGCGGCTGACGTTTCATTGTGACTAAAAAAGATGCAGTTGGTGCAGTTCGCCCAAATGGCTGTTATCAGACACTATTTTCTGACGATGGACCTCGATCTGGAAATATGCTTTTACACCATCCGCCATCCGTATGTCGATGGGCTCTCCAGATCGAACGCCCCCCTTCCCCTTCCCCCCCCCCATCGGAGCACATGAACCCTATCTACATACAGCACGTAGAGCCCACGGCGCTGTCATCGGAAATAGGAACTAAGGAAATGCTACTCGCATGCCCCCAGTTCCAAGGTGGATAAATCTGCTTCTTCTTCGAAAGCCTTCGTCCGACGGCAAAAGCGGCCGAATGGTGGATCACTCTCGAACCAAAGCCTTCCACTATTGACACAGCGCTCCCATAATGATGGGTAGTAAAATTGCCCTCCAACACAACGGACCGAAACATACCTCATTCACATACAAAAACACCTCCATCTCCAGTGCCCCATCGTTACTACCGAATTATGATGACCCTATCTGTCTGCGCCTCCGGCAGAAAGATATATATATATATAGTTTCCCCGAACTGAACGCAACACGTGACCGGCTGCTGACTCAGGCCTCGCCGCCCTGCTCGCGCGCTAAGGCCCGTTTCGGCAATATACTCCCTTAATGCTCCCCTATGCTCCCTCTATGCTCCCCCTGCTCTCTTGATGCTCGCTCGTGCTCTCTTACTGCTCCCCCGTGCTCCCTTGCTGCTCGCTTATACTTCCCTTTAGCTACTTTCTATATTTTTTATATTTTTGCAAATTTAAACGAAAATATTTATATAGCTTGAATTGGATATTAAAAACTCTATATATAGCTTAATCGATTATTTATTATATTATTCTTTTTTCTTACTATTTTGTTTTTCTTTTTTATTTCTATATATTTTATAATAACTTATTAATATATTAATTATTCTATTATCCACGCTTTTATTTTAGATTTATTTTATATATAACCTTTTCTATTTCTCCCTGCTTTATGTATTTTAATTTTATTATAATTTAGATTTTATATTCTTTTTTGTTTTTTATTTATTTTTAAGAATAAAAAAGAAAAAAACTATTATATAGTTCTTTAATAATATAGAAATATATAGCTTAGAACTCTCAATAAAAACCGATTTAAATAGCGATAAAATCTTTAAATATTTTAAATTAAGCACAAAAACAAATTATGCTTGTATATTAGTTCTCTAGGATAAATAAGTCTTAATATCTTCTTTTATAACTATAAATATTATTAAACTTTTATTAATTATATTTTATTTTAATAAAATAAATACAAAAAAAGAAACTTTAAAACAATGTTTTACAAGAGAAAAACAGTAAAATACTTTATAGAAAATATTGTATACGGCTATTATGCTAGAAAGAAAAAACTATTAATATATATTATATTTTAGAAATAAATAGACTTCAGCGCTAGTTAGAAGCGTCGGCTTAGTAATAACAAGATTTTTCCGGAGATATTTAAATCTATTTATTTTGTTTATATTCCTATTTATTCTTATTTATTCTTAGTTCCTTGAGTTTAATACTCTTTCTAGTATATTTAAACCGAGCTACGAAAGAAATTTAGACTTTCGACTATGCGATAAACCTAGTACTTTATAATAGTTAACTACTTTGCTATTATTATTAAATATATATAGAAGAAAGACTAGTATTAATATAAGTATAGACGGATTCTCGTCTAGAATTATACTATTAATATATTTTTTATCTATTTATCGGCGTGAGTAGGCGAATATTTCAAATCTAATATATATAGAAGCTCTAGCTATAGATTATTATATAAAGTAAATAAATAAACTATATAAAACACTATTAATTAAAAACGAGCTTAGGATTTATATTTATTCTATAAATAGACTATTGATTTTATCGTCTTTAAAAATAAAAATAAAAAAGCGGAGATTAGTATACAAATTATATAGAATATTAAAGGCTTTTTAAAAACATTATATAAAAAGTTGCTTTACTATTTAACACTTTACAATTATAATTATAGGCAATTTATACTAACTATATCGATACAATTCTAGGCTATAATATAATATATATAAGAATATAAAACTGCTATTTACGAACTTAATATTATTCTTACTAGCAATCGTTTTAGCTAATTATATCTTTTAGAACTATATAAATTTTAAAGAAATCGAAGCAATTTCCCTTTCTATAGATAGGTTTTTATATTACTTTCGGATTAAAAAAAACATTTTCTATATATTTTTCTTCTAGATAGTATCTATAAATAGACTAATGAAAAAAATCTAAAAAGCAAACTCTTTTAGTAATCGAATAGTAGACTTAGGCTATTATATTGGATACGAAAAAAATATTAATATATATAATATTCAGAGAGAAATACTTGTTAAAGCCAATAATAAATTCTAGAGATAAAATACCTCTAATAAAATATACTAACTCCATCGAAATAATAAATATTTAGTTTCCAAAAAGATAAAATTCGCAGGCTATAATAATATAAATATTTTTTTCAGCTTATACGCGTTGGAGCTAAGTATTATTAATAGTATAGCAAGTTATTAGAATAAAAAATATTATATTATCTATCTAGAAAGCTTTCGCGGACTATTACTCTATTATTATCTTTAGCTATTGCAATCTTTTCCCGCGAAAGTAAAAGTCAATTTTGATAATTATTCTAACTTTATTTCCGTAAACTAAGAAATTAATATACTAAAAAAGAAACTCTAGAATATTATTACAGACGATAAAGCCTAGCCTATCCGGGCTTAATAAAAAGAATTGTATTACCGGAAGCGCTAGCTCATATCTAAAAAGCTTAGTAAATAGTAATAAATCTAATTATATAAAATTATTTCAAATACCGAAAATAAAGTATTTTAGATTGCAAATTTTCTAAGCTTTTTTAATTGTATTCGCTATTTAAATCTATTACGTAATCGGCTAGTATTATTGCTCTTCTTCGACGCTTCTCTCCGTAATATATAAAACTATAGTGTATTTCAGAATATAATTATATTGTACGAAGAGAATGCGCAAATAGTTTATTATCTAAATTCGCGGCCTAAAAACGGTTATTACCTAGTATTTTAATACGCGCAAGAAATAGATCGGTTTATCTATTTTTCTTTTTTAGTTTCTTAAATCCTCAATTATTACTAACTAGCTAATAAAATATACTTCGGTTTTATAGTATTAATATCGCTAATAAATAGGAATATATTTATTACTACTAGAAAAGTATTTTAGAAAAGAAATACAGCTCTACCGAGCTTTGCTTTCAATATAACGAATAGATTACCAATAAAACCAGATAGTTTAAGTACTATTAATACTATTTTAACGACCTCGAGATATTCCCGATCTAATACAATCTATTCGTCTTCTATCGAACCCTCGCTATTGCTAAGCAACATTTTTTTTATTTCTTCGATTTAAAGCTTTCGCTAACGAAATGTTTTTATTAGTTCTTAGTTAAGCAGAGATAGAAAAAATACCTATAAAACATTTCTAGTAGTTAGAAAATATATATAACCAATCTATAGAAACTAGTAAAAGTAAAATAGTTTTATATTCTAATTTGCGCTATATAATATCTTTCGATTCGATTTAAGATTTTCCATATTACTATTAGGATATATATTATATTAAGCGAATTAAACTCAATCCGATTAAAAAGCGTCGCCGGATATATTAGTCTTTAAATGTAAAAACTTTACCCGGCGCAGATATTAAGCTAGAATACTATTATGACTTCCTAAGGGAAGAAACCTCTTTTAAGTATATTAATAGAATTGTAGATTCGTTAAAGCTTAGACCAATCGAAACTATTATTCCTATAGGACGAGAGAGAAATAGTATAAGTCGAGGCTACTTTCTTCCTTCAATCGATTTAATAATAAATTAAGATAAATAAAGTTTATCTATAGCAATATAACCGCTAGCGTTTTACTAGTGAGAGGATTCTAGAAAATATAGAGTAAAATAGACTATATTTATATTATATAGATTAATTACTAAGAATCTTTTAATATTAAGTTATATCTATTATTAAGTATTAAATTCTTAGAATCCGAAATAGCCTATCGTTTTTTAATAGCTTTTAAAGCTGACGCTATTAGTAGATAGTGAATTTTAGAATTTTAATTTTTAATTTTAATATAACTATAGTTGGTTATTAAGTCTAGCTCCGTTTATAAATTACTAGCGAATATAATAATTGCTTTTTTTTTAAATACTAGTTTTTAATATAGCGGAGTGGAATAAAATTATTTCTTAAAACTATTAATATATCTATTAAATATTTATTAAAATTTCTTAAATAATTTAATAGGAAAAAAAAAAGAAAAAGTTATTTTATAGTTGAAATATATATATAATATAAATTCGTAAATATAGGAATAAAAATGATAAATTATTATTGTTAATAGTAAATAATAATAGCGATTCTTTATAGCTTAGCTGCCGTCGCCAGCTAAATTAGAATAACTATTTATTTTAATCTATTTTTCTTTTTTTACAATATTTAATTGCATTTTTCGTATATTTTATTAAATGCTATCGCTAAGCTATTATATATTGATTCTTATTTATAGTAACTATATTATTATTATTATTATTAATTTTATCTATTTAAAATAAATAATATCTCGTCGCTATTATATATATATTTATTAATATATTTTAGTAGCTATATTATTAATATTGTTATTATTACTAGTAATACTATAATTATTTATCTATTTTTTCTATAGGAGAATTAGTAAATTTTTTTATAATACTACTATATCGCTATTATTATATATATTAACGCAAAAATAGCCTATAAAAACTTATTTTATATTATTTATATTAGTAAGCGCAAATACTTCTAAATAATTAAAATTTGCGTTTATTACTATATTCTTTATAAAAAACCGAAATATTATATCAATATATAGTTATAATAGTACTATTGAAATAGTATTAATATTATTCATAGATTCTTTAAAAATACTAGAAAAAAAACATATTTAAAAGTATTCTATAAAATAGAAACTGCTCTAGAAAATCCTATTATTATTTATAGCTAGTTCATTAATTATTATATTGTTGCTACCGGGCGTAAAGTTTAGGTTTTTATTAGAAAAATCAAATTTTAATACTATTAATAAGACTATATATACTATTATCGGCCGGATTTTTACTTATATTACTCGAATAAAAAAAAGAAAAAAACGCTAGAAAAAAAAACAAAATCTTAAAAAAAATATAAAAGATTGCGGAGATAAATTATTAATATTATTGTTAAACTAGTATTAACTTGTTTGCTAAAAAAAAAACAACGGAATTAAAATTATATATAAAAAGTTTAAAAAAAAATTAAAAGCTACTAATAGTATTATCGCTAAACTTTATATAAGTTTTAATATATATTCTTCGCTAGCGTTTCTACTAATAAAAATAGAAAAAAAAAAAAAAAAAAAGTAAAAAAAGTTAAAATAATAATAATATAGAAAGAGAATATATATAATAAATATTAATATTTAAAGGAATTATATTAATATTAATACTTAGTTAATATATATATAAAAATATTTTATCTTTATATTTTTTTTCTAGTAAGTATTATTTATAAAAATATCTTTTATAAGCTTTACTAGTTCTAAAAACATCAGAACTATTATTATTGCTATTAATTAGTTTTTTTATAATTTATTAGTTTTCTTTATTAAATATTATTTGCGAATATTAAAGTATTTAGTTTTCTCAAGAATTACGCTTTAGCGTCAGTTTATTATTGTATTCAATTTTCAATATAATTATTATTTTAAATATTACTAGTTTATTAAAAACTTAATATAAATAGTATTTAAATTATTCTAATATTTAATAATAATTATTTAAATTATATTTTTAAAGAATATTTTTTTTAATAATATTTGAATTTAATCGTTATTTATATATAGATATATTAAACTAAATAAAATTACTCCGATTTCCTTAAAATATAAAAGACTTTTTTTAATTAAATTTTTTTTTATTTATATATTGCCTTTTTTTTAAGTATATTTTAAAAGGGGTTTAGTTTTTTTAAATCTATTTCTATTTCCATTTACTAGATATATTAGTATTTTATTAGTATAGCAATATAATTTTTATAATAAATATAGCTTCTAGCTATAATATTAATTTGAAAAAAATTATAATAGAAAACAATATATATAAAGAGTTTTAAGTATTAAATAGCAAAAAATTAGCTATATTATATATTTTAGATATTATAATTAACTATTTATATTTATTTTTATATATAGTTCACTATTGTTTATTGAATTTTTTTTGCAAATCTACTATATTATCTAATTTTTTAATTAATAGTTATTGATTATATTTATAGCTTTAGCTTGTTTATTTAACTTTATACTAAATACTATTTTTATTCTTAATCTATTCTATAACTTTTTTAATCTTTTATATTTTCTTATTATTAATAAGTTTAGAAGCCTATATAAAAATCTTTACTAGTTTATTATATATATAATAATAATAAGATTTAAGCAATAAAATATAAAAAATAATATAGATTTAATAGATATTTAGTAGCAGTAGTTAGTATATTTATATATTAATCTTATTTTATATTTAGAAAGATTTAATATATTTATATAATAGTTTTTTATTTAGCTGCTTTTGTTTAAAATTTTTAGTTATTAATATAATTAAATTACCAATTTTATATTCTATTAACTTAGCTTTTTTATTATATATAGTCGCTTGCGCTATACTAGTGCGATTTTAATATTCTTTAAAAGTATTTTTTAAAAATTATAGCTATTTTAGTTATTTATTTGCTAAAAATATCTTTTTTTTAATAAAATCGTTTTCGGCTTTTTTATAGCAAATCTCTAGATAGTATTTATATATAATATAAAAAAGCATAGTTTTTATATTTAAATAATAACTATTTATATATATATATTCTATTAGTAGTAAAATACTAGCTTAGTTATTTTAATACCTAGTTTTAGCGTTTTATTTACTTATTTATTTAAGAATAAAAAACCGTATTTAAACGCCTTTTAATTCTTATATAATAGTAGATAATAAACTAGAAGTTGTTTATAAAAACAGAATCTCTATTGTTTATAATACTATTAAATATATTATATTTTAAAATAATTCTTTTGAAAAACAACTCTATTAGTTCTACGCTAGTAATTTTAGTAACTATTAGAATATATTAATATATTTTAGTACAACAATTAATAATTATTAAGATAAAATTGTAAATACAATTTTTTTTTAATATATAATAAGCTTGTAATAAAGTTTATTGTTAGCTTTTTTTAAGGTTTTTTTAAAAATAGTAGAATATTTAATTGCCTATATAGCTAGTAATAGCGCGTTTTTATATGCTAATATATATTATAACTTTATATATATTTTTTTATTTCTATATTTATATTTAATTAATAATATTTTCTTTTAAGAAGCTTTAGCAATTTTTCGTATTTAAAATAATTTATTAAAAGATTATTATAATATTTACTAATTAGCTTTTCTTTAATTACTTCGTTTTTAAAAATATATAAACAATTATTATATCTAAGAAAACCTTTATTATTGGAAAACTAAGTAGAATTTTGCTTCTAATAGTTCTTCGCTAGTATATTTTACTTTTTTTTAATTTAGTTATTAATATTTTAAAGCTTTTTTAATAAAAACTTTATTAAACACTAAATATCGCTATTATATAGCTTATTTTCTAGGTTTTATATATTTTTTTTAAAGACAATAATTTAAATTTTAGCTATTTTAAAAACAGGATTTAGTATTATTGCGATTTTCCGTTTTTACTCTAATAGTTTATCTAATTAAAGCAATAATTTATTCTATAGTATTAATAGTAATATAATATTTAAGCTTAAAACTTTTTTATAATTAAAATACTTCGACAATATATTAGCGGAATTAATCTTATTTATTTAATAGAAAATTTTAAAGTTATATATAGCTAATTTAATAGCTTATTTAATCTATTTTAAATTAAAAATTTTTTATTTTATAAACTTTTTAAAATTATTATAGTCCGATAATATATTCATAATATATAGACTTTTTTGTAAATAATAATATTATTACTTTATGATCGCTATAATAGCAAGCAGTTTTTAGTTATAAGTTTTATAATTTTATTTAGTTAGTATTATTTTCCAGAACTAAAAAGCTATTAAATACTAATAAAAGTTTTTGTTTTACTGGAATATAATATTTATAATAGTAAAATTAAAAACGTTAGTTTCTACTTGTATTTTAGCTTTAGAATTATAAAACTTTAATAAAAATATTAAAATAAAAATATTGTAAAGTATATAGAACGCCTGCACTATCTTATTTATCTAGATAAATAATCTAAATTTTTTGCCGTTTTTTTTTATTTTAATAAACTAATAAAAAATGCTATAATATTTGAATATCAATAGATAAATCGCCTATAAAAATTAGTAAATCTTAAGAAAACTTAAATTTTTTAGTAGCTCTCTAGTATTAGCTATTTTTTAATAGCTTCAATCCGCTTTAAATCTATTTGTATTTTTTTAATAAAGATAATAAAGCCTAAAAATTCTATTTTAATTATATTAAATTTGTATTTTTTTAGGTTAATATATAACTAAAACTATTGCAAGCGTTTTAGTATATTTTTAATATATTGCTTGTATTCCGCTACTATATTGTTAAAGATTAAAATATTATTTAAGTAGACTATATAAATTATATTTACTAGGCTAGTTAATATTTTATTAATATAAACTTGAAATATAGCCGGAATATTAACTAAACTGAATAGTATTATAAGATATTTAAAATAGCTATACTATATATAGAACGCTATTTTTTATTTATTATTTTTTTTAATATAGATTTGGTAATAAGCGTTTTTAAGATCTAGTTTAATAAATTTTTTAGTTTTATTTAAGTGGTTTAAAATTTCTATAATTAAAAAAAATAAATACTAATTTTTTATAGTTATTTTATTTAGTTTTTTATAATTAATATATAGATATAGACTATTGTTTTCTTAGTACGAAAAATATCGATACGCCTGCGGAAAAAATTAAATAATAAATTTAATTTTTTCGAAAAGCTTTATTAAAATAGTATTGAAACTCTAATAGCTTAGTTGTAAATAAATTATATAAAAAGCTATATAATAAATTCTTATTAATAAATTCGATAATATAGTTTTTTTATTTTAATTTAAGTAAAATATTTACTATTTTAGTATTGAAAACATTATTAAAGTTTAAAAGATTTTTTAATATTTTTAAATCTTCTTGCGCTATCGCAGCGCTATTATATAATAAAATAAAACTATAATATATTAAAGTATATATAGCTTTTTTAAGCTTTATATTATTTCTAAATTCAGCTATATTTAGCGTTTCTAATTAGTTAAAATGCATTTTAAAACACTATTAAGAGAATTTCGGGTTTATTAGTATTTTATAGTTATTTAGTATAGATATACTAAATATTAAATTTATATTTTAATTAATTAAATAGAAAAATATAATATACTCTTTCTTTTGATTTTAACTATTTATAATTTAATAAATTAATTTAAAAACGCTATAGTAATAGATTTTTTTTAATTAAATAATTTCAGCTATAATAAATTAATAGCAATAGATTCTAAATTCTATTTTATTATAAATTTTTAAAAAATAAAATTAAAAACTAATTCAATATCAATTAAAGCTATTATAAAATATTTATTTTTTTAGAGATTAGTTTATTTTTTTATATAAATAGAAATCTTTATTTCTATTTGTTTTTTTTAGCTCGTTTTTAAGGCGACTGTAAGCTACTATTGTTTTTTAGCTTTTTAGCTATAAAAATAGTATTTATTTTAGTTTTAGACTTAGAGTAGTTCTTAGCGTAATAGCTAGACTTATTGTAGTTATAATAGTTATTGTTTTATAACTAATTAAACTATTCTTATTGCTTATTTTAAGTCTACGCAAATTTTTGTTTATTTTTATTTTAAGACTATATATTTACTCTACTAGCATTATTACTAAGTTTACTAATTTGCTATTTTAAAGATTTAGATTTTTTTAAACTTTTATTCTATAAATTGCTTTAAAAGTTAGAGTATTTAGACCATTTTATAGTTTTTTTATTATTATAGCGCGGATATAAAAATCCTCCCGATTTTATAGTATCTAATTGCTACTAAGTATTTTATTTTTAAAGTTTATTTTTAATTTAGATAAAAAAAAGTTAATAGCTATTTCCGGAAGCTATTTTAGGTTTAAAGTTTCTTTAACTTCTTTAAAATAGGTTTTAAAAACCGTTATTTTTTAGTTTTTTCGCTATTCAGCTTTAGTATATTTCTTGTATACAACAAGTCTATAGTTAGTTGGATTTATAACTAGATTTCGAAGGAATTTTTTAAAAAAAGATTAATTAATATTTTTTTAATTATAATATCTAATATATCAATTCTATTGCGTTCCGGGGTCGCTTTTAAGCTTAGATTATATAAAAATAATTTTCGTATAATTAATTATAAAATAAATTAGATTTTTTATAAAAATATTATTATATACGCGGAATTAATAGAGGAACTTGTTTTTATTTTCTTTTTTATAAATGAAAACTCGTTTAAGCTTAAAGTTTTTTGCAAAAAAAAATAAAGTTTTAAAAACTAAAAATAGTCTAGTATAAATAGATATTACTAGAGTTAAAATTATAGATTACGCTTGTAGTATACTAATAATACTATTAATACTATTATTATTATTAAAATAAAAACTTTAAAATTGAATTTTTAATAGAATATTATCTTTATTAACTATATAGAGTTATAGTTAATCTTAGAAACACTACTATTTACGTTTAGCTTGTTAGAGCTAATATTTTAAGTTCTAAAAGAAAATTTCTAAAAATAAAATATTAGTACTATTAAGCTATTATTGCTTATTCCATTTAATATTAGCTTTTTAAGCAGATTAGATATTTTAAATATTAGGTATTTTAGAAAGGGTTTCGCTTTCGGATAATTATATTGTTTTGTTTTAGATTTTCTATTTTTTAAAAAAAAAGGTTTAAGTAATTAGAACTATAACTGCTAACATTCTATTAACAAGAGAATTCTAGAAAATATAGAATAAAATAGATTATATTTATATTATATAGATTAATTACTAAAAATCTCTTAATAATAAATTGTATTTACTATTAAGTATTAGACTTTTAGAATCTAAGATAGCTTATCGCTTTCTAATAGCCTCTAAGGCTAACGCTATTAGCGGGTAGCGAGTTTTAGAGTCTTAGCTTCTGGCTTTAGCATAGCTATAGCCGGCTATTAAATCCGGCTCCGTTTGCAAGCCGCTAGCGAGTATAACAAGCAACTTTTATAAACTCTTAAACCCCGCTTTCAATAACTAATTAGATTTCGGAGAAGGCTATACTTAATAACCTAACGCTAGTATTACTAATCTCTTCCAATCTTTTATTTTCAATCGACTTAAGACTACTTAACGAGTCTAGTTTATAGCCTATTACTCTTTTAATATCATCCGAGTTAGTTCTAGGCCTATAGCTAAAGAGCTAGTAATAAAAAACTACTTAGTTCTTTAAATATCTTTTAACGCTTAGAATACTTACGGAATCGATAAAGAGTAGAACGAAATATCTAGTTTTAACCCTAGCTCTAACCTAGCTAAACTAGATAGTAAATTAACTAAGTTATATTTAATAAATACTTTTAAACTTTACTTTTATATAAGTATATATTTTCTACTAAACAAGCTATTATCTTAGAGACTATACTCTTTTCTAGACTATATTAAATTAACTCCTAATAAAAGCAACATCTTAGTATAGACTAGAATAGCTCTCTAATTAATAAAAAGTTCTAGATATTCTTCTTCTCGATTAAGAGCTCTAGTTTTAGCTGCCTACGAAAAAATGCTAGAACTAGAGCTTTATAAAGAGCTTTTGAAGTCCAACTAAGCCTCTTTTCATCTCTATATTCTTTAGATTCTAAGATTGAACTCACTAGAACTTAATTACGTACTAATTCTATAGAAGACTTAAAACAAAATAACTTCGCGTCGATCTAACAATATAAAGCGCGTGGAATAGAATAAAAAGTATAGAGAGAAGCTATTAGCTTATTTTTATAAAAGACTATAATTCTTATAATTAGTTTTCGCTAATATAGACGAAGATAATAGGCTGGGAGTCGCGATTAAAGCCTTGCAAATACGGTTTAAAACTAATACAAATAACTTTTATATATAGGAAAGAATAGAAGAAAAGGAGTATCTATTCTTAAAAAACCTAAGTAATCTTTCAATAGGCTAGCTTAAGGATTTGTATAAGAGTATTGATAAGTCGTTTATAGCCATTCCTAAGAACGCTATCTAGTTATTATATTAGATACAAGATAGGGAAGTATCTATATGCATTTCTTACCTTTCTCTATAGTATATATAGTTAACTTTGCAATGAGTTTCTCGAGCTCCCCAAGCTGAAAATTAGCTTTATAGCAAAGATTAACGAATTACACCAAGTCAATATTAGATTAGCCCGCGAAATTAGGAAATAGAAACGTAGAGCTGCTATAGAATCGAAAAAAAGACAAACAGCTGAACTCGAGGCTAGTCAGTTGAAAGCTACTATTCGGCAGCTCTATACGGATAACGAAAAACTTGAGAAGCATATAAGTAAGTGGAAATCAGTAGCAGAGGAATCTGAGAGCTAGTCGGTCAGATACCGCAGAGAATTAAGCAAGATTTTTGCAGCCCTGGAGGAGGTTAAGTGTGAGCTTCCTAGTACCTGCATCGAATAGCATCCTAGATAGCACCCATTGTTACACTGGCAAGCGGGAGCCAATGGGATCTGCGTCTCACATAAAAATCTGCATTCAAGACGCGCAATTCCTGGTAGGCTTCCTGTGAAATCATATTTGAGTAACGTCCCTCCCTGTGTCGCGAGAATCCCGGTGTGACGAGAAATCCAATAGGTACTTAGACCTTGAAGCATTGAAAACATGCCCATGTCCTGATATTTTTATAGTTTAGGTCTCAATCGCGTAGTGTCGCTATTCTCTTATCCTCCCAACGTATGCTATTAGAAAATTACCGATCTCATCGTCGTCTTTACGCCGAATTTGCCGGGAGCTTCATAGACTAGCGTGGTAAGACTCCCTCACTACAGCTCCACCACCAGGCTTTCATCGCTCCCAAAACTGGTAGATAGGTCTTGTCTGAGCCTTGAGGCCTTTTTCCGGATAGAAAGAGGTTAATATAAGCTATATGGTGGCCATAGCGCCCATTAAAGTCTAAGTCGCCAACATCATTAATCGTCTATCTGAGATCGTGCAAAATCCCATCCAGTAACTGCCTCGTCTATCGCCAATAAGACAACTCCCAGCGCAACGACCCGTTACACAATCGATCACAGGAGCCATGTGAGAACAAGGCAATTTCAAGTTCCAATAAGCGGTGTATTCGAGGCTGGACTAACTAACTCTCATAGAGTAAATTTTGCAAGCATTGAACTTTATATTGAATACAAGACATTGAAAATTTATGACCAATTTGATACCTAATCCAATTTGTAAATTATAACCTAACTAACCAATTTCAATCTCATCTCGGTTCGTCGAACGTATACTTAATCGACACGAAATCTTCTCCTCGCCTTAGGTGAAGTTCTGTTGGAGTACATGTTGCGCCATGGTGGAATTCCATTTCGGTGTCATAGCTTAAGCCTTCCGCGTTAATCGCCTGCGAGTTAACGTTTCCGGTCTCGTCGCCTTGGAGCCATTTGACTCGTACCAAACAGCGACTACTAGGATTAGAGAGTATGTCTGGATTGAGGGTGGTGTCGCTTGACAAGTGCAGATTGAGTCGGGTGGTGCCGACGTTGATAGATATGTTTGGGTATGAGATTGGGCGCCGGATGGGTTCGCCTTCGGTCATTTCGTGATTCAGTTTTGGTGATGCTGTAGAAGAAGGGCTCAGGGGTGGAAGAGGAGATGCTGTGGGGGTTTTTATAGGTGTGTCTCGTGATAGGAGTTCTCTCGGAGTCATAGGTTCTTGGGCTAGTAGACGAAGGGTTGAAGTGCTTGGTGAAATGGATGATGATGTTGCACCAGTTAGGAGTTCGGCTTGTGGAGGTGGTTCGGATAACAGTGGGTCTGGGCTCGTGAAGCCTAAAGAGGCAGGACCTTCCGAGGAGATCGGACCATTGGGTGTAAATCTATCAGGTAACTGCTCCCGGGTTAGTGCCAAGCGAGGAGTAGTTCCTGATTAGGGAAATGGGGCAGTACCTGGGTGATAGGGGATAAAGACCTGACCAGGGTACTCTCGTTTGGGTGATTAGCCCGTACTGGCCCCCTATCTAGAGCTACTCTGACCCTGACTTTCAGAACGTCACTGAAATTTCTCAGAAGGACGTCAAAGTCACGGCGACGCATCTCTGGTAGTAAGATATGCCAGTCTGGCAGAGTCCATCTATGGTAAAGACGGCCATGAGTCCTAGGAACGCAGTATTGACCGTGGAGCCTGAAGAAAAGATCACAAAGATAGCATGCGCTCTTGCTGGAACAGATCGTCCTTGGTCGTTTCCTTCCCGAATTCAGCTCGTAGAAGAAGAGAAGCTGAATCTCTGCATGCACTTTGACAGATTTATAATAATCTGCGATGGCCAAACGGAACTCGTCAAGTATGACTTGGATTGGCTTCCCCAAACATTTCCCTAACGAGGGTTTGAGTGATCTTGATTGCACCACACTTCCAGGTCGAAGTATATTTTGGAGTGTTGTAAGAGGATGAACATTCCTATCTACGTTTAAAGGTTGAGAGGGACGTAGGGTTGGAGCAGTCTCTATTGTAATGCTGTTGAATATAGAGTTCTCCTCGCTTCGAGCGACGCAAACAAGCTCGTGGCTGATTGAATAGTATCGACCAAGCTTTCCCACAGCTTCAGGGAGGAATGTTTTGAGCTCAGCATTTAGCGTTTTCGAGGAATTGAGAGCCAATTTTAGCTTCGTTTGTGAAGCCAAATCATGCATTTGGGTTATCAATTCCATGCCCACATCTTGTACCACGGAAGATGCTGCAGAATGCTCTTGAATGTCTTCAAATTTCATGAACAGAGCTTTGAGAGTCTTTATCTTTTTTAGCATGTCCGCCAATTCCATAACTGTGATATTCGGACTAGGCCGTATAGATTGGTCTCGTATGGCAGTATCCAACAGCGTGATTAGCACAGACTTGTTCTTGTTTCTAGAAGTTTTCTTAGCATGCCTTGATCGTAGCCGAGATAGGATACGGCAATAATCTAAAGTGACTATGCATCGGAACAGAGTCTTCGTATCATCATCTTTGCTATTCGCTGGAACATCATCAGTTAATTGTAACTCTGTTTAATCGAATGTCGGGTGTAAACCTCTTGATGCTGCTTGTTCCAAGATTTTTGCCATAAGCTTGAACCCAAGCACTACTTCATCAACGTCACCATTGTTCGAAGTCAATCGAATTGTACAGCTGCGACGATCACGAGCTTCCTCAAGGCAGACCGCCATGATCTTAGCCGAGTCATCTGTAGTAGCCGACAAGAAAGCCAAATTCTCCACAATCTGCTTTTCACGCTGAAAGGGTAGTTGGTATATGCTTGAGAGTACTGAAAGTGTTTTTGGCTGCTGATTGTCTTTTGGAATTTCGGGATATTCGTTTAGCATGTATAGAAGAGTGATCGCCTCCATCAAACTCTTGTGAGATGTGCCTCTGGATATCATGGTGTTCATGATGGCATTGTATCCCTGCGTATTCGAGAATGTCGTTTGCGAAAGTCCGCAAAAGTCGGAGACTAGGACTCTTCAAAAATAGGGTCTGGCTCGCTAGAGCTGTAGTGTCTGGATTGTCTAGAGCCGTCTTTTTCAGCTTCTGCACCTGAGCTTCTCGAATGGTTTTAATTCCGGTGCATCGGATAAATTGTATGACCGAGAGTCCACCAGAATGATCTCATTTGAAAATCTGCCCCACCTTCATCATGGCTCACTAGTGGGTTTGACGTGTTGTCCTCGATCTGTCTCTTCCAATTCTTCCACGGGACGTCTTCAAGGCATCATGGCTCCACTTCCAAGAAGACAGAATCCGCAGCGTCAGCCGCTGACTGTTTCACTGCGGAAAATCTGTGGGGACTATCCAGCCGGCGCTGGCGTCCTCAGAGAGCTGCTCCAGAATGCCGACGACGCCGGCGCTTCCACTGTGGTACATGCTGAACCATCGCACCGCAATTTTCATCGCCTATCCTGACCAGCTCTAGAAATTTGTCCTGGACACGAGCACGCATCCGGAATCACCCGTGCTCGTTGAGGGTCTCTCCCAGTACCAGGGCCCAGCCTTACTGGCCTACAACGATGCACTCTTCTCAGAGAAAGACTTCCGGTCACTGGCGTCCTTGGGTGACTCCAAGAAGGTCCACGACAAGGCCACGACGGGGAAATTCGGCCTCGGATTCAGCTCTGTAAGCTTCCATGGGTTTGGCTTGTTTGTGGTGTTGCCATTCGATGTTGACCGGTATTAGGTGTACAACTGGACCGATTGTCCGTCTATCTTGTCTGGATCCACATTACTGTTCCTTGATCCTCATCACTCTTGGTCGAGAATCTTCGATCCCCCCGGAGGTCCGGACTACGACTTTCCTGCTTCTGCGAAGGATGAGGCCATGGCCAACCAGCTCCGCTGCTTTTCGCTCATCAACTCAAGATGGGAATGTCCTTTCGACGGAACGATCATCCGAGTACCTCTCAGGAACACGTCGCAGGCGAAACGGAGCGAGATTTCCTCAAAGGAGGCCTCGATACACGATGTTCGATACTCGATGGACAGCTTCGCGGGCGAGATGGGTTCAAATGGGCTACTTTTCCTGAAATCCGTCCATCGCATCGTATTGTCCGTTGACAATCAGCGACTCGACGAAGTTGAGATTCTCAATAGACATGACTTGATTAAGTGAGTCCATGTCCACGATTGTGTCCGCCTGAGCTAACCCCGACGAGGCCGAAAGAACGTCTCAAGGATGTTCTAGATGGTGTCATGAATCACGGAGACCTAACTGGCGGCGAAGCTTACCATGAGGTCCACCTTCGACATTGTGCCGCGAAGCGAGAAACTCTGAAGACGTTTGGCGTACTGAACTCCGTGACGGGATCGGCTCCCGACGCATCATTGACGAGGTGGGCCGCGTCGGAGAAACTGTTCCCTTGGGTTGCAGTTGCGGCTCAGATCACGGTTTGTTCATTTGCTGCATCTTCTGAATGGGAATCTCACAGCAGCTAGGATCATGATACGAGCCGGGAGCCTGGGCGTCTCTACTCGGTTTTGCCTCTCCCAATCTTGACCGGGTTGCCCGTTCACATTCATGGACTTTTTAGCATCTCCGCCGATCGTTCCAGGCTGCACGGACTTGATGATAGAGGCGTGCAGGACAACAGGCCCGAGTCTTGGAATAAGTTTCTCTTCAGTCAGATGATTCCCAGCGCGTGGGCAAAACTTCTCATCAACGTCTGCCAAAACCGTCAGGTGCAAGACCGCTTCCACCTATGGCCAACGACTACCGCCGACGTCCATCAGTGGTGGTACGGCATGAGTCGTGCGGTCATAGATGTAGTTTCCCGAAACAATGACCCTGTTTGGTTCACAGAATTTGGATACGTGTCTATAAGAGACGGACTCTTGGCTTCTGCAGCTACCGATGTTCAGCAAAAAAGAGCATGTCGAGAAGCTGAACTTCGAGTCATCTACTTGACAGATCAGTTATTTGAAGAAGCCCGTCAGACACCAGGAAGTCGAAGTCTCTGTCCTGAAACAATTTATAAAGGTCTTCGAGAAACTCGCAGCTCCGAGCGCCTCTCGAGCCAATCAAAATTGGTGGTTTTGGAATATCTTCAGCACCAGATCCCTTTGACAGACCTGGCCGCCTTAGAGATCTTCCCATTCGAAGATGGAACTTTCCGGTCACTCACATCGACACCAATCTTCCTACATCGTGATGTTCTTGACAAAAGGCTTTTTGCAAGGCAGCCAGAAAGCTGTATAGATACAGATCGGTTATCGGAAGTCACGTCGACCTGGCTTTATGAGCGAGTAAAAGACAACTCGATCGTGCGTTATCGAACCCCGGCAGACCTTTGTGATTATTTCTCAAACCATATAGCCAATGGATCGAGTGACACACTTGTACTTGGCGAGGAAGAAAGATCAATGCTGAGCCAAGTCTGGGAGTGGATCATGCGACACTGCCAGGGAGATCTGCCTCTTTCAGCCCTCGGATCTTTGTGGTTGGTGCCACTCCACGATTCTAGCGTACGAAAGCTGATGCCTCTTGATGTTTCAAATTCCGCTACGTGGTTTGACACCGGCAAAGGAAAAGAATTGGCTCTGAAGATCGTCGCTGTCGATCCAAGTAACGCCCCTAAACTCATGGCGGACGACGCTTTGACCAACGTGACTCTACGACATTTGCTCTCATTGGCAGAGAAAGAACGTTCGCTTCATCTGAAGGACGGAAAGAAGTTTGGAGACTTTCTCAATTTCTTAGGAGAGGGGCGGATCCTGCTCCAAAATGCTGCTGAAGACGTGAAAGACTCAGTCTTCCAGATGGTGAAGGAACTCTACTTGGTTCGAAATTGTACTGACATTGATGTCGACACCGATACGTTGAGATCTCTGTGCATCTTTAAGGAGGTTCAATGGCCGGTTGGCGTAACGGGTTCATCGACAATGATTCGATCCTCGACCGACTTAACGAGAAAAGTCGCTTTCGTGGGAATGAGAAAGCTTGTGCCTCTCCCGTTGTCATCGAATCAGGTCATCCTTGACGCCACCGATGAGTGGGCATGCTTACTCTTCGAGGATTTGAGTCTGGTGAAATGCTTGGACGAGATACAAATACTAGAAGTACTCGTCATCCCAGCCTTGCAAGACCGTGGCTATGAGCGTATGGCCTCGAATCTCCGTGTCGATGTGACGGAGCTACTCTTTCAGAACTACTTCCGACTTTCTCCTTCCGCTCAAGGCTGCGTTCCGAGCCTTCCAGTCGTCCCATTGGAGAAACGTGAAGACGACGAGCTATTAAGCTTTGCCTGCCCCGTGGATATCGTGGATCCGGATGAATCCGTGCTTATGAGTCTGTACTTTGAAGATGAAATGACCCGGCCAGAAAAGCACTTCTACCATCGATATTCTGGAGTTCTCGCAAGCTGCGGAGTGAAGAAAAGGCTGGATGAGCGTCTCGTCCTCGACCGCATCAGAACCTACGAGAGAAAGCAGCTCCCGTTTGGTGTCGTAGCTTCTCGAGCCGAGAAACTCCTTCAATTGCCCCTTTGCAAAGACATCTCACGGCCAGATGATTTCGCCCAGTCCGTTCGAAGCTGTATGTGGCTGCCAGGTCGGAGTCCTGAAAGATCACATGCTCTCACTGATTCTTTAGAATGTCGAGACAGTAGCGACCGGCCATTTGTTGGTCGTGTGTGGTACACCCTACCGTTCCAGGTGGAATATAGCTGGAGATCGGTATTGGGCTGGCACAACTGCATCCAGGTCGACGTACTGATCTCTCAGATTACCAGAAGCATAGAGGAGTTGGATATTCATTCTGTTGAGCAAACGCTTTTCTACCTTGATCGACATCACGCGGTTGAAGATTACGTAGAACGTTTGTTGGGGTTGAATTTTATTCGGAGCAGCAACGGCTTGTTCATCAGTCCCGCTCAAGCGTCTCAGGAGGGCGCCGAGAGGCTGATGCCGTATCTTTACAACGTGGATTTGCGATTCTGGGATGAGCACACCGGGATCTTGAGACACGCAAACGTTCCCGAAATGCCGGACCTGGGACGGCTGCATAGTGTGCAAGAAGCTCTCGAATCAAAAACCCCCCTGGATGAAGTGGATCTTGACGTCGCCGTCGAAGTTGCGCGCATATGGAGCTATCAGTCTCACACATCCTCTGAAACTCTGAAAGTGCCAGATGAAACGGGCTCGCTTGCGGACGTCGACAGCCTAGTGTTCAATGATGCGCCGTGGGTGTCAGAGGTGAAATATGCCTTAGCACACCCGAAGCTTTCTCGAGCCATTGCGGACCGATTGAAAATGCAACCTGTGAGTGACCTTTTGAGGAACGGGGAACTTGGCATATCAGACATCGACGAGGACGAGTTCAATCAACGTGAGGAGGTCGCCGACGGGATCAGAGACACTTTGGATCGTTATACCAGGGAATCCACGTTTCACGAATATCTTGCGAATGCGGACGATTGCGGCTCCGCCTCTGCTGTCAACTTTTTGTTCGATGGTACGAACTACAGCGCTGAGCGTTTGCTGACGAGAGACTTCGACAGCCTTCAAGGGCCTGCCCTGTTAGTTCATAATGATGGCGGTGAGCAAGCCTTCATGGTACTGAATTGGCAAATGCTGACGCTGGCATTAGTGTTCACGGAGTCAGATTTTGAAGGCCTGAAGCACGTTGGCAGAGGAAGCAAACGCGACGACCCGACAACCATCGGAAAATTTGGGAGAGGCTCTCAGACAATGTATCATTGGACAGACGTGCCGATGATCTTATCTGGACGCCATCTTCTCATCTTGGAGTGAGAAGTCTCCCCCGGACGAGAAGACCTTTTGGCTGACATTACCTTAGTCCTCTACGGCAATATCTACCATTCAACTATCGCACTAGGCAGAAGAAGCCTGGTGTCAAGGTCAAATATACCAAACTCAAACCCACCTGCCAGGATCAACTTGCGCCATTCGAGGGGTTGTGGGGCTTCAATAGCGATAATGACTTCTACGACGGCACTATCTTTCGCTTTCCTCTGCGCGGCAAAGGAACCGGGTCAGATTTACTGGAGTCTCTGCGCTGTCCAGATTTAAGTATGACTGTTCAAATGTTTCGAAACTGTCTAGATGAGGCTCGGATGACGCTTCTTTTCTTACGAAATATCAATTGCATCGACTTTCGCATCAGGCACGATGCGAATTTTGAGTGGAGAGTCAGCCGTGGAAATTGGCCAGAGACTGGCACGTTCTCTGACTGGGCTTACGTCATCGTCGAGCATTGCAACTCTCAGGATGATGTCATACGTATAACGGAGCGATGGTGGCGTGTGATGGTGGATGTGGATGATGCCCCAGCCGATCTTCAATATCGACACAAACGAAGAATGAAATACGTGGAATGTGGAATCGCAGCACACGTTCCGATAGATGGAGAAGCTACAGGGCCTTTGAACTGTCTGAAGTCTAAATTCTTCAACTGCGTACCGCTCAAATTCGAATCGACTTTACCTGTCCAGGTCCATGCGACATTTCTCCTCTCAGGTGATCGACAGAATATTGCAACCGAAGAGACATCACAAGATGCTGGTTCTGATTGGAACAAATGGCTCCTGAAAGAGAAGATTCCACAGGTCTACCTTCAGTTTCTCGAAGACGTGGGAAGAAAGATCGGCCATGCTGTGTATAATTATTTCCCGATCGAAACCAAACAAAGGCCGCAGAATCTTTCAGATCTTGTCCGAATAGCGTTTTGGGAAGAAGTCAAATCTTCTCATCACCGATTGTTCCCTGTTGTGGAGCCTGTCCAGATTGAGGATACAAGGAAAAACAGTACAGTGAAAACAAAACGCCGCCAAGCCCCAAGGATGGTGGAGGCTAGACTTGCCGTATTCGATATCCTCGACAAGCAAAGATCTGATGCCTTTCGACCACTGCTGTCAAATTGTTCAAAAAATCTAGTATGCCCACCCATGAGATTCAACAAGCTTGTGAGAAGTGTTCCTCAATTCAACTTTGTGACGCCGTCTCTCATTCGACGCATCCTCCGATCCGAAAAAGCTGTTCAGTACGTCGAAAGATTGATACAAACGAATAGCGACTCCTTGTCTGTTCTTCTGTCATTCATCATCCCAGAAACCGATGGTGACTTCGCAGAGCTCGACGGTTGCACAATTCTACCCCTGATGGATGGAAATTTGGGAACATTATCGTTGAGGATTGGTAAAGCCACGAGCAACCACACCTTTTTCTCCGCGAGCGCCGAGTGCCGGAGGCTCTTTTCATTCGCGCCGTCATACTTCTCACAAGACAAAGCGAACGAAAAATTTGTAGGGAAGATTTTAGACTCTGGGCGATTCAATATCAAAAGGTTCGAAAAGAGTCATGTACATGTGATATTGAAGTGCAAGAAAACTTGGGCAGCCGATACAGCATCGAAGAAATGGCTATTTGATTTCTGGGACTATATGAATTCGACTTCTCAAACCGCAGAGTATTCCATCGAACCAAAGGCCTTGGACTTGGAATGCCTTCAACATTTCCCACTTCTTCTTTCTCACCAAGGTTGCACAGAAACGTTGACAAGTTTAGACTATTTTCGAAACAATCCCGCCGTTCTGAGCTCTGGTGTTGACGAGCACGAGGATCTTTACATGGACTTTCCGGAGCTGGGAATTGTCGACCCCAGAACCATCCCGCGGAGCTACTGTGAGGCTGAAAAGTCCCTGTTGAATCTGAATTCAATGAATCGCTTTTTAAAGAGCTTAGAGATTCTGGCGAGGAGAAGCGCCCAAAGCATTACTGAATTTGTAAGATCAAGATTAAAAACACAGAATGTCAAGGTCAGTCGGCCCTGGCTTTTTATTCATATTGAATCGTGCTAAAAGCTGCATGAAAGATTTTGCGAGCCATCGTCACCAATTTCACGCCCAAGATTGCACCCTCGCTCTGTGACGCTGCGAACGACCTTCCTGTGTGGCGGCGCATCTCGTCTGAGAATGGGTATCTGACCGCCAGGGAAGCTCTTGTGGCCCAAGATTCAGCATTTGTGCTACCGTGGATGAAGGACTATCATCGTTTCACAGACAAGTCGTTTCGAATGCCAACAGTTGACACTGTGCGATTGCTAAAAGATTTCATCCTTCCAAATCTCCCACAACGCGTCGACGAAACCACTAAAGACTCATATTTCCAACTGGTGAATGCAATGCCTTACAACCCTTCATTGAAGCAAAAGATGAACAAGAAGAAGAAAGCTCGGTATTTTATCGTTCCATTGATAGAGTATCGTCTTGCAGCCAGACAGAATGGTGACCTTTGCCTCGCGTCTGCTCTTTACGATCACAGTGACGCAGTGTTTGCCGCCTCTTTTCGTTTTGAGGCTTCAAACAAGTTTTTGATGCTGGAAATTCGACATCACCTGTCGTTCTGGCATGAAATCGGTCTTCGACGTCGTGAGTTTGGCCGATTCAAAGGGCCTGATTACCTGGCCTGCCTACAGGCCCTCCAGTGCCGGTTGACAGGTCCCGCAGACCCGCACTTGGCGGCTGACACTCAAGTCGTTCTCTACCCACTTTGCGCTAATGATAGCTCCTTGGACGACTTGAGCCCAACCACGTGGAGCGCCATAGCCAAATTAGATGTGTTCCCCGTATCCTTGGTGCCGGAAGACGAGCCTGATTACCGAAGGGACCGAACTGAAGTCTTAGCATTGCAAAAGAAAACATTAAGCCTCGAGAATATCGTTCGACGTGAATTTGCCGCACTTTGCTGGAGCCAGACGGCCTTCGCATTCCATGAACCGTCAAGCTTGTCTATTCAAAAAAGCGGATCAAAGAGTCAGCCTAGTTGTGCGATGGTGTGGGAGCATTTGATATTTCTTGCCGAAACAGCAGAGTCAATCGCAGAAGCTGAAGTGGAAAGCTTCATGAGCGATCTTCAGAGAACTTACGAATTCCTCCATCTCAACCAACATGAAAGCAAAGATACGTTCAGCGACAAAAATGCTGCCATATGGTGGAACGCGGAGGTGACGAACTCGAATCTGATTGGTCTTGATGCCCTCCATACATCGTGGACCAGTCTTGAGAACCTTATACTGGACAGTCCGTGCGATGCACCGCCGCTCATGATGGTCAATCCCTTTTTAGGACGTTTTTCGAGTTTGTTAAAAGAGATTGGATGCAAATCCTTGTATTATCCATCAATCGCTCTTCCCTCCTGGAATCGATCCGAAACAGCCTTTGCCGCTATACGGCAGCTGCGTGAAAAAGAAGTCCTTAACGATGTGAGATTCGAGGCTGAAGGAAGCGTAATCCCCGCTCACAAAGTCATACTCGCCAGTCAATCTCTATATTGCGAGAAGCAATTCCACGGACCGTGGGCCTTCGAATCCGGAAGCAATACGAACAACAAATCTGTCAAATTAGAAGACATGACGTACGCGACTCTGAAGATCCTGATCGATTACTGCTACGACGATCATCTCGACTGGGCCGCTGGCATGCATGTCCAAGAGGAAGAGAACTTGTCAGTAATTGCTGAGAAGCTCGATGCATTACTCGATGTTCTTGTAGCTGCAGATCGATGGCTAATGTCTGACCTGCATCTCGACGCCCATCGACAGGTGATTAGCGGCATCCGGTTTTTCGTCCGGCCCGATAATGTCAAGCAAGTGGAGAAGGTAGCTGACGAGGCGAACGCAGAGGAATTGAGGAAGTACTGTGAGGAATATAGCATCGAGAATGCAGAGGCTGTTTTATTGGCAAATCCGGAGGATGGATGAATGTAGTCGACAATGACACACGGAATTTGTCGGAGTAGTCTTCGCGTCTGTGGTCTAGATATTCTGCAAGGGTTTCTAATGTGGAGCTACGGCTTGTTCCTTAATCCAACTAGCCCGTACCCTAGCTTGAATTATTTGTATCTTATTTTCATCACCCAGGTCCGCAACATCGATCTCCTTCTTCGCCTTTCTTAATAGGTCTTCCTCTCTCTTTAATTCCGCCTTCTTGAACCCCAATCGCCGCTCCTTCATATCTTTCTCAATTCTTCTCTCCTGCCTCTCCCTATCCTTGCGTGCCTTCTCCTCAGTATCTTCTGCTTTCTTGGATATTGGTGACAACAACCATGTTGTCCAACTATTCTTCTGTGCCTTTATCGCCGCCTCAGCATCAAAAATGCTATCTAGATTCTTGATTTCTTGCTCTAACTTTCGTATGCCCCTCTGCAGCTCGAAGATCAAAGAATCAAAGGCATTCCTCTTAATTCGCTATCGTGCACCACGTTCTTGCTTTGACTTTTGAAGCGCAGCGATTTGCGCTGCTTCGCTAAGTCTTTCTGGTTGTGGAGTTGAAATAGGAGGCGGACGTGGTATTTATGTAGTTTAAGGAGAGGGGCGTCTTTGTATAAGGGAGGGGTAAATAAGGTTATAAACTTGGCGTTTACTTTTGTTTTTCAATGTCTTATAGGCTCGTCCGAGCTTTAATATTTAACTTTAGTATATATAAATAATCGATAAAAAAAATAGCTTAGCCTAGGAAAATTAATATACTAGTTAAAAAGCTTTAGTAGTATTTTACTTGGTATTTCAGTCCGGATAGAGCTTCAGCGCTAGCCGTTTGTAAGATTTAATAATAAGCTTGTATATAGTAGTTTGCTCCATTTCAAGTACTATATAGTAATTGTCTATAATTAACAAAGACGCTATATCTTAGTAGATATTACTCGGGAGGGTTTTATTATTCGAATAGCACTAGTAATAGCTATTAAGAACCTAGTAAATATATAAGAAAGATATTAAGTCTCGTAGAGATAGCTTAAAAGAGGCCGCTATAATATATAGAGTATAATAACTTAGCAAAGGTTACGTAGTATTAATCAATTAGAATTAGTCTTGGTAAAGTCTAAGCAAAGCGATTAGGTCTAGAGAAGTAGAAGTATCGGAGTAGTAAAGCTACAATAATAGAGCGTAGTAAGAGAGATATCGCTCCTTTCTAATAGAGTAGCCCAATTCCAAGGTATATCTAGAGAAAGTCCTTGCGCTAGCGCCTGGCTAGCTCGGTCTATTAGCTTGTTATAATATTGACAATAAAAGTAGTTAAGCTAGAAACGGTATATAGATATAGTATATAGATATAGAATATATAGTTATCTATAGATATTTCTAGAAACTTACTATACTGCACTATACTAGTTAAATTGGAATAGTATAAAGAATAAAATACTTTTAAATTGTATTTCAATATATATAAAATAAGTTTACTAAATTAATACTTATACTAACTTATAAGCCTGTTATTCCCTTTCGCACGACAAAACTCTTGGAATGTTAACTTCTAAGTCCTAAGTACTTATTATATATTAATTATCTATATTTTATTAGAATAAGACTATAATAGTATAGCTCCGAACTTAAAATATATACAATTGTTTATATTGAAATATAGGAAAATAGCTGAAACGGCTCGCAACGATATTTAACAAGACAATCGACAAAGTATATAAAACCGTTGTAATTTTTTCTCTATATACTGAGCTTTGGTGCAGAACGAGCTAAAGTACAATTCTAGTAAGGATTAATCTACTATTTTTGAAAGAGGAAGTCTTGCATTGTCTTCAAAATAAATAGTTCTTAGTATAGCGGGTTTCTTACTATATAGAGAAAGACATTATTGTTTTTCAATTCTTTTCGCCTTCCGTTCAAAAGATCTACTGCTTAGTACTTATAGATAGTTTAACAATATTTAATAGCAGGTTAGAATACTTAGTCAATAATTGTTTATAAGCAATATAATTCCTAATATAGTACTAACCGCTTTTCTCTTCGATAAGAGTTATAGCTATAATAATAAACGCTTTCCTAAATCCCTTTTATATCGAGATATAT
Organism: Bacidia rubella; assembly: GCA_032158265.1. Taxonomy (NCBI): domain Eukaryota; kingdom Fungi; phylum Ascomycota; class Lecanoromycetes; order Lecanorales; family Ramalinaceae; genus Bacidia; species Bacidia rubella. Next base: position 1,092,264 of record JAVTIF010000015.1, on the reverse strand, counting down.
ATACTTCTCTTACTGCTTAGCTTCTACTCTATTTCTAACTCTTGCTCCACTTTTAGCTCTTTATTCACCTCTAGCTACCTATTAATTTCTAGCTTCTAAGTATAGTTTTACTTCTAATATCCTTTCCTAATTATAGCTTACTATTTAATTTTAGCTCCCTAATTAAATCGGAATCCTAGCCGACTTTCTCTACCGAGTATTTAAGTCGATTATACTAGACTTACGATAATTAATTGCGAATATAGTCGATAACTAAGAAATATCTACAATTTATTAAGTCAAGCGAGCTAGGATATATTATATTGGAAAATTATATTTATACTATTGATTTTAAGAGCAATAATAATAGATAGTTCTAATATAAAAGTATAAAACAAGACGCGAAATAATAAACAAGAAATAGTATTCGCTAGAAATTCTTACTTTAAATAAGTAATAATAACTACAAGATATTGCTTTAAAGCAGAAATAAATAACATTTAAAGGAATGTTTTTAAAGTGTTTTCAACGAGAGGAATAGTTGTTTAATCTTCTATATAATTTCCTTTAGATTAGATTGTTGTAAAAAAGAGAGTATTAAGGTCGATACGGATTCTAGTATAATTCTAGAGTTATTAGAACTATCGGGTATAGATACTAAAGTGAAATTAGTATATTTCTTTCGGGCTAGTCGATAGCTAGGTTTCTAAACCTTTTTCTAATTTATCTTTATATTTTATATAGCTATAGACGTTACTAATTGTTATTAGTATTACTAAATAGTTTATTAGACTATACTAGTTATTATTATTTAAACTATAGCGGATAGAATTATATTAACCTAGTTTAGCTAAGCAATTTTAAACTAGATTATTTTTAGTTAGCTAGTTTTTAATTAAATAACTTCTTAGATAACTACTAGTTAAATAACTACTAGCTAGATAATTTTTTAAATAACTTTTTAAATAGCTTTTTAAGTAGTGTATTAAAAAACTATTAGTTAGGTAATAGCTAGCTAGCCGACTATTGCTTAGACAATACCTAGTTAAGTAATTCCTAGGAAGACTTCTAGTTAACTAATTATAGTCTAAGCTACTTTTACTACTTTAAATTAGTTATTTTTAATCCGCTATATCGCTTTTATTTCTCTATTTAAGAGTCTAGTTTCTATTTATAATATTATAAAAACTCTTTATTCTTCGAATTCTATTATTTTGTAATATAGTAAATAATTTTATAGATTTTAATTAATCTGTGCCTAGCTAGCTATATAGATAAGATTACTACGCAATATAAACATGTTTTCCAATTCTCCTAGCTACTCCACTATTATAGTAATTCGGGGATACTATCTAGTTCTCAATATTATAGTATTGTCGACCGATATAGCAATTTAATATATACTCTTATATCGATATTTATATTGGGTAATAAATTCTTTTATCAACTTCTAGATGGAAAGAATATTCTCGGGTTTTAAATCGCTATATAGTTGCGCCGACTTCTATATATATAATTCTAATTTCTTCTTAACTAGAAATTGAAAGTTCTTAAAGACTGGACGCTTAGATAGAATCGGCTCGCTATTTAAAGTTAGTTTGTTTATAGCTTTATTTATCGCTATATCGCTATTAGTCGTAGATTCTATATTAGCAGTTAGGTTTACTATATTCTTTATATCTATATTCTCGCTATTGCTAGTACTATTTATATTACTAGTACTAGATTCAATAGCAATACTATTACTAGTACTAGATTTAGTACTAATACTATTACTAGTACTAGTATTATTGCTAGCGCTAGAACTATTACTAGTATTATTAATAGAACTAGATCTGAATTCTTTAGTTTCTAAAAGCTATATAAGCTTTTTATTAATGTTAGTATATTGCCAAGTCTATATCTTAAACAAGCTATAGTTATTGTAGAATTCCTAAGTTACGACGCAAAGAGCCTAAAAAATAACAACTAGCTCCTTTTTTTATTTAGAGTCGATTGTGTTTTTATATATCTTCCTTAGTACTTGCGTGCTCTAGTATTTATCTTAGAGGTATTTTAAAGGAAATTTTCCGCGATCTAGATTGTAATCTTTCTCTTTATTATAGGCCTCGATATTACTATTTACCTTCTCTACAAAAGCGAGCGCTTTCTAATTGGAAAACTCAATTTGCAGCCGGCGGATGCTTCTTACAAAGGGTGTTATATCCTAAAATTTTTTATATAATTGCTTAGGCCTTTCTATTTCCTCTGGTATATTAGTAGAAAGGTCGAATTTATCTTAGACGTTATTTAAAACTATTTTATAGTCAGTTTTCCTGCCTTTAATAAAGATTCTTTGCTTACTTGAATACGCCTTAGTAGCCTTTTCTTTCTAGTCTAGAGTCTGCTTGTCAGGATAGATTAGAAAAGCAAGTTGCTTGTAGACTTGCGTTATTACAGCTTTGTCTATATAATAAAATTGTCCAGGCGTCTCGTCCGGGCTACTATTAATAATTCAATCGATTTTATAATACTATTGCTTACGAAGCTGTTTTTGACTTAAATCTTCGGTGGGGCCGAGCGATTCAAAGGCGACTTTTCCCTCTTTAGTAGATAATCTAGTTTGTTATATAATACTAGAGAGTTAATTAGACTCTTAGTTTACGGTATTAGAGCTTTCATTTAAAACATTCTTGGAAATACTATCTATATTGTTATTAGTATTTCCGTCTAATATACTATTTACCAAGCTCTATATATTACTATTTATAACTATATTAGTATTTAGGGTTTCGGCTAAAGTACTTAATATACTTAGAAAAGTAGAGTATTCGACGTTATTACTATTTAGGCTTTTTAATGAACTTATAGTATAAAATTTCAATAAGAGAGTTAAAGGCTATAGAGTTATCTTGTAATTAAGTTAACTGATTTCTGCTATATATATACTTTAAATGAAATAATTTTTCTAAAATTTTAAGCTGAAATGCCTCTATATCTCTATTATAGAAAAGATTCACTAACTATATAAACGCAAGGAGAGTACTTATATTAATTACAAGATTGTAATAGTTAATTAATACTAATATAAGCGTCGGTTCTAGCTAGGATATCGACGTAATCAATTCTAGCTATATTTTAATCTAAAATATACTGCTTAGAAAAGGTATTTATAATAAACGCCTAAGGATCTAGAATAGACTCAGGACTTATATAATCAATAAAGAACAAATTTACTCCCTTCTATATTTTCTTATTGCATTGTAAATATAAAAAGAATAAAGTTTTTTACGCTATTAATACTATCTATTATTGCAGTATAAATATTCTAGATTTATATAGAATAAGCTAATATAGTTTTCCTTAGTTGTATCGACGAAATATTAGAATCTATTAATATTGAAATCGATATATTATAGAACTTAACAAGCGTTAATTCTAGCGTGTAGACACAGGTTAATAGTATAGAAACGCCCTCTAGTATAGATTTTATTGCTACCCCGGGAAGAGCAATAGTAGCGGTTATATTGAATAAATCTAACAGTTTAATTAAATACATATTTGCAATTACTTAAGCACTAGCAGAATTATTAGTTAGAACTTAAATAGACTCTTTTATACCTATAGACTTATTCTAGTCTAGTTTAACTAGCTTAGCTCCAATAGCAAGTTAGTTATCGAGTTCAAAGCAATTAAACAATAGTCTCTAGGCGACTAGTAGCCTAAGACTAACGGTATAAGTTTTATTTTCTCTATTCTCCGGAAAAGCATTAGCAAGGAAAGTTTCGAAGGAAGATATTAGCTTGTTTATAGTCCTTAGCTATATAATTATAATATTTTTATAGATAGACCATATTAGAAATAGAATGCAAATTATAAAGAGTAAAATTCTCGAAAAGCTATATAATAATCTATAAGAACTACTCGCTATTAACAAGGCGTAAATATCTATATTTAGAGTAAATATTATATAAAATAAAGTGTAGCTACGCTATCTAAGCTTATATAAAAAATATACTAAGATATATCGCAAAAGTTGACTATTAATTACACCTCGTTTCCTCTTTTAATAACTAATTAAATCAAGTTCTTTCCGCTCTCTATATTTCTAATTCAAGGAAAATTAGCGCTTAAAACGTTAAGAATAGAACTCGGATATTTACCGCTACCTTTTTTATAATATAGAAGATATAGTCTATACTTAATTCCGAAACTATTTGTATTAGAAAGTTCTTTAACTATTGGCTATTATATATAGCTTAGAAGTTCTTTAAACGAGTTCTAAGCGATTTTATATATTCTTGCTACAAAAGCTATTTACTACCTATACGCGAGATATCTATACTTGGCAGTCTTGGCAACATAGGAACTTTGGGAATAATAAAGACTTTTCTTCCTTAATCGACTGTCTTTTCGCTCTTAACCTGTACTTTGTCTTTTCCTTCTTTCTCTTCTTCTTCTTCTTCTCCTCCTTCGTCGTCGTCTTCGTATCTCTCTTCGTTTATTGTCTTGAAGTCTTTAGAATATCGGCAGAAAGGGGAAGGAGTATAGTTTATCTAATACGCAACTTATAAGCGGTTTTCATAGCGATCCGGAGCGACTTACAATTTCTTGCTCCGACGGAGGCTATCCAGGTCGATCGGTTGACTTATAAATATAGTAATTATTACTATAGCGAATAACCTAATAGATATTTATTTCTATTATCTATACTAGCTCGTTTCCTTTTTTAGTCTAGCTTGAAATTCGTTTCCAGAACTTCTTATATATAATATATCGGTTACTTTGTTAAACTGCTATTAAGAAGATAAAAGAGTATATCTAATATATTTAAGAATATTTAACATAGTAAATTAATAGTATTATCTCGTGCCGCAAACGCTTAAGTAAGTATATAATAGAGTTACTATTAAATACAATATCTAATATAGAATACTTCGTTCGCCAATAGTATTTAACTAACAATATACTTCTACTATATTAAAAACGAACTATATATATTAAAGGAGATAGAAAGCAAATTTCGTTTCGATTAGGAATAGAAATATATATATTTACATCTAGATACTTTTCAATTAGTTATAAATTAGTAATAGTAATTCGATTTCAAATAATAGTTTTCAATTTCTTATTAATATAGTAAAAGTTATAGATATTACTTAGATATATACAATTACTGCCGGCGCTATTTTCAGCTTATTACTAATTATAAGAACCGCGTCTTCCTTCCTCCGATTTTTTCGATTTTATAGTATATTGCTTTTAAAGTATTTTCTCTATTTCCAAGTTCTATAGCGGTATCGCTTCGTCGGACTATAGACCCGAGCTTAAATATTCTTATATTTTCTTTATCTAGTTTTCAATATATTCTATAGCACTTTTAGAGTATTTATAGTTAAAGAGCTTAGTAATTGTATTAGGACGTTGTTACTAATTAATATAATATCTATATATTTTAGTTATTATCTAAGCTTTATTAGCGATATTTTAAGTTTATCTATTCTTAACTACTAGCGGATTTATATTTCGACCGGAGTTATATCCGTTTTTCTTAGTCTTTTTTATATAGTTATTAATATAGCTAGTATTATAAATCTAAAGCTATTTAGTATCTCTAGCTAATTATTCGGTTTTATAGTAAAGTTAAGATTTACTTAGCAGTAATATAGAGACTAACGTATTCTCTTAAGCTATTATTATTACTAGCGTATTTGTTTTCCTATCGCTATAGCTATTCCAATTGCCTTTCTATAAGCTTTTCTTATATAGTTATTAGACTTTAGTATTAGCTGCCAGCTATACTCTTTAGAAATATACTACCTTGGACTCGAAGCTACTATATCTATATATATACATTTCTATAGATATATTCCTTATTATCTCTATTCTATAGTTCTTTGTTATTCTATACTGGAATTTCAGCTTCTATAGAGGCTACTCGCGAGCTTTAATATTAAAGTACCGTAGCAGTATTAGAATAACTATTAATATATTAAGATTACTAGATATTAGAGCTAGTTAGTATATAAATATATAAATACTTTTGTAATAGTTATTTGCCTTGCAATAGCTATAGAACAGTAGGGTTCGCTTGGCAGGTAATAACAAGTTTTATATATAACTATAGCGGAATACAATATATTCGCTTAGTTATAAAGGAAATATATAACTTATTTTAAGAAGCTCTATTAGAAGTATTTAAGAATAAATATATTAACTACTAAGGAATAAATCTATTTAAAATAGAAAAAAGCGATATTTATATACTTAATAAATACTCGCGATACTCGCGCCGCTCGCGCTACTCGCAGGTAGCAACCTAGCGAGTACTATGAAATCCGCGAGCGGACTATAGTTAATTTATTTACCGAACTAATCCAAAACCCGTTCTTTGTTGCTAAGCAGTTCTATATAGCCTAGAGTGTAATAACTTTCTATTAGCTTTTAATTCTTTCTATAGAGTTATCTCTTTACAATCGCTTCGTAGAAGAACAAAGAGAGAACTACTAGTTTTAATCTATTTATAGAACTAAGGAAAGGCTTTACATAGAAGCTATATACTTATACTGAGAATTATAGTAAAAACCCTAGGAAGGGAACAGATATAATCTTGTAGGAACCTACTAGCACTGCTATTAACTATTGTAAATCCCAAGATATATTGTATAAATCGAGTAAGTAAGAAAGTAGAAGTACTGCTATTAATAGTTATTAATTCTAGGAAAATTTTTTTAAGTCGACTAAGTCGAAATATTCTAGCCGGGCCGAAGTCTTCTAGAGACCGCTTGAGCAGGCCGCTAAGAATACTATACAATCGAAATTCGGCTATAAAAGCTACGAGGGCGAGTCTTAGAGGTCTGATTTCTATCTAGCGATTTTCAGTGGACTCCATAGCACGGGAGTTTCTGTTGGCGATTACGGAAAGGTCTTGATAATCGCCGTGGAATTTAGTATCGCTATACAATTGCTATATCTCAAAGAATTAGTACGGGGCTTTAACAATTACCAAGTCCGGACGCGGGAAATACGTTTGATTTAGTAATTATAGAGCTTTAGTAAGTCTATAGATTCTTGCTAATATAGAGTTAATAGACTATTAGATAACTGAAGACTAGCAAACGAACTAATCAATCGAGTTCTAAAGGAAAATACCGATACTAATAGCTATATAAGTATTTTTAACTAAAAACAAGAGATATTTGTTTCTAATATAGATTAGATATTCCGTATCGAAGTATACTATAAGTCAGGAGATTTAGTAAAAGATTCTATAATAGTAGGCAGGCACGGCCGTCTTATCTATAAAAAAGGGATAATAAACCTATTAACCCTACTAGATAACTAGTTAGTCTCTCGATTAGCGGACGGAAAAGAGTCTATATTTACTATAGGTAAATTAGAAACTAAGTTCTTATATAACGGATTTATAATTACTAGTATTCGCAAACGAACAAGTACAGAATAAACTACAAGACCTTATCTAGTTATATTTAAATAAAATAATATTGCTCGAGCTAGACTATTAACCTGCCGAAAAACAACGTCTTTGGAATTCTATATAAAGAAGCAAAATAGGAGTATAGATTTACCTAGTAAATAGTCGCTTGTAAAATAGCTAGGTTTTCAAGATATTAAACTTAAACTTTAACAAAGGCAGATTACTTACAGATACTTTATTATTTGTATTTCTAAATTCTTTTAGAAGCAGTTAAATACAACCAATAATTAAGTAGATAATATAGATATCTTTAAAATTTATACTTTTCAAGTCGTAGCCTATTGTCCCTTTCGTAATAAGAACTACTAAAAAATACTGTCTTCTATATTTCTATCGCCCAAATCAATACCCTAGTAGTTTAATAGAATTGATTCCGTATTTTCTCAAGTTTTTAACCTCTTCTCTAGAGCCTAGTCAAATTCTACTAGGGCGTTTTCTATATCTATATAAAGCTTAGTAGCTTTCTCTAAGAATCTTATCTTAGCCGCGCGAGTATCTTTATAATATACTAGCTCCTATAGTAAGAAGCTATTTATCTTTATAAGCTCTACTATTTATTTAGATAGTATTATTAATTAATATTTCTTAGATATTTTAAGTCGATAAAGTAGTTCTTTATAAAATAAAGTTATTTCTCTATACTTTGCAATCTAATTATCTAGAATACTAATATTTCCTACTCTACCGGATTTAGAGCGTTAACGAAAGAGTAAATAAATTATTTTTTGCTATTAAGTCTTCGTGTCTTGAAAGGCTATATAGCGGCTAGCAGTTTTCGTATTCTTTGCGGTTTAGGAACTCTCTAGAGACCGTTTACGTCTAGGGCTATCGCGAGTCAGTAGACCTGCGTTACTATCTCGTAACTTGCTTATAGCGCTATAGATCTCCAATATATCGGACGAAAATATAACCTTTATTTCCGATAAAGTATCTATATTAAAATACCGAAACCACTCTAGATAAAGTAGTATATTATTCTTTCAAAGAAGTGAAAGAAACTATAAAATAAGAATATAGCGTCTATTAAGAATAAAGCTTACTTTCGGATACTTAAGAATATTCAATTGTAAATACTGAATAAAAAGCTTAAAATAGATACTTAAAAGAGCTATAAGACTGCTATTGCAATATAAAATAAATATCTATCGACTATATCCAACTAAGTAATACGGATAGATAACAAGATTCTATAGAGTTTACTAGGTAAAGTAGCTCTTAAGTAAGCTACTAGGTTTCCTATAAAAGTTCCGCTATAAACAAGCTCGCAAAAGCGCCGATATAAATAAAAACAAAATATATTAGAGTCGAAATCGATATTTTATAGTCTAAGCAAGCTATATATACTAGCGGCTGAAAATTACAATTTTACACAGGTTGTATACAATAAAACTAGAATATTTTACTATATATTTATACTTCTAAATCAAGCCGGCCCAGCTATAATCGCCCGCGATAATATAGAAAATAAAGGGTTTATAGCGATTAAACATGTAAAAAAAGCCAATAGAGATTTTATATATGAAATACTGGATTTTATAAGCGATTATCTTGTTAATATCGAAGATATATTTTTGGAAAGTAACGATATTGTAATTGTTTACGAATAAATAGACATCTTTTTAAAGTATATTATAGTAATAACGGAAGGGCTATTGCACTCCTTTGAAATCGAGGCAATCTACAAAGAAATAAGTGTTTATATAGAATTTATTCAGTTATTACTAATAGAGTACTTAATAGCTAGTTAGTAGCCTCTTCTATATCTATAAAGAACTTTCGCTCTATTATAGCACACTTAATAATAATAATATCCTATTGAATTAAAATAGAAAAATTAAGATTGGTAAATTTCCTAGCGTTCGAGGTAGAGTAAAGAAACTAACTAAGTAGCGAAGCTAATATAGTAGAGTCTATTCTCGAGCGAAAGGTTTTTTCGGCCGAAAAAGGGCTAGCCAATATAAAGCGTATTGGATCGATTATAATCGAGTTTATAGAACCGGAGACAAGTATTCTAGACCCTAGTTCAGTAGTTCTAAAGGAGCTAGAGAAATAGAAGGACGATTTGGATATTAAAGACTTTCTAACTGCAATACAACGCTATCCTTTACCTTAGCTAATAATTGTAAGCCTTCTAAAAACTCTTTTATAGCGTATACTAATATTATTATACTAGTACCTGTTCTTGCCATCTGAACTAAACGGGATATATCTCTAGTCTTATGTTTTTGCGGTAGTTAGAGCAGTTAATATACTATAGAATAAACTCTCGCTCTTGTAGTGCTAGAACGAAGTTATATAATCTGCAAACTACGTTATAAAGTGAATATTTTTAATACTAAGAAGATTATAGAGCACCTCCGGTTATATTTCCTCCTAGTATTATTACTCTACTATATTTTCAACAGTCTTAGGCCTAGAATACCATAGGAGATTACAAAGATTGTTAGCAAGAGCAAGGAAAGACTATTTATAGATAATAAAGTATTTTTCGCTTATAATATTATTGGGCAATAAAAGCTCTAAACCTAATAGCGTTAGTATTAAGTCGAAATAAAACTTCTTTACTAGGTAAGACTAGCAGCTATATACTAAAGAATCTATATTTATTTAATACTATATCTAATCGAAATAACGGAGACTATATACGAGACCGAATAAACTTAAAGCCGGTTGAAACTTGTCTAAGACTAATATATTCTATTTGTTATTCTTTTAAGTCGCGTTATCTAGTGAACGTTTCTTCTAATATTGTTAAATATTATAGCAGTATTTCGTTCCAAATTAAAAGAGTTACTATTGTCCTTTCTATATTTAATAGAGGTTCTTAAGTACTTGTTATAAACTAAATAGTTAAGAATAATTAAAAACTCTAAGAGTATAGCTATTTATATATATTAGTTATTAGTTCTAGCTATATTCGCTCCGGTTTATTTAATATTTCTATTAAAGTTATATTCGTTAATATATAGTAGAATAGTTTAGATATAGAAAGATATATATTTCTAGTATTATACTACGATATAGTAGAATTAGTTGCCGGAGATATTCCAATATATACTAGTATTACTAAAGGTAAATATATCTTCTCTAGATCGCTCTATATAGACTAATAAATAATAGAGTATAAGTTTAAACTAGAAGACTTTAGTATTTAATATATTTAGAGTTTATTGAATCCAATTAACCCAACTCTTAGAATAAAGATTAGAACTATCTAGCTAGAGTATAAAGAAGGTAAGATAACAGAATCTCGTTTTATATAAGATATAAACAAGTTTAAGTGTATAGTATAAGTATATAAATACGAGCAAAGGACATTCGAAAAGGAGAACCTAGAAGAATTCCAGGGACTATTATCGAAAATCAGCTCTGCTAAGGGAAAAGCGTAGTTAGAATTGTTGCAGCAGGAGAGACAAGTCCACTTCTCAAAGCGAAAACAGCGGATTCCTATAATCTTCTTTATTAGTATATCCTTTCAGTCTTATTAACCTAGATATTAACTGCGATACAAGCGTCCCCGGAATTGACAAGAAAATACAATATACTCTTTTATACTAGAAATTTAGGTTCTAGTATATATCCTTGGATAATATCTTATATAAGAAACCTAACAATTAAACATATCCCCACGCAGAATTCGTAAAAGACTACTTTGAGGAAAAGGTCGATATTCTAAGGGATTTGAAAATCAACTTACTTGAGAGAAAGATTAATGAAAAAATAGAGGAAGGCAAGAAGTAGAGCCTTATATACAGGTTTCCGGAATATATACAAGAACTTCTTGAGTTTAAAGAGAAAATTGGTCTTATTTACGTAAATAAAACCCCTGTTTATATCCGGTAGATACAAAAAACAAATTGCACTCTACTTCTTAACTACTTAGCTAAGAGAATATTATAGTGTCTAGGAAAGCCAGGAAGTAAGACTAGTAACAAGTAAGATATAAAAAAGAGAATTCAAGTCTTCTAGATTTGGAATGCAGAAGTAGAGAATTACTTTAAAGTAGCGGAGGATTATTTTAAAAAAATATATAGATAGTAAACCTAAACAAAGTATTAGCTAACTTTTTATCGCAGATTAACAAGGACAAATCTATCGAAGAAGTTCATAGCGAAGTAACATAGATAGTAAAAGAGTTTATTTAGTATATAGAAGATATAAATCCGCTTTAACATTATAATTTCTATTCCAGTTCTTCCAAGCCGTTTACCTCTCCACTTCTAAGAGAAGTTCTTTATCTTGTAACCTTCTTTTATATTCCTAAATATTAAAAAGCTAATTATAAAGTCTATACTATTTAAGTCTTTGTTCTTATATACGTTGCAAGCTTTCTAACTAATAAAACTACTTTCTTCTATAAGTCTATTAGATTCCGGAGGTAATAAACATATTTATTACTTACTTAGGCGTAATATATAAGCTTGAAATACCTTTATAGACTTCACTACAATCGAGTTCTTATCTACTATATTCTATAACTTCTAATCATCCTAGTTCAAATCTAGTGGTTTTCGCTCGATTATACAATGAAAATGCGATAGAAACGAATTGCAAGAGACAATAGCTTTATTAACAAGAGCTCTTAGCTTCGACGGATATATCTAGAACCCTAGCTTTAATTGTTAGAATAATATCTAATTATAAAGTTTAAACAGAGAACAGACTATATTTATATAACGGCTCTAAAAGATGTTTCTCTCTATATTAACCTCTCGAGTATATAGGAGAAGAAAAATAGCTAGAGTTATTACTACTTATATATACTATTCTCTTTTCTCTATTAAAGCTTAAACGCCTTTTAAAGTCTTTCTATCTAAGTCGATTATATTTAATTCTAATAAATAGTTTAATTGATTTTGTATTATCTAAGACACGGATTTAATACTATACTATATAGAGTCTCGATCTTCAATAGCTACTATTTCTAGACTTTTATCTCTAGAAAATTGCTACTTAATTCTTATAAGCCAGAGGGTTATATATATCTCTAGATATTGTCGGATAATTGGAATCTTAATAAATTAGCTTGGGACTTACAAATTCAGAGATTGCTTATATCTTTGTAAAACTATATAAGATAGAAGAAGAAAATAATAGAATATCGAAGCGTATACGCTTTATATAGAGCAAATTTAACGCAGCTCTATATATATAACAATATATTGACTTTGATATTTATTAAGTAGTAAATAGTAGTGTCTATAGGATACTAACTCGATAAGTTCTACTAAAGAATACAAATCTAGTTTTAATAAATTGCGAGGAATTTATAGTATTCGATATTTAGAGTAAAACTATTGGGGTATTGCCGCAAATCTACTCTAGTTCAAGAACTTAACCCACTCGACCGCATAGTTGTAAACAGGATTTCGTATATTTAATTCATTCCTACGGAATTATTAATCTACTATAGTAGCAAGTTAAGAGTAATATATATTTTTCGAAGGACTTATACTAAATAAGTTATTCTCGACTATAGATTTGAATTGGAAGCCTGAGTTTAATATATTATAAATAGCGAGATTCCTTGCTATCTACTTTATACTAATATAAAGTCAGTTTTCAATTGAAATACTATTAAGTAAAGAGAATTACTAGTTTACTAATAGTTTAATATTTTATATATTGTCTAGAATTTTTACGGAAATAAGATTAGAGTTCTCTAAGGTATTATATAGCTAGAGTGTTGCCGGTAGTAAGCGCTTGTTCGAAACTTAATAATAATAATTTATAGTTAGCGTCGCTATAAGGAATCGGAATAGAATTGAGCTTAGTAGTTAATTTATACTATAGCTAGGGCAAGAGATTTAGTTAGAAACTATAGTTATTAGCTAGAAATTAGTATTGTATATTGACTACACTTAGAGACAGGTCAATATCTAGAAACTATCCGAAATTTGAGAATACTATATATTCTGTGTATTAATAACAAACTAGGCTGAAGTAAAAATCTAGATTGGAATAAAACTATAGATTAAATAGAAATTCAGCTTAATTAGAAATATTAGAAGCAATCTAGCTATATTCTATATAGTTCTATTTATAGTCGTACTAGTCTACAAGAGCGAGGCTTAAGTCCTCCGGATTATTATTATATTAAGCTACTAAATAACTCTATTAATCGGGTAAAAGCACTAAATAGCTCTAAGCTTGCTAAAAAACTAGCTAATCTATTTTTTATATAAAGTTAGTTGTAGTATCTTTTCTACGACAAAGTCTAGTGTAAACACGTATATATACACGTGCGCGTGCGCGGAATCTCCCCGGAAACTAAAAGTCGCGGTATTTGCAAGGCTTTTGTTAATAAAAGACGTTACTATTGAATATCTATATATATTTCTTACTATCGCCTATTAAAGAATAGCAGTAGATAATACCTAGGTAATAGTTAAGAAAAGCTAGTTTGATTGTCTACGCGAATACTGCGAATACTATCTTAATTTCTATAAGTAACTGCGTGCGGTCGTTATTTCCCTTCTGAGTTCGTCCGGGAAACCTTCTAAGAAACGAAAAATTCTATACAAATTAAGATCTCAAGAAGCGTTATAGCTATTGTATTTGTTATAGCAGCCTGAATTACAACCGCTATTGTATCTATTACAAGAGTCTAGATTACAACTTTTAGTCTAATTATTAAACGCTCTCCAATATAAAAACCCTAAAGGACTACATATAAAAAGACTACGAAAAAGACTATAATAGAAACTACGAAAGATTAAGGTAGTAGATTAGTTTCTATAGAATACTTCTAAAACTACTAAGTAGCGCAAGAGACAAATCGAACTAGACTTGAATACTATAGAGCAGTACGAGTAAACTATTCAAGCTTTTATCGATTATATTAATATTATAGTTATAAGAGAACTATATTAAAGAGAGGAACATTTAAAGCACAAGCTTATTAACTTAGCGAAAAGATTTGCCTTGCTTACTAAAACTTCTTTTACGAATACTAAATGTTAGAGATTATTCGCTATATTTCAAGCTCTTATTTTACTCTCTTACTGCGAGATTCTCAGGAAAAAAGATATTTTTTACAAACTTGTTAATCGGATAATTGAATATATTACTAGGGATTATAACTGTCGAAGACTTCTAAGCGCCACTAGGTAGATAAATAGCGTTATTGTTAACCTAGTTAGCTATAGTTAAACAATTTATCGGGCTATAGAACTATTCTTTATTAGTATATTCCTTGAACTCTTTACTTACGAAGTTGAATTTATATCTTTTCTAGACACACTATTACTTACGAACTTTATCTATATCTATAACAACGAAAACTTACAATTAATTCTTAAATATCTTAAAATAAATAAGTTTGTGAAAATCTAGTTTTTTCTCTATTCGAGTTCTTTAAGAATATTAAATATTTTAAAGTATAGGCTAAATATTCTAAATAGCTAGTATGTTTAAGTCTATAAGAAACGCTTTCTATGGCAATAAATAAGATATATACTGGTACAAATCAGAGCGTAGACTCGGTATTAGTATAGGAAAACAAAACAATATTCGAGTTTATACTAGCAAACTCCGCTTGTCGAATTGATCTAGGATATCAACAACTATACGCCTTCGCTATACGCTACTATAACCGCTAGCGTTCTACTAGCGAGAGAATTCTAGAAAGCATAGAGTAAAATAGACTATATTTATATTATATAGACTAATTACTAAAGATCTTTTAATAGTAAATTGTATTTATTATTAAATATTAAACTCTTAGAGTTTAAGATAGTTTATCGTTTTCTAATAGTTTTTAGAGCTAACATTATTAACAAATAGCAAGTTTTAGAGTTTTAGTTTTTAGTCTTAGTACAACTATAGCTAGCTATTAAGTCTAGTTCTGTCTGTAAGCTATTAACGAATATAATAATTGTTTTTTTTTAAATATTAATCTTTAATATAATAGAGTAAAGCGGAATTATCTTTCAGGGCTATTAATATATTTATTAAATATTTATTAAAACCTTTTAAATAATTTAGTAGGAAAAAAAGAAAGAAAAATTATTTTATAATTGAGATATATATATAGTATAAATTCGTAAATATAAAAATAAAAGTAATAAATTATTACCGCTAATAATAAATAATAATAGCGATTTTTTATAGCTTAGTTATTATCGCTGGCTAAATTAAAATAATTATTTATTTTAATCTATTTTTCTTTTTTTGCAATATTTAATCATATTTTTTATATATTTTACTAAATACTATTGTTAAGCTATTATATACTAATTTTCGTTTGTAGTAACTATATTATTATTATTATTATCAATTTCGTTTATTTAAAATAAATAGTATTTCGTCGCTATTGCATATATATTTATTAATATATTTCAATAGCTATACTATTAATATTATTAATATTATTAATAGTATTATAGCTGCCTATTTATTTTTTCTATAGAAAAATTAATAATTTTTTTATAATACTATTGTATCGCTATTATTATATATATTAACACAGAAATAGTTTATAAAAACTTGTTTTATATCGCTTATATTAACAAACGCGAATATCTCTAAATAACTAAAATTTGTATTTATTATTGTATTCTCTATAAAAAGCTAAAATATTATATTAATATATAATTATAATAGTATTATTAAGATAACGCTAATATTATTCATAAATTCTTTAGAAATATCGAAAAAAAAAACATATTTAAAAACATTCTATAAAATAGAAGCTATTTTAAAGAATCTTACTATTGTTTATAGCTAGTTCGCTAATTACTATATTATTGCTACTGGGCGTAAAGCTTAAATTTTTATTAAGAAAATCAAATCCTAGCGCCGTTAGTAAGACTATATATATACTATTATTAATCGGGTTTTTATCTATATCGCTCGGATAGAAAAAAATAAGAAAACGCTAAAAAAAAAAGAATAAAATTTTAAAAAAAAGTATAAAAGATTACAGAAATAAATTGCTAACGCTATTGTTAAGCTAGCGCTAATTTATTTACTAAAAAAAAACAAAATTAGAGTTGTATATAAAAAATTTAAAAAAGGAAATAAAAGCCGCCGACAGTATTATCGCTAAGCTTTATATAAATTTTAATATACGTTTTTTATTAGCGTTTTTATTAATAAAAATAAAATAAAAAAAATTAAAAAAATTAAAAATAAAAAAGATTAAAATAATAGTATTATAAAGAGAAAATATATATAATAAATATTAATATTTAAAAAAGTTATATTAACGCTAACGCTTAGCTAGTATATATATAAAAATGTTTTATCTTTGCGCTTTTTTTTTTATAAATACTATTTATAAAAATATTTTTTATAGGCTTTATTAGTTTTAAAAACATTGAAGCTATTATTATTGCTATTAACTAGTTTTTTTATAACTTATTAGTTTTTTTTATTAAATATTATTTATAAGTGTTAGAATATTTAGTTTTTTTAAAGATTATATTTTAGTATTAATTTATTATTGTATTTAGTTTTTAATATAATTATTATTTTAAATATTATTAGTTTGTTAGAAACTTAATATAAATAGTATTTAAATTATTCCAATATTTAGTAGCAATTATTTAAATTATATTTTTAAAAAATATTTTTTTTAATAGTATTTAAATCCGACAATTATCTATATATAAATATATTAAGCTAAATAAAATTACTCTAACCTTTTTAAAATATAAAAAATTCTTTTTAACTAAACTCTTTTTCTTTTTTATATATTGTTTTTTTAAGTGCTTTTTAAAGAGCATTTAGCTTTTTCAAGTTTATTTCTATTTTTGTCCGCTAGATATACTAATATCCTATTAGTATAGCAATATAATTTTTATAATAAATATAGTTTCTAGCTATAATATTAATTGAAAAAAAAAAGAATAATAGAAAAGTATATATATAAAGAATTCTAAGTATTAAGTAGCGAAAAATTAGCTATATTATATATCTTAAATATTATAATTAACTATTTATACTTATTTCTATATATAGTCCGCTATTGTTTATTAAATTTTTCTTATAAATTTACTATATTATTTATTTTTTTATTTAATAATTATTAATTATATTTATAGTTCTAGCTTATTCATTTAATTTTATATTAAATACTATTTTTATTTCTAATTTGTTCTATAATTTCTTCAATTTTTTATATTTCTTTGTTATTAATAAGTTTAGAAGTTTATTATATATACGATAATAATAGAATTTAAGCAATAAAATATAAAAAATATTATAAATTTGATAGATATTTAATAGCAATAATCGATATATCTATATATTAATGTTATTTTATACTCGGAAAAACCTAATATATTTATATAATAGGTTTTTATTTAGCTATTTCTATTTAAAATTCTTAATTATTAATATAACTAAATTGCCAATTTTATATTCTATTAATTTAGCTTTTTTGTTATATATAGTCGCTTGCGCTGTATTAGCGCGATTCTAATATTCTTTAAAAATATCTTTTAAAAGCTATAGCTATTTTAATTATTTATTTGCTAAAAATATCCTCTTTTTAATAAAGTTGTTTTCAGCTTTTTCGTAGCGGATCTCTAGATAGTATTTATATATAATATAGAAAAACATAGTTTTTATATTTAAATAATATTTATATATATATATATACTCCGCTAGCGATAAGATACTAGTCTAGTTATTTTAATATTTATTTGCAAAAATTTTTAAATAATATTTAAATATCTAGTTTTAGCGTTTTATTTATCTATTTATTTAAAAATAAAAAGCTATATTTAAACGCTTTTTAATCCTTATATAATAATAGATAGTAGTCTAGAAGTTACTTATAAAGATAAAGTTTTTGTTGTTTATAATATTATTAAATATATTATATTTTAGAATAATTTTCTTGAAAAACAGCTCTGCTAGTTCTGCGCTAGTAATTTTAATAATTATTAGAATATATTAGTATATTTTAGTATAATAGTTAATAATTATTAAGATAGAATCGTAAATACAATTTTTTTTTAATATGTAATAAACTTGTAATAAAGTTTATTGTTAGTTTTTTTTAAAATTTCTTTAAAAATAACAGGGTATTTAGTTGCCTATATAGCCGGTAGCAATGCGTTTTTATATACTAATATATATTATAGCTTTATATATATTTTTTTATTTCTATGCTTATATTTAGTTAATAATATCTTCTTTTAAAAAGCTTTAGCGACTTTTTATATTTAAAATAATCCGCTAAAAGATTATTATAATATTTGTTAATTAGCTTTTTTTTAACTATTTCGTTTCTAAAGATATATAAGCAATTATTATATTTAAAAAGATTTTTTAGCTTTTTCTTTTTATAATAGCTATATAAGTAATTTAAGACCCGGCCTAGACGCTAGCTTTTTCTCTAGAAAAGCTATTAGACTTTTTAACTATATTAAAAGCTTTTAGAAAATATTAAATATCTTAAATATTTATAAAATATTTAAATTATTTTACAATAAAATAGCTTAGTTCTTTAAGATAAAAAATATATCTATAATATTAAAAAGCTTTTGCCAGAGACTATCGCGATTTTTATATTTATCTTTAATAGCTTTTAAATACCCGGATATTTTAATTACGAGCTCGAATAGAATCGCAATACTAACAACAATTTTTATTACATTTACTATAATTTTAAATAATTGAACTATATATAGTTTCGACGAATATTATAGATTAATTAGTTTATATTATTATTATTATTCTAGCTAAGTAATAAATATAGTCTATAAAATAGTTTTTAATAATCAATTTTATTAATACTTAATTTAATTAGCTAGTATTTATAGTAAATTTATAATTGAATAGTAGCTACGGGCGGCTATAGTTACTGTTATAAAATTTAAAAATAGTTATTTATAGTTATTTTTTAATATAATTTATTTTTTAACGCAAATCGTAAAAAACTAAATACTAAATCTAGAATTAGAATAATAAAGCTAGTTTAAGCCGAAAACTAAAATATCTATTTTAAACTCTTATTTGTTGCGCTTTTATACTACTTTATAGTACTTCCTTTTACTTCCTCGTTATTCCCTTCTGCTTCCTTAATGCTTTTTCCTGCTCCCTCGTTGTTCTCTCTTGCTTTTTCGCTGCTCTCTCTAAAACGGCTCTATTCCTTTTCCTATCCCGGAAGGGCAATTTTTAATTCTAAGTTCGGGGTATATATAATATATATATAGTAATCTGCGAGTGAGTTTTATAATATCTAATAAATGAGTAAGGCTGCAGCGCTTTGCCCACGCGCTAAGACCCGTTTTATCCATCTACTTCCTCTGTGCTGCCTATTATTCGCTCTTTGCTCCTTTATGTTCCCTGATGCTCCTCTTCAGCCACATCCTACCCCCTTGCTAGCTATTAAGATCTTGCAAGTTTAAACGAGAACGTCCATGCAAACATTTCGTGATTGACAAACCCCAGACAAAGCCCCGCCAACCAACCCAGCGCAACATTAACAGCTTTCGTCTGCCATAATGCTCACGATACCATTAGCAGGCAACGCGCTGGCAGCCCAATACAGGTATACAAGTACAAGTCCAGTGGGGGCACGCGTACGTGTGTCGAAGTGTTATGCCATGGAAAACCAGCTCATCCTTTCAATCCCACTCTACCCAAAACCTCTGATGTTCACTTCAAATAGTCGAGATCTCAGCCAAACACTGGCGCCTAATGTGGGACCACGTCGTCTGCAAGGAGCGAATTGACAGCAATCAAATTGCGTTTAGGGTGAACTATGATCCTCTTGTGCGTGAGACCCTGGAGGGTATGGGAGTCAAGCTACTGCTTGAGGGCACGAACTACTGCTTCCCTGGAAGGAGGCATGGTCATGGCCCTGGTGGGGGCCATGATGAGCATATGAGTGACGGAGATGAGGAAGACGATGTTGTCATCGGTCTTGATGAGTTGGGTGAGAGTGAGAGGGCAGATATGTTGAGGATGGCTAAAGGGCTTTCGAGCCCAGCGTGAAGGTTGGCTGGGTTGATCAAAGAAGGACAGAGCATGCTGATTAGTGGGAGAATTTCGTTTCAATGATGGAGGTAATTTGTCTCAGAGCGTAGACTTAAGGTTAAGCTGATGATTCTTAAGATCAGACACGTGTAGGAGAAAGCTTGGGATCAACAAACAATAGCCTGGTGAGCTGGTTTATCGCCATATACCTCTTTCTTTTTCCATATTGTTTACAGGCAAATACTCGGATCATCAACTGGGAACCTCTGCGGGAAACGCACCGGCCCAGCAAGAGCACGCAGCACATCCATCGCGACGATGGCGGCACTCCCCTGGTACACTCCCATGGAAGCATCCCCACCGATTCCCATAGCGCTCAATGTCGCCGAGCCCGCATTCCCAACTGCAGCGACAGCTTTCCCGTGACCGTATGCCTCTTGCAGGAAGGACTTCATGTTGAAGTCCGCAAGCGAGTTGCTGCTGGTAGTGCTGCTGTTCGCGCTCGTTGCAGCACCGATGATGACGGCGTCGTAGAAGATTGAGCTTGAGGTGACGAAGGATTGGTTGGCTTCAACACCTGTTTTCAGGGGGCCGATGTGGGTAGAGACGACATCGTAGAGCACTCTTTGGGAAGCGAAGACGGGGAGCATGGCCATGAGGTCCGTTGCAGACAGTCGGGTGTCGGAGGCAAGGATGCCGATTACGAGCCCTGCGTTGCTTTTGTTCGGCTCAAACGATTGGGCGAGTGGATAGAAGGACGGGACTTTTGAGATAGTGTCATTGGTCGTGGTACTAGTGCTTGGTCCGCTACCGATTGCTGGTAGTGTGGCGCCGATGCCTGTTGCAACACGGCGAGCGAGGCAGTTGTCGACTTTGTTGAGAATATTTTCGATATAGCGCTGTTGGACTCCCTTGTCGCTGACGTGGCCCACTTCAAATACGTAGGCATCTACAGTGTGTTGTTGGGCGTATTTGTCAAGCGAGGCCCAGAACGTACGGGCTTGGCCAAAAGAGTCTTTGAGATCTGGATATCGGCCGATTGCGCCGTTGACTACTTCCGGGGGTTTTCCTGTGTATGGAAGTGAGCTCCCGTTGAAGGGGGCACCAATGACGCCACCGATATCGTTGGGAGAGGAGGTGCTTGAGCCTTCGAAGAGCTGAGGCTGCATGTAACCGTCCCGGTAGTTGTTGTTGATGGGAGCGATCGCACGATTAACGGGTAGGAGGTAGCCATTGGCACTGTTATGCCGGTGAGTCGCAGTATCGTCATAGGACATCAATCGCCACTGGAGGAGCGGGTCGGGCACAAACGAGACGCCTTTGACGACATTGGAAGGCGCGAAAGAAATCGATTCAGGTTCAGCGAAGAAATTGGTTGGATTTTTGTTCAATGTTAACTTTCCAAGTATAATAGGAGGATTCATTTCGAAGGGAACGACCATTGTTGCATCGATCAGGTCGATGCCATTCCACATGTACGTTCCGTCATCGGGAAAAAGCTGGACAAGAAATTCCCACTCGGGGTACACGCCAGCGACGATGCTGTTGTAAAGATCGATTCTTTGGAAATTGTTATTCTTCCCAGCAATCTTGGTCGCTTCATCGTATACAAGAGCACGGTGTCCTAATGTCGGTTTCCAATACCATTTGAAGAGTGTTGATTTGCCCTCGGCATTGATGAAGCGGAAGGTATGAACACCATTCCCACTGATGTGTCGAATATCTCGTGGAATTCCCAGGTCGGACAGGACATTCATTAATTGAAACGTGCCTTCGGGATGTTGAGTGAAAAAATCGTAAGCAGTGGTGTGTGCTGAGCCACCTAAATAAAAAAAAAAGTCGCAGTCAGCCAAAGCGATGGAGATGTGGCCAATGGATGTGAAATGCACCAGTTGGAAACCCCTTGTCTGCCTCAAACTTCACAGAGTGAATTAGATCGGGAAAATCTGCACCATCATTGATGAAGAACGACGGCACATGATTCCCGACTAAGTCCTGGTTGCCGCATTTGCTGTAGATTTTAGTTGCGAATCCATGGGTGTCGCGTCCGACTTCGCTGCCGCCATTGCTGGCAACGACAACAGAAAAGCGAGTAAACACATCACTGGTTGCTCCGGCCTGGAGCCAACATGCTGAGGTCAGATTGCTCCAGTCGCCGGTGGATTCGAATGTTCCATATGCTCCATGTCCAAGTGCATGCACAACTCGCTCAGGTGCGCGCTCGTGATCGAAGTGGATGATCTTCTTACGCACAGTGGTATCCTCGAGTAGATTGTAGCCCCGTGGCCCGGCTCTTAGAGAGGTGGCAGTGTTATCCTCCGCTCCTGCATCCGTAGTTTCAACCTGACCACCGGTATTCACAAGAGCCTGCTTCAGTTGGTCTTGCTTAGGGCTTTGGCCGTGGGCTATGGGGGCGGCAAGTAAAAGCGGAAGCAGAAGGGATCCGAGCATTTCGACGGAATAAGCTGAACGGAAATTTGCACGAAATGCTGTCCCACCGTACGCGACTGCTCAGTGAAACAAACATTGTTTTGAGACGGCGGAGGCACAGAAGTATATATGCCAGGCGGAGGTGAAGGTCTCGATGTTTTCGATGACCAATATCCGTCGACGCAAATGACCAAAGTTCCCGTTCTCAGGACAAATGTGACAGTTGCGGCTCATCCCGAGCGTGATCTGGAATCAATTCGTATGTGTTATAAGCTTATTCTAGAAAGGGCAGCCTCGGTGATGTGTGGGATATTGACAACCTATGGCATTGTGGGGAATTTCCACGTAGGCTGATTGATGAGGAATCATGTTCGCCGCCGGTGCAGAGGCCTCCGTAGCTGCCGCGTCATCCCACCAATCGCTATATTCTACTGGCCAATCACGCTTCCAGAAGAGCGGATCCTGTAATGCCTGTGCTGCTCGTTATAAAAACCGCTTATGTTGTTTTAATTTTATTATTTAATATAATTTTTTTTTCCAGATTAGGATGAATTTTGACCGCAGACATCTGAGCGTTAGGCAATATAGGGTCTGCTCTGCTAATAGAACTTTCGACATTAATAAGCAGAACCTACCCTAGTCCCAATCTGGCTAGTTCTTCCTCAATCTCGTGAATAGCGTGTCATCATCCTACAATCAATCAATTCAAGCCATTCCACGGCGCTCGCTTTGAGCCACTTCTTTCTCATCCGATCTTCGCTTGTACCATTCTATTACCCAGTTTACGCCTGATTGACTCCCTGAGAGAGCTGAGGAATCGTCACTCGATGGCGAGCTCTATCCTGGGGCACTTCTCAAAGAAATGTCCGCGCCGTTTCATTGTACTTTCCCCAAACAAGCCTATCCGTCGATATCTACCAGGGGTTGTTTTGACAAGCATCAAGCCTGCAGACACGAACGCGTCGGAACCTTGCCAAAAATTGGACACGGTCGTCTTATTCGTTGGGATACTATCGGCTTCCTTCCTCTCGCTAATAAGTTCGAGAAAGGTGACCATTTTGTTGTTCAGAGCCGCCAAACACCCTTGAAAGTCATCGGGTTGGATCCACAAGTCTACGGAGCCGAGACGGATGTTATGTTTATGTTTGAGGGAAATGGCAGAAGGGCGAATTTGGACCTCCTCCGCATAGCCGTTCACTTCAAGGAGTCCTCCGGTCACATTACCAAAGGGTGCAATGGGGTTAGCAAGTTTCACATTGCAATCAAGAACTCGAAGCGTGACATCATCGTTGTTCACTTCCCATCTGTGGTACTAGACATTCCCTTCAACGGATGCATCTGTCCATGTTGGTGGTCGGTATTTTGCAGCACGTTGAACTGTTTTCCATTCTTCTCCGACATTTCTCTTGTCTAAAACATTGGAGCTATACCACAGGAGTCCTTGTGGGAGGTAGCTACGCCAGAGCCCGGCCATATACTCGCTTTTCAAATGGGGTTGAAATTGTCTTGCCAAGCCGCCTAGAGCTGGTAATTTATGTCAATCCTAGCGTGCGTAACACCCTCCCACCTCGCGCCACATTTCTGTTTAGGGTAAACCTTTTTAGCTAAGGACTCGCAAGTATTTCTGATACGCTGAATTCAGCCAGCCCATCACTTAGAATCAGCCACGAAACTGCTCTCTTTGGCAAGCTGACTTATTCAGCCAGCCACCAGACAGTTGAGATTCGTCGTTCAGCAAGCCAACAAACTGCCGTCTACAACAAAATGATTCGTTCAGCCAGCCACGGAATGAACGGACACGCCAGTTGCCAATTCCGGTATTGCGCGATTGGAAAGTGCATATTGACGTGTACATAGGGCACACTGAGGTAGTTCGAATTTTGCCCTATTCGCACAAGGCTATCGCATCGGGATATTGGTAGCCGAGGCCAATTGGTGGCTTAAATGGACCGTTCCAGCCACTCCTTAGGAGCAATCTGTACATGCAGAATAGCATTATCTTTATTAGCATAAAAGGAGCTCCAGATTATGCAGATGTAGCTACCTTAAGCAATGCGAAAGTGGTCGATCTGATTGGTTGAAACACTCGATTTACTCCTGCAGAGTCCTCGTATTAGCAGAATTCCTGCTTTGTCATCCCGACCGTGAGCCATAGTGCAACACGGGAAGTCTAGAAACCCTTATCTTACGCAGAAAGTGTCCGGCCACTTTCCATGAGTTCTACAATGGCGTAGCGGGTGACCAATTCGCAGCTGGTGCTGGTGCACAGGCCCTCTGTCTCATGTTGGGGATGGCTTTTGAGGCTTGCATCAAACAAGATAGTAGTCGTTAGCTTAGAATGTAAGTGCTGCGACCCTAGGGTTATCCTAACTAGTACTGATACTTAATTAGCGTTAGACCAAGGTGCCTCGTGGAGAGAAGTGTCAAGGATCGATTGTGCAAGACTCAGACGACCAAGATAACTTCGAATATAAAAAGACCGATGTTCTCAGGGCTATCAGGGATGCTACGTGAGAAAAAATATTCTTTGGAATACTAAAGTCTACATCTTGAATCTTCCCATCACATTGAATTTTTGAGATACACTCTGCTCAACAGCATTACTTCGCGTCCAGTCTGATCATGGCGGAACCCTCAATTGTACAGGCGCTTGATGACAATCCAACCGTTGGAGTTGCACGTCATGAAGACGTTGTGTGCGCACTCGATCATGTCCAGGAGCCTTGGTCACCGAGCCAAATTCCTGCTGTCCCTGAAGGATCACAACCCAGTGCTGTCGATGTTGCACACGGATACCTGAATGAGATTGCGGAAGCATACAAGATTCCAAAGAGCTTTCTAGATAGAAAGGACGACGGGGCACAACTGGCTGGAGGGCATGGAGTGAGTGATAGTCCGCCTACTTTGAAAGTCAAAGAGCAACGACCTTTATTCAACAGCACAGCAGTCTCCTATCAACAAACTCTACTAGGACTGCCTGTCTGGGGGTCTGAAATTAGTGTCATCTTGGATGAGGACCAAAAGGTGATAAACTCTGTCAGTAATTTCAAGCCAGACGCTACACAGGCGAAGAAGCCTAAAGTGGATGCCGAGTATCTTAAGACTATTGAAGTTGAGAATCTCCGCCAGGTCTTAGCTCTGGGATCAGACGCAGGCCAGATCACCATCAACCATCAAAGCCTCCTTGTCTACCAGTACTGCAAGGATAATAGACAATTGCAGTCTAGAAAGCAAGGACCGTCTGAGAGAGGACACCATCAGATTCCAACATTAATCCTGAACGAAGTGCCTGACAGCATCCAAGATGGAACATACTATGTTGTGAGAGAAGTGTTTTTCACTTTACCGCTACCTGATTTTGGTGTCCTCAATTGGCGAACCTTTGTGGAAGTCGAAACAGGGGTGGTGCTCTACTTACGAGCCCTTACTGCGGGTATCGCCACCCCAGTCAATGGCTCACTCTACACTCTTGACCCAATCACACAAAAGGGAAGCTCCGCGCCTCTGCCAGAAGGCGACATTACCAAATTGAATGCTCTCCGTCAAAAATTCCCACTTTCAAATCTCACAACAACGAACCCTCAGGCTCTTAAAGGCAAGTATGCCGAGATCAAACTCGATGATGAAACCGTCCTCAATCCACCCGTGATTATTCCAACCAGTACTAACAATGACTTTGATGGAGATGTCGAGTCAGATCTTTTTGCTGCAGTCAATGGCTATCGTCACATCACAAGATTATTTGAACTTGTGGTAGAAGTGGGCGCTCCCATAAATATATTGTTTCAAAATATAACTTGGCCTCTACCTGTGTATCACCGATCGCTGGGCAATGCAGCCAATGCCCAAGCTCCCGGGAACACATTTGGAAACGGCTCGGGAGGATTCAAGTTTGGCCGTGCTGCGGCAAATACAAAGATTGGCATGGCTGCAGACTTTCGCGTTGCGGCACACGAATTCGGTCATGCTCTGTTGTATACTGCTACGAAAAGCCCTGGCTTCGGCTTTGCGCACAGCCCTGGGGACTCTATCGCTGCTATATTCTGTGATCCTGGAAGCCAAGCACCTGATCGATATGAGTCCTTTCCATGGGTCTCGTGGATCGAACGGAGCCATGGTAGGAAAATCGCAGACGGCTGGGCTTGGGGCGGAACTCAGTTCCTAAAGGATGACGACGCTATGTATGACCGCGAACAAATTCTATCGACCAGCTTGTTTCGCCTCTACCTAGCCATCGGAGGAGATGCACGAGATAATATCACAAAGCAAACTTGGGCATCGAGATACACATTGTACCTTATCTTTGCCGGAATTGCTTTGCTCACTCAAAGAGCGCCAACACCAGAGACATACGTTTCGAACATGATCAGAGTAGATCAGAAGACGATCCTCAATTCCCCTGGAGGAGCTGTTCGAAAAGTCATCAGGTGGGCCTTTGAGAAGCAAGGATTATACCAGTTTGAACCAGCTCCTTCGCCAGTGGTAAAGGAAGGAGCTCCCCCCCAAGTAGATGTCTACATCGACGACGGACGTAAAGGAGAATATGGATACGTTGCGAAGTTCGATACTGCCCCGGGTATATGGGTCCGACAAAGAGCCGACGGCGTCCAAACCCATCAGACACCTGTGGTCAACACTACCAACTACGTCTACGTGACCATTCATAACCGAGGCTCGCTACCAGCGCAAGGCATCCAGGTGAAAGCGTACGCATCAAAGATCGCGAGCCCTCAAAAATGGGATGCCCAACTTACCCAGTTCGCCGCGCTATCTTTGGCCACACCTAACAACGTACCCGCCACCATCCCTGCCGGCGGCAGTACTATCGCTGGCCCTTTCGTGTGGAATCCACTTCCAAACTCGACGAATCGGACGCTCCTCATGTCTGTCAGTGCGCAGGCTGACTTGTCCAGCATTGACTCAGCTATCAACTTGGAATGCGCAAAGGGGCCGACTGATCTAGACAAGCTCGTTCCATTTGACAACAATTTAGCACTGCGCACAGTCTGAGTGAGTCAATCGAAGGCTCATCGGAACTGGTAGAATGACAGGATCTAACGATGGCTATGATATGAGGAGGAGAAGGAGTAAGGCTTGTATTTAGGTAACATCGATATTGAGTTACGCGAGAGAGAGAGAGCCATGTCAGACCATTTCCTGCACATCCAAAGCTTGCTTTTGATGAAGATGCAATTGTTTTTTTCTTTTACTCGACTGCCTGCGCACCCAGAAAAAGAGAAAGAAAAAGGAAAAAAGAAAAGGGGGGTCGTCGGCAAACCTGCCCCTTTCGTCGATCGCTTCCCCGGGGCAAACTTCTACCGCTCCGACCACTTCTTTCCTTTATCAGGCGAAGTCAGGGGCGCATGGAAGATTGATTGGCGTAGCCCAATTGTCAACAAGTAGAGGATCGTTCCCGTCCTCCAAATTCAACGATGCAGACCTCAAGACAGCCGATGCAAAGTCAATTGTCCCACATGTTCCATCTACGTCACGCTTTAGGGCGCCAACGCTCTTGTCCTTGGCATAAGGTCCGCACAACGATCCATGTGCACACGCTCGGACTGCAAGCTCGCCGTTTTGGTGGCAGTGGGATAATACTCGGCCCCCGGCCGATTCTCGGGTGGGGTGCAGCCCCGTTACTGTATACAAGCATGACGAAGGGATAGAGAGTGGTGGATGTTCAGCTGATTACGAACCATTCTTTCTCTTCGATGTCCTCCTTACGCGTCTCCTCCAGGTCCATAAAGCCATGCACCAATGCATCTCCAATGAATTGCTTCGGGCCTTGATGTCGCGCTCTCAAGACAAAAGCTGGGCCAGCACCATAAAAGATAGCGATCAGGTCGCCTTTCTTCGTAGCAGGTGAGCCAATACCACATTTTCCATTCCTAGTGCTGAAGTATAATCTGCCTGGACACATTCGCAGCATGTCCTGCCAATACGTCTCAAATAATGACATACGTTCAACAGGAGGTAAGCAATTCTTCTGTCGTACGCCTGGCTTGCTAAGTGCCTCATCTGGTCCATGTAGGCCTGTGTGATAAGGGCTTTCCAATCGTCCTGCCAAGCCTTGGTGTTTCCCGATATTACGCAGACGTGTTCGATCGGTGCATCCGCAAAGTGATATCCCAGAGTCTTACATGCTAATAGCCTGCATTTTGTCTCCCACTCGACCACATTCTTGGCATGCGCCGGACTCGTTTGATACTGCCAATCAAATTCCATGGGAACGACTTCATCGACTACATCAGCGCAAAAGCCTTCAATTGCGATGGCATCGCTGTCAAGTTCCGTCTGGACGTTGGCACCATTACTATTAACAAGAATGCCGGCACGAAGGTGGTCAGGAGCATGGTTCAATTGGTTGGGGCCACTAGATGGATCTAGGCACCAGGATGGTAGGCCATCTGTGGGATCTTGAACCGACACAAGCTTGAGGTAAAACAAGTGAGGATCTTGCTTCAACGCAACTTTTCCGCATTGCATGTACAGGCTTGCTACAGATGCATCGTAATCAACCGGGATCTGGTCTCGAAACTGTTGCATAGCTAGCGAGAGTATCGCGTAGACTCGGTCTCGACGGTCTGTATAGGTTCTTTTTCGAGAAACATCTAGACGATGTCCAATGGTCATGTAGCTCTTACGAGTCTCCATGGACCGATTGTTCGCCTTCGATATCCCGATATCTGCGGCAGATTGAAACCCGCGGAACAAAGTGTTCCGCGTTTGCTCGGACATGGCGTATGGCCACAGGCGTTTCATATGAATGGCGTATGCCATGCGTTCGACATTTTGCCATGAGACTTCTGTAGCGCCGCAGAGCACCCGCGCTTCTGCAGCAAGAACAATCTCTTGGTATGTCCATAGCCGGAAGAACCATGCTCTGCTGTACAATAGTCCAAGAGCTTTCCAAGCTGGATCATGCTGCGGAGGAAATCCGTGCTCGCCAAGGTCTGTCGGCTCTGGGAGTCTAGGTTTGGGCACTATGTCTTCTCCGAACCGGTCAATTGTAGCCATTGCTAGGTCACTGTCATCATACTCTGGTCCTAGCCATACAAGGACAGCAGCCGCTCCGCGATAGATTCGATGCATGTCCAGGACTTGGTGTGCTCGTTCTTCTTTGTCCAATTGATTGACTGCTAGCGTTCCAACCCCGACGACTTCCTCACAACCCCCTCAGCATGTCCTTGAGCAGCCGTGGAGACGAAGAAACAATGAAGGAACAATTAGTGCACAAACGAAGTTCGCTGTCAATTACCCTGCGTTACTTCTAGTCCAGCACGCTATTAGCACTCCGATTTCAAGGATGTTGCAGGCGATGGACGGATAACGGGATGGCATCTCGGCAACAAATAGCTCAGAGGAGTCCTGCATTGACGCTGAGGCTTCTGGATGGGGGGTTATGATATCAATAATAACGAGCGCCAAAAGCGAGCAAACTTCGATAGGAAGGAGAGAGGTAGGTTCGTTTGACATCCATATTGGCCAACTATCATATACATCGCTAGATATCAAGTCTAATAGTGAAGGGAATATATAAGAGTGAATAACAGACAGGGGTATCGTCGCCTTTCCCCCTTTCCCAAACGCCATACAAAACAGAGAGCAGAATGTACCCCGCGACCACACTCACCTGTTTCCAAGTTCTCACAGTGCCTAACTGCCAGCCCGCTCGCTCGCTCGCTACCCTCCCTCCCTCCCTCCTCACCTACCCAGCCCAAACCCCGTCCCCCTACCATCACCGCTCTGATTCTCAGTCGCCACACTATTCCTCCCTGCATCCTCGACGCTCCTCTTGCTATCCTGGATTTCCTTCCTGAGATGCCTGACCTGGCGATCTATAGCTTGCCATATGAGATTACCCTCCAGCTTACCTTTCCCCCTATCGAAAAGGCCAGCGACCCCTGCCGTATCCTCTGACGTAGCCTTAGCGGTTTCACTAGTCCTCACAACCTCCAACAACGCACTAACAAACACCTCTTGCATGTACGCAAAACTAAACCCCTGCGTCACATCCGCGACATTCTCTGCAAACCTCTCCGGCAAATCAGCGTTCCCATCCTTTTTGATCTTCTCAACCCAGAAACTAGCATACAGGACCCTCTCACCTCTAGCAGGGAGTCCAAAATGATACTTACGATCAAACCTCGACGGCCGTTTCGAAATCCCAGCATCCAGCTTATCAAGATGATTAGTGCTCCCAATCATCATAATCCCATCATTACCCTCCAAACCATCAACTTCATTCAGAAAGAAACTCCTCACACTATCCCCAACAAGAGAATCGAGGTCTTCAAAGACGAGCAAGCACGGCTTCGATTCCCTGGCTTTCTCGAAAATCGAGCGAATGGCGTCTGCGTCGCCTTTCTGGCCCATGCCTTTCACATATAAAGTTGGGATGGCGGGGGAGCGCGAAGCGAGACTGTGCATGAGCGCTTTGATGGTGATGGTTTTGCCGTTGCCGGGCATGCCGTGGAAGATGATGCCGCGCTTCCAGGGCACGCCGAAGCCCTTGTAGGCGGCTTCGTGGTCGAAGAAACCTTCGACGTCGCTGCGGACGCGATCTTTGATGGTGACGTCTAGGATAACGGTTTCCCAGGATGCGGATTTGACGTTTTTGCCTAACTTCGTGGATTTGCGCCAGTAGCCGCGGTCGAAGAGCCAGATGTCGGAGGAGGGGTCTACGCGCTCTTTGTGCCGTGTTGCTGCTTCGATTAGGGCGTCGACTTCTTTTTCGGTCTGTTCTCTTGCTTGCTGAAGCTGGTGCTTTTGCAGCGCCTCGATGTTGTCATTGCTTCTTGACGATGGTGTTGCTTGTGAAGGTAGTGGTAACGATGATGGCAAACGTGAGGGGATTGGGGCGACTATCACTTCGAGTGAATCCCCTTCCCAATCACCATAGGTCCAATCGACCTTATAGACTAGCCATCTGTGCTTTTGCCCATTCAGCTGGTTGTGCCATGTATAGATGTGCCGCCCTAGAAGTGTATTGATCCTTATGCCAGAGTCCCGCTCTTTCTCACAGCTCTTGGGATCTGCAAAGCTTCTGTTTCCGTAGGAAGGAAAGGTCTGATCTTGGACATAATGAGCCTCTCCGTCGTCAGCGTAAGAGATAAGGTCGGTGCCACCGGCTCTCGTGGAGACTACGACAGAATTGGGATGGTGTTGTCGAATGGAGTCGAGGATGGGAACCAGTGGGATGAGGTGCTCCTTAGTCAGCATAGTCGTGAGGAGGGTGAGCAGAGGGTGCTCGATTGCATCGTCGATTGCGGTTGAAGTATTGATAGGTGGAGTTGGAGGAGAAGGCAGGTTGTGAGCATAAGATTGAGTTGGTGCGAGAAGATCATTTGGTAAAGGTGAAACTGCTGCAGAGTAGCAGCTTCTGCATGTAGTGATGTTGCGGATTGAGAGTTGAAAGCGTAGCGGTGCTTTGCAATTGAGTCTAAAAGCATTTTTAGCTTGTGGAGATGGAAGCTGGGCAAGTGTGCAATTGAGAGAACGCAGAAAACGCGGCTGCTTAGGGTTCATTGTCTCGATCCGACTTCATGCAAGGCACATTGTGTCAGCGAGTAGGCTGTCTCAAATCAAGAAGGGATGGAGAGGTGCCTGAGGCTGATATACGAAAAGGTCAGCAGTCGAAGCATGATGGTTGACTGGTGTCTGGTCAAGTCAACATTCACCAAAGACAGGCTTTCGAGAGGTATCATCCTTCATGAATGCCACATTGAAGGCCACAGTCTCACTCTGACGGATGTGAGCTCCTCTGCGTTCACAATCCAAAACAGGAGACGAAGCGTGCTCGCAGGGGGAAAAAAAAGTTGGCCGGAGCCACAGGCGGGGAGGTCAATACAAAGAACATTATTACTTCCTTTATAATTTAATATCAAGCGGTTTAAATATAAAACTTTATATACATAAGTTGGTCTTTAACTGGTTTTTGGCATTTAATAAACTAAAATTTTGATTCTTACTCCACTTGTTGAGGAGATATAGGTAGTTAAAAGTCTTTCATTCTGCTTCGGCCAATATTTTTTTACCCCGCGAGGCGTGCAACCTGAGGAGAGTATATTTGATCATGAATGCGCAGTGTTGATACCATATCCCTATCCTGGGGATCAATCCCTGTCCTACTCTATGGCATTTACAGACCAAAGTGACTCCACAAACTTCTAGTGGGCGGCATAACCATAACGTACATCCTCTTCAGACCATCTGATCAGGAAAAGATGTCAAGGTACTATGTAACATAGATATACCTCGGACTGCGATCTCCCATTTCATTTATCTCTTGCTCGGTCATGCCTATCACCTTACTCTCCTCCTTTCCAGCTTTTCGTATCCTATTCGTTCTCGCCATAGACGACCACAACAGCACGTTCAAAACAACGCTGACTGCTAGAACCGCGATCGTAACTGCATGGCCCATGGTATAGCGTGGTCCATCTGTCGTAGGATATAACTGCACGAAGCATCAACCAACGTGATCCAAATGACAGTGAAAGAAGATCATCAACTCACATAAGGTGACGCAACACCAGCCGACGCACCACTCATAAGCAGAATCCCCACGGCTGTGATCCGTTTCCCGAACCGTGGCAAGTTCGACGGTAACCAGAAGTACGCCATGCCTCCAACAACATAAAGTCCCGTAGCAATGACAAAGCAACCCAGATACAAGACCGCCACACTCTGTCCCACCATCAAGAATATATTGCCAGCGATAGCCATGATGCCGCCAAATATCGCAAAAGGGGCGCGACGCTGCAGCTTATCAGAGAGTTTTGCGGCGGCGAAGTACGTGAATGCTCCCCAGGCGTAGCAGGGGATCGTCAGGGTTTGGACAGTCAGTGTGGACCATTGGGCGTTGATGGCGTGGATGATGGTGGGTAGGAAGATGCTGTAGGAGTAGAGTTGGATGTCGGCGCAGAACAGCTCGGCACTGAAAGCCCAGGTCTTCCAGTCTGTGAACGCAGCGCGGATGTCTGAGGGGTGAGCTGATTTGGCCGAAGTGACGGTTGCCTCCGGCTGGTCGAGCGTACGTCGTCGGCTGATCGTGCGGCGTTGGGAGGGGGAGAGGTAGCTGGCGGTTTCGGGGGATTTGGCTAGGAAGAACCAGCCGAATGCTCCGAGGCAGATGGCTGGGAGACCTTCGATGATGAGCAACCTATGTAACAGTCAGTAAATCTATGGAATGCTCTCCCGCCACGCAGATCCTGAAAAGGAAGAGATGGGGGGCCTTACCACCTCCATGCTCGCAGGCCCTGAACCCCATCCATATAACCGATCGCATACGCGAGGATTCCTCCAACAGCACCTGCAACTGCGCTACTCACGATGAGATATCCAAACCGCACAGCAAGCTCTTTTCGCGAATAGAACGAGGTCAAATATACCACTGCAGCCGGAAACATCGGACACTCAGTCACTCCTAGTAATAAACGACAGGCGATCAAACCGCCGTAATTTTGGGTCAGACCAGTTAGACTTGCGACGATGCCCCATGCCACTGCGGTGCTAGACATAAAGCGCGAAGCGGAGATTTTTGAAAGGAGGAGGGAGGAGGGGATCTCGCAGGACTGGTTTCAATCAAGTCAGTTCCCCGTAGAGTATTGCACATGGTCCGTTGGCACAATCTTTCTTCTTACCACGAACATGGCATAAAACACTGAGTTGGCGGTCTGAAACTGGTTGCCCACCAATCCAAGATCACTCTCAAGTCCGTACAATCGACCGTTGCCGAGGTTCGAGCTTTAAGATTTACGAAAGGACATAGTGAGCTGCATTCAGAGCAAGTAGGCATGGTGTGGTGAAAGGATCAAGGTTGCGTTCTCACCGGTCTAGAGAATTCAGGAGATAGAATCCGAAAATTATTGGAAGGACGTGCCAGTCCACGCTCCGGAGTGCCTTCTTCTCTTCCAGACTGTCAATTGTGCCATCGTCTGGCTCGGGAGATGTAGCATTCGCTTTAGAGTCCGTAGGAGTTTCAGAATGTGATATTGACGCCATCGTTACGCAACAAATGTAAAAGCTGAGCGAATGTACTTGTACTTCGAAGGATATGTTTTGCCAATCAACCGCATATGATATGAAAATAGATAGACATGCCTATTGATTGTGTACAGTCCAGTATCCATAAAAGCTTGTGGGGTTTTCATATTTAAATCATCATCATCGCCATGCATGACGGCATTATCACCGAGTTTATCTCGTGTGGAGGGGTAGAAATGTTACTTTTGCGTCGCTGCGAATCATTGATTGCGTCGTACCTACATGAGCACTTGCAGAAACCGACTTAGCGATGAAATCGCACGTTTCATTAGGTCGACCGAGATGGGCCGATGCAAGATGATCTCGGGTGTGGTTGATGATAACGCAGCTCCGAGCTGACAATGCATTTTCGTCGCCCTAGTGTTTGTTATTACGTAGCGAGCACATATGCAAGACGCTTCCAAGCCATAATAGGTATTCTACAGAATTCAAAGAAATTTCCTGCTGAACCGGAGAACGATGATAGATACGACGGATGGACGCAAAGTAACAAATTGATACCTGGACAATGGCGACAGGATCAGGGGCCACAACTCTGTCGGAATATGGATCCTCCAAGGCTTTTGTTGTTGCCCAGAAGGAGAACAATGGTCACTTCGCATTGCAACACCCATACGAATTGCCCTTGAAAGGGCATCCAAAGCAGAAAGAGAAGTCGAGTTGAAGTCGGGGAGCAGTATCCAAGGGGCACCCTTGATAGCGCCCCTGTAGAGCTCGGCCGTTAGGGTCGCCTATCGCTTGCTCCCGCCCAAAGCATCGTCTAGGAAGTGAGGAGGCTACAATCATGTAATGGCATATCTTCTGAAATAACCCAATGTTAATTCAATCTTGCTATCCACTACCAACTCTCCGAATATGCACAATAGAAAACCATATGAATGTCATAACCACAATCGCTAATCCTTCGCTCTATGAAGTGCACCACCATCTTATGATAACCCCGGTCTGTTCCCTCCTCTTTACACAAAGCTCCACATAAAATCTTCTGCCATCGTTGTGGAAGCTCGAATCTATACCTTGTTTGAGTAGGGCGCTCACCACCAATGCAGTCGTTGTCGTTTCAAAATCGTGAATGCAAGATGCCGAATGCCGATAAGTGATCGTAAAGTGCCCGCTGTTGATAAGTGTAGGAAATTCGTAAGTTCTTGGGGTTTCCACTGGCGATTTCATGGATGATCCATTGAGGTTGTCGACAAGAAGTTGGCTTCATGAATTCTGAAACCAGGCAGGACTCATTTCAGCTCTCCAGAAAATCTTCTTAGACGCTCCTCTCACGCCGCCTCGGCCTGCTCCTATCTCTGTACCTATCTCTTGAATCATCGCCCGGTTGATGGCCCCTGTAATACCCATATTTCTCCGCCTTCCGCATTCTCTTCTCATGTCTCTCCGCCTTCTCCTTTTCCATCTCACTCATCTCCTTCCTCGATTCCTGCACCTCCTGCCACTCCGAATATGCACCCTTGATGCCAAGAGCTGCAATGCCGATCGCCGCCGCGTCCTGCACACGAGCCTTATTCCTCTTCTTCTTAGCCTCTTCGGGTGACATCTCGCCACTCGCCACCTCCATCATACGCTTATCACGGGCCTCCATTGAGCTGTATAAGCCATGCGCAGCGTGAACTGTAGCCACAGCCGCGAAACCAGCGGTCAGCCATTCCTTCTTCCGCGATTGCTTGATCTTGCGCTCGTCTTCGCTGGAAGAGCAGACATCTGAGGAAGATGAGGATGAGGACGAAGAGCGTTTGGTGGTGCCTCCCATGACTGACTGATTGCCCCGACGAGCGACTTGGTTCCCAGAACCACCTCGTGGACTTTCGCTCCGGGCATTGCCGATAGCGCCAGCTGCAGCTGCATAGCCAGCTGGCTTGTATCGTGCGGGTGTGCGGTCATCACCATAGTATCCTCGGGATGGAGGAGCCGCCGTGCTTCGGCTTGAGCGTGGACCGTCACCACCTCGAGAACTGCGACGACGACGTTGGCGATCACGGGAACGAGAGGAGGAGCTTGAGCGCGATCGACGTCGTCGGCTATCTGCTGCTGCGCCTGCGCCTGCACCGAGTCCTAAAGCAGCCAATGCTTTGTCTCCCAGCGATTGACGGCGTTTGCTCTTGCTTCGACGAGGTGGGGATCGTGAGGCTTCGGAATCTGAGTAGTCTCGGCGACTTCCTGTGAAGAAGTCAATGCTGACAGATGTATAGATGGAATGTCAACAAACCTCGCCCATAATCCCGGCCATCACGCCCCACAGACCTTGTGCGACCATCGCTTGTGCGTATCACTCTCCTTGATTCCACAAGATCTCCACGGTCTGAACGGCGGCGAGAACGATCCCGATGACCGTCCGTGTAGGATCGTCTCGGACGGCCATAGTCCGACTCATCGGAAGAATACTCGTCATAACCGCCTCTTTGGTTCCCTCTCATCTTCTTGGCTTTGCGGTAGCCTTCTTTTGCCTTGTCTTTCACGGGATCATAGACCTTTTCGTAGTTCTCAGTGATTGCGGGAACACCTGTCAGAGCAAGCTCAGCAAATTCCGCCATTCTGGATGTTGTGATTTTCTATTGCCCCGCACTGGAGGATTCGGTAGCGGCTGTCAAAGAAAAGAAACCAGAGGATCAGCGTACTCTTCAGGACAAGTTTAGTAGCGGTTTCGGGGTCCATGATGACCGACAATGAAATTGTGGTTCGGATGCTAGAAGTGATAGGAGGTCTTGTGAAGAGTGGGAAATAGTGGGTGGCGAGAGAGAAGGAGAGATTACAGAGCGACAAATTGGACTCACTTTGGTCGCGCAACGCGATGGTGAAGCTGGACCGTCAAAGATTCGAATATACTGGTGATGAGATAAGCCGGGGTCACGTCATGTGGTTCAGTGTGGAAAGGATGCTTGGAGACAGTCTCCCCGACATTATGCGAGTGTGGGCTCTAGTGGCATGTTTGTATTTGCCGGTAATGAAATTTTGGTTTGTGAGTAGTGGGGTGCCCGCTGGTCAAATATTTTTATTTCCCACCCGCTAAACCCCTTTGTGCCAAGCCTTCTGCCGGCCGACAGAACCAAGAGGACAACCCGGTGCTACCATAGACTCCAGCCTTCTACAACCAACCAGCATTGCTTAAACCTCTGACTGACCTGACTTAGGCCTCGTTAGGTACAACGAGGCACAGCTATGGCCCAACCTAATTCAAAATTCGCTCACGTGTTATAGGATAGCGAGCAACACATTCAATCCCTCTCGTCCACTGCAGTATGCACACGTCATCGTGATCTGTCGCTGCATGGCTAGATCGATCTCTCCCATCTGGTGGGCTTGCCCTCTCGTAAGGCATCCAAGCTAGGCATTAGGTGCCAGCTTCCTGTCTGCGCTCAAGATTGACATATGACGAAAATTTGGCCTGCACACTGTGCCTTGTCCACTGAAGTGATCCGAATGCAAAGTTGCAGAGCACGTGTGTTGTGCCTTCGTCTAGATCGCGATTGCTTCACAGTGATTGACTGTAATTGACTTGCGGGAACTTTGAGCTTTTATACATGGACTATTTTTGGACGTGAACCTGGGGTCGATGCACTCAATCGCGTTGATGCTCCCATGTAACGTCCAACAAGCATCAAAACTCCATCATTCAAGGCTGAAACAGGCCCGGGTCGACCTCCTGCTGTACCTGCATCCTGTCCGTTAGTCTTCTCTCAGCCTCAACTACACACC
This sequence comes from Bacidia rubella, assembly GCA_032158265.1. Lineage (NCBI taxonomy): Eukaryota > Fungi > Ascomycota > Lecanoromycetes > Lecanorales > Ramalinaceae > Bacidia > Bacidia rubella. The sequence continues at coordinate 1,053,695 of JAVTIF010000015.1, read as the reverse complement.
CTGCACGACCCTGACTGAATGAGGCTGAACGGTATCATCCATGGTGCGGCTCTGGGCTTTGCGGTCCCCAAGACGTTTGCTTGAAAGGCCATACAGTCTTCCTAATAGGAGGCTGTATCGAAAGGCTTTCTACTAGCAGGAAGTATCATCATTGAGGAACGTTCCAACTTCTCATCCCCGTCCTGGTGCTGCATCTACAATTCTCTCCCAGTCTCTGGTATACACTCAACCCCATTTTCCTTAAACTCAGAATCTTAACTCCTACCACCAACCTCCCCTCCTCGTTTCTTTCCATCTTACCTACTAACCTGATCCTCCCTTGCCACCCCTCCCCTCCCAACCACCGCATCCGCCCGCGACGCCTACAGCGAATTAACAGCCACAATCCCCTCGCCCTCCGCCGCCGCCGCCCTCGGCTTAACAGTAACAGCCCCGCGTCCCTTCCGTCTCCCATCAACCAAGATATCAAACAAAATCTCCTTACTCAACCTCCCCTGGAAAACCTTGAAGCCCAGCTGCTTAAGCGTGTATTCGAGTTCCTGCCACTTCAACCCTGTGTCTTCATCAGCATGTCTATTCCCCAAAAACGCACCCCTCCAGTTCTCCCCTTCCCTCTCCTCTCCTGCTTTCCCCTCCACATCTCCCTCCCTTCATCTCACACCAACCCCCCAAACCAACAAACAGAAAAAGGGGCAGAGAGGATAACAACATACCACCACCACTCAAAACCGGCTCCACCCAAATACTATGCGGCTGGCCCGCCACCGCCGTCCACGTGATCGTAGCGCCCGATTCCCGCATATTCTGCTGCGGCGGCAGGGAGTTGTCGTACATTATGGCGAGACTGGCGATTAGGCCGACTAGGATCTGGTCTTCGGCTAGGGGCGAGGCGGTTCGGGTGATGATGATTTGGACTGTTCCTGGGAGGGTGGGTGGGAAGTTAGTGAAGGGTGGGTGGGTTAGCGGGGAATTGTGGAGATGGGGGGAGAGGGAGGGGAGGGATGGGTCAGGGAAGGGGGTTTGAGGAGTGGAAAGGGGTGGGGTTAGCATGGGAGTGGGTTAGCGAGGGGGGTATGGGGGTGGAAGAGGGGAAGGGAGAGTACACACCAGCTCCCACCGCTGCGTTTGGAGTGTCGGTGTAGGGAACCCACACCGCGGGATCGAGGTTGCTGTACGGGTTCGTGGCATTGTTTGTTATGTCGAGGTATTCGAGGGTGGTGCTGGGGTCGCCGGTGGATTGGAGTTGGGTGTTTTGCTGTTGAGGTGGCGGTTGGGGTTGTAGTTGGGGATGGGCGTTGATCGTGGAGAGAGAGGAAAGGAAGAGAGAGGAGAGGGTCAGGAGTGTGGATCGAGGCATGGTTTGTTAAGGTACGCTGATGGGACAGAGAAAAGACTTGGCAAGAACGTTGTGATATCGATGCAGTACGGCGGTCTGCGTACTTGGTAAAAGCTTCTGCAGTGAAGGAAGGCGCTTCCACGTGCATGATATGGCTGCATGATATTGATATAGCCCAGCTGGGAGATTCATTGGAGACAGCGTGAGCCGGACGCGCAAGACAGATGGACATTTATAGCGCGGTTTGCCGATATGCGAGCCATGGATACGGTCATCAGGCGGGGGCTCAGAGAATCATGGTGTTCATCCGGAAACGGGTAGAGACTCAAGTGGATGTGATTGATTCCTTTGCGCGTTTGTGCTGCTGCTTTGGGTGAGTGTTTGTTGAACGTTTTTCGCGTAATGTGGCAAGCGAGCGCGAAGGGCGGAGAGGGTGTGTGTCGCGGATGTGATGAACCAAAAAGCAGACTCGATTGCAACCAAATCTTGCATCGAAGCATTGAAGTGTTCAAAGTGTTCTATATGAAGTGTGTGAGAGAGATAATAAATCGTGCAAGAAACGCTTGGCGATGTTATACTCGGAATGCGAAAGGCCTTATTATGCATTACCTTGCTTTGCGACTGCCATGTCGAGTTGTTCGAGAGATGTGCTGGTTTAGTCTCAGCCTCGAAGTACCGGAGTATATTACTCCTTGTTCGCTTTGCTAGTCTTTGACCCATCGACTCTTCATAGTATGGTGGGTATTCGACGTGACTGGAGTACGCGCGATGCAGCAAGCAAGACAGATTATCACAGGTGGAGGTCCCTACAAGATCATGTCAGCTTTTATGCAGTAAAACGGTCGTGTTCAGACGGACAAAAGTCTCCTCTTCTTGTTGCGCAGTCCTGAAGGTGTAATCGGTTCCCCAATTGACCCAGATGAGGCTCCAAAAGTTGACCCCCCTGATCCCAGTCCAGACCCCGACGTCGACCCCGATCCCGAGTCACACGTGGCCCAGACCCTCGGAAGCAATCCAGGCGTGTCTGGATCTTGTCTTGGACTACATGTCCCACCACAGGTGTCGCATTCCGCTTTACACCTCTCCTGTATGTCGTTCTTGGCAAGCTCAAGGAGATTCTGATCCGCGTTTGGGCTGTAGTAGAACAGAGGCAAGTTGGTCCCCAATATTTCACTGCATGGTCGCGACTGAGCGTAGACAAAGCTGGCTGAGAAGCAGAAAAGGAAGGCGACGGCGAAGGGGTGCATTGTAGGTCGCCGTGGAGGCAATTGACAACGATGTGTCTTCTCAGAAGTGATTCCAGCTATGAAGTAGAAGCTACCCAAAGAACCCAACAATTGTCGGCTGCGCAAGACTTATGTTGGACCGTAGATGTGACCTATGCCACAATTGGTGGGATGAAGGAGGCACAGCCGCAACAAAGCCGCTTGCTACAGAAGGAGATCGAGAACCATTCTTAAGCTAAGATGCAGAGAATACAAGGAAGGAATTGTAGCGACAGAATAACTATATTAAAGCTCTGTGTGATGGGAGAAAGAGGAAAGTGTACCTTTCTAGGATGTTGCTACGGTGGCCATCATCCTCGCGATCCGCAAGCCACGGTCCACGGAAAGGTTTCTGCTTCCGTTGTGCTGTGCATGATAAGCTACTATAATGGCAGACCCTCGACCCGAGCCCGATGGCAGTTGGTAGTTGCTTGGTCTAAACATAAGTGAAGTTTGAGACGTGCGGTAGAAAGATAGAAGCGCAAAAGGTGCGGGATGCAAAGGTTCTGATCAACCGCTATGCGATTGTGCTTGCATACTTCCTTCTTGAAGTTACAACGATGTTTCTATAATTGGCTCACTCAGCCAAAGCAGCTCATCGTCTCCGTACAAGCTCGAAAACGCAGTCTCATCTTGGGTCTGTCGTTGTCAAGTAAAAATCCCCGAATGCCATATGGCTCTCGAATTCGAGCTAATTCTACCTTAGGCCCAGAAGTGCCTAGCTTCAGGGCGCGATTGCCGTGCCACGCATTTCTTACGGGGCGACCCCCCTGAAAGCCCCTCTTTGGTATGCTTTTCATCGGAAAACATCTCGAAGCTCAAACACGCTGATGTCTCATCATCAAACCCCTCGCGACCTCTCTACAATCAAAAGTCGTGACGTCCAATACGAGTCTGCACAAGCTGGGACATGTGTGACCAGCAATCTGCATATCTCGGATCAACTGGCCGTACGCCTCATGGTCGCTGTTCTGGTCTCGCATTGGACATTCACCCTCTGGCCCTATTTCCACCCTTAAGCGCCCAATAACCTCATCCATCGAATCAGCCTGCAGGCATAGACCACTATGGTGATGCTGACAGCTTTGCTGACTTTGCAAACAGCACATCGCCTGGTCCGTCTCTGTCTAGAACATATGCAATCTGTTGCTCTATCCAGTGTGAGTTGTTGAGCTGTCGCAGAAGGAGCCGTGCCGCGTATCATGCTCGCAGTGTCCCACGTTTGCTCCCCCATCATTGGCGCCTGTCTCTGTCCTGTGGCGTGAGGTGTCTCAACTTTGTCCTAGCCTGAACCGACCTTCTCATTCTTCGCGAACACCGCTAGACATGAGGGTTGTGTTTCGCATTCTCAGCCTATATGGCCCCTTCCCGTCGTCCCACTTTTGGCCCTCATTCTTCTTGCAATCGTCTGGTAATGCGTTGATACGTTCTTTGGAGGGGAGTTCGTGGGCTATGACCGGTCGAGTTTGATGATTGTTGGGCAATATGGAGCGTTTGAATGGATATGTTATGAAAGCCCACACAACCTGGCTGGCCAGTACCATTACATGTTGCTTTCCCAGGCCGCAGGATCAGCCTGAGGAAGACAATGAAAAGATAGACGAGCCCGAGTCTGGCGCTTCTTCGAGAAGACAGTCGCCTGTCCCATTGTCAAGTAAGGCCGTCATAGTGGCTTTCGCTGATCGAGCTGACACAGCGACAGAGTACAACACTGCAGCTCCAGTAACATGCCAACCGCAACAGCACGAACCCCCTCGCCTCCATAAACGGACCAATTCACACATCGTCGAGGAACATAATGCTTATCAGGATCTCCGGCGCGTTTCCAAGCGAACATCCACACCGCAATGGTTCAAGGAGGGTCAGGAGATGGCTTCGACAGCTGTGACGAAGGCGCGAAGAGCCTCAAGGCACAGCTTCCACGAAAGAGAAAGCACAACGCCGCGACATAATCTCTCTCGAAGGCGACGGAAAGCTGAAAAGAAGACAGACGAGCCGGCTGAACCTCAAAGAGTTTGCATCTCACCTATACAGCACGTTGCGCCTTTTCGACCGCTACAATTGAGCATCTATGTCCCTGGAAACGAGCTGCCTACGCTACCGATGTTCAGCGATGATTTGGGAGACAAAGACAACATACCGCCTGTCCCCGAGGTTCCTCGTCCACCCCAAGCGGTCATGAAGGCAAAGTCCGAAGCAGTCTTGACCCGGCCGTTGTCAAACTTCTCTGTGCCTCGCGCTCCCTTCTTGTCCTCACAGTCATCTATGGAATTTGGGCGCACTAGCACCGACAGTGAAATGACAATGGTCGAGCAAACGTGGCGACCAAGGACAAGCTCCCTCTCCTACAACCGCTCACGTCGCCCCAGCAATGCCACAATGCGAAGCAACCATGAGTTCATGGAGCTCATCAATGCTCCTCTTCCTCCCTTACCTAGCCTCAACACAAAGACTACCGAAACTAAGTCGGAGGAATCACACCCTACGATAGTTCGCAGCGCAAGCGAGCAATCAAAGCGCCTACAAGCCCACCTACAAGAGCGCGAGCAAGTACAGGCCGAAATGAGCTCTCCTGATTGCAGCACGATCGCCGAAGAGCGCTCACCCACCACCTCTCCGCGCGTCAACCGCCATCGCTCCCTCTCTGCTCCTTCCCGCGCCTCTGTTTCATCCCCTGCCCCTCACGGCCTCGCAATAACCGACGCCGTATCCTCAGAAGCTGGGATTCTCACCACAACTCAAGTCTCGCAAACCCACGACTTCGCCTCTCCCCTCTATTCTGAACCCACCAAAGTCGCCGAAAATGACACTGAAAGCCGTCACCGCGACTCAATCACCCTCAACCGCGCGCTCAGTGCTCCCTCACGCTGTAGCCAAGACAATATCTTCCCACGCTCCTCTACCAGCTCTGCCACCCTTCTGAACCGCTCTGCCTCGACAGGCACACCAGACATCACAGCACGCCTGCAATCCGCTTTCCCTCCCCCAACCATCAGCGACCCCTTCACCAAACCCTCCGTCACAACAACAGTCACTGCCCTTTATGAGAAATCCAGTATGACAACAGTCTCGCAACGCCTAACGCAATGGCTCTCGCGCTCAAAGTCCCTCAGCAAAGAGTCATTGCGCTCCATGAGCGCCACACCTGACGCTGTACTCCGTAGCGAGGCGAAAGTCGAGCTTGTGCCTGAGCCACTGAAAATCACGCGACCCACCCTTGACGAGAAGTCTTTCAGCGAACCACAAGTCACGTTGACGGGCCCAGCGCTGGTTGGAAAGGACATGCGCAACTCAGTCTACTCAGAAGGGGACGATAAGTCTGAGCGTTCCTGGTTTGATACACGACATTCAATCATCGAGCCTGAGCAGAAGCTTGGTGGTAGCGAGAAGTGGGTTGTTGGATCTGGAGGCGGGATCGTGAGACAGAGGAGTGGGACCGAAAGTACGTATGTGGAGAAGGGCGGATTGGATCTGTTCTCAAGGAGTGAGGCCAAGTTTGGGATAGGTGAGTTGAGCTTTGGGCCGGACGTTAATGAGGTTAGCGCTGTTGGACTTGCTATGTAGAAGGGATGCAGAAGGGGCGTCGTGTCTATACCCTGGTGATGCTTCATTTGTGTCATGGGGGAAACAGGGGGTCGGTGGAAATGATATTCTACTTTTTATGTATCAATACTGCTATTCTTACGTGAAGTGGACCTTCAATTTTTTAATAGGATGTAATGTCTCTTTCCTGGGATTTAGGATCACTTTTCCTGAAATTGAGATAAATTGGGACACCATTTTTTCAACTTGTGTTGTGTAGCAGACCGTTTCTGGACCTGCGTTAAAGTAACCGCGGACAGATTGTAATTGGCAGGGGCTGGAGACGGTAGAAGCGGGAACGCATTTGCGAGTTGTAGGAAAACATAAAATCAAGCCATATAGCAAGTAGTAGACAAATCATTGGAACTCCGCTTTATTGAGTTATAATTCTCGGAGGGTACTATAGAAATATGTGGTAAAAAAGAGCAAGCCCGCGATATTACCTTAAGTTTTCCAGAATACCCAAGTACATGCGTTTCTTTGCGTATAGAACGCAACGTGAGAAGATCAAAAAGCGTTTGTCCGCTTGGGACCCTTCCTGAAACAGCGACAGACGCATACTATGCATGACCGCAAGGGTGAATCTGTTTCAATCTTACATAGGTTGATGTCATTTTGCCCAGCTTTGGAGAAGAAGCCGAAAATAGCGATTCGAGACGATGACAATAAGTAGTAGGTAGTGACTACTTCTTTAGATTTGAGTCTCATCATGCATCGATTTTCTTCTACATACCGTGTGGATAAGTGTCCTGAAGTGGCTGTGCGCTCAAAGATTGAGGACTCAGCAATCACGACAGGGGGAGGAGTTGTTTGTCTCTGGACTGCGCTCTGAAGACGGCACGGACACTTGACATGCCTGGTATGTTGTCTCTCAGACTGCCGGCTGAGTAATGCGTCGGGCGATAGCAGTTGACATGGATCTTATTGGGCGTTTTTGGCTAGGATGCAAGCTTCTGCCGAGCATGCATGTTTTGTGGTGGAAGAGTCAACGTCAGAATCAAGATCCTGTAGATCTAGGCGTGAATCTCCATTATACTCACACATTGGAACGTAGCGTTCTGTCGTTATGCGTTTGGTCAGCTAATGGGATACCTCTTTGATCTCACAGGGTACTTGTCTCGCGTCTGCTTGTATCACAAAACCGCCTATACGACTCGAAAAATCCTCGTGCGTATCACAATGTTCTCGAAATGTCCCGTCCAAGCTGTGCCAGGCCAGCCCCTATCCAGATCCTCCGGCTTATCACATTTGAACACCAGCCGCGCAGCTGCCGCTCTTATATCATTCCATGTACTTGTGTCGGATTTGATCTCTCCGGCAAAGCTGACATTGATTTCGCAATCCCGGTAACTTTCTATGCGGGGCAAGATGTTAGGATAGCCGCGGGGGCTGGCGTGAGGAGGATCGACGAAAACGCTTTTTATATTGGAGGAAGGCAGCTGGGTTATCGCTTGGAAACAGTCAGAGGTACTGGGCCAGGCTGCTGGGATTGCTGATTCTGCGCAAAAGTCCTTTCGATCCGGTAGAAAGATCGCAGATGTGTTGTACTCAGCGTAGGCTAGGGAAGTTGTGTAAGGAAAGGCATGAGTGAGCCGGACGAATACGAGATTTATGAATGAAGCAAGTAGATAGATCATGTTGTTCATGGTGTTGGCTCAGGCATCTTAAAGTGCGATGCCGAAGTGCGTAAGAAAGCAGGTCAATGATTGAATTAGGAATCCTTCGATACACCCGGGCATGTGCATTTTCCTGCGCTTAGAAGACAATGCGAAAGCTTTGTAGCGCTCTTTCACATAAGACACGCGCTAAATAGCGTCAGAAGCACGGATATACATTGATGCACGGTCGATATCCTTCATATCTAGTGGACTCATGTCTAGTAGACAAATTGTTCACACGTCCAGCTAGGAAGAGCTGTCGTGGATGGCGACCTGAGGTTGCTGTGAACGCGTTCTCATATTGCTTGACTTGACGATTTATACGTTGAGACATTACTGGACTAACGTTGACGCTGACAGTCGTATCGGAACTTTCAGAACTGCATTACCATCAGAATCACTTAGCCGTGTGCCAGAGATACTTGAGACCATAGTCCTCATTCAAGAACGAGGCCCCGATGCAATGTCAATCAAGGCTTTTGGTAGACTGCTTCACCCAGATCTACGGTGCTGCAGGTTCTGTGATTTAACTCATCGAGCGTGGCCTTGACTGCGATCGAAGACGTGGAACATGTATGGGCCTGTACATGTTGCTCTCAATTCTATGACTGCGCAGACCTCTCGGACAGACGCTTAGCTTCAGACTCCTATATCGTCTATTGTACTTTTTCTGAAATTGAGATAACCAATATATTCATTAATGTCTGATTATCGAGCCTGAGTATAATGATCAATTTACCTAAGGGCAGTACTTGTAAATTGGCAGATCGAAGTCTTGGCATATGTCTCCTGGGCTAGTCCCCTTTCGCCCTGGCGTGGACGGCGGTCGAGGAAATGAAGCAAAGTATCCCCTGCCTCCTTTCCAACATAATGATCACCGTCACTCTTTTGTCGCGGTTGCTGGTCACCCGCCAGAATGTGTCTACATGAGTGAGGAAGCGGCTGCTTCATCAAACAGCTTCCGCTATCGATTCCAGGGCTCGTCATGGCTGCACAAGTCGACCTCCCTAATGGCGTGGGCCAGCAGAAAGCACCCACGGACATGTCAGTCGCACAGCTAGCTCAGCAGCTCAGTAATCTTCGAGCCGATATTGTCGCTGGAAAACATCCGCGCTTTCAAGTGCCTGAGCATTTGAAAAATGCCTTGTTGTCCATCAACGAACAGCCCATTTCATTGCCAAATGGCTTGAATGCGCATGCGGCTGTTTCCAGTTCTGCAACAGCTTCTGCGCGCTCACATGCTCAAAAACAGTTTGACTTGTCAAAAGCACCCCTTCCGCCTCCTCCTGCAGCCTCTGCTGATGTTCAAGCTGGCCTGTGCGAAAGAAGACAGGAGTTGGAAAAAGTGCTTGAAGAACAAATCCAGCAGAAAAAAGCTATGGCGAAGCTGAAACCGCATGATACAGAAATAGTCGCAGACTTTGATGTGACCGAGATGTTAAGAAGGGCTCATGAGCGCGTCAAGCCCTTCAGTCCAAATGATGCTGCTAATCAGCCCGACTCGTCTAGTGACTCCTTTGATGAAAATACGTTCTATTCTAGTCAAATGAATTCTACCACAAGTACGGAAGAGGTGGATAATTCGAAAAGTTGGCGTCGTCCTCCGAAAGTCTGCAGATTCTTTCGAGACGGCAAGAATTGTCCTTACGGAGAGAAGTGCACCTTCTCACATGATCCTGCAGTCGTCAACATGATACGGGCCGAAGAGCAACAGCGGTCTGCTGGTAGAGCTAACGAGCAGGCAAACCGAAAGGCCCCTGCGTCTCCTCGGCCTCCCAAGGCGTCAACCAATCGTCCTCCCGCCCAAACACAGGATTCACAGGTGGCAAAGATCGCGGAGTTAGAAGAGCAGCTTCGCAAACTGAAAGAGTCGCAGCAGCCACCCAAACCGCCAGTGGTACCGCGTGCTGTTGAAAGAGACGATGAGGAACCGCCATCGCAGCCAAGTCGTCGGCCCCCAGATTTAGATGAGTTCGGTCGTGATAAGAGCAGGCGTGAGGCTGACAGGCAGCCTGCAAATGAAGTCGTGAGCATGCTCTCCCTTATCTGCATTCCTCCAACATGAAGCTGATCGTCGCGTGACTCAATACAGCAGCCAGTACGTGTTGTCAGGAACACTATAGCCTCACCACATGCACCTCAACCCTCTCGCGTCTCACCCTTCACTGTATCAAGACTGCCTACTACTACCCACGTACAGCGCAACCAAGATGGCAACAGGCACTCAATGAACGGTCATGTCGCTGAACCTTTGAGTGCACATCAAAGCCCAGCAATCGTTGCCCAGCCTCTCGGCTCAAAGAAGAGAAGAAGACGTGAACTCGAAAATAATGTCCGTAACGTCGCCCCACGACGGGAACAAGTTGCCTCGCCTGCGGTCCAAATCAAGGAAGAGCCTGCCTCACCGCCTCTCCCTAATGCGATTTCCTACCACAGGCAGGTACAAGAAGTGCCACAGTATGTCGACGAAGTTGCTCCCAGCCCTCATGGCAGGTACGTCTTTCCAGGTCGAGAAGGAGGGTATGCGCAGGCCCCAAGTCTTGAAGAATCCAGACCTATCACGCCACAGGCGCGTCGAATGCTGTCAAGGAGTGGTCAGCATCGCCCAGCTAATGGAGAACCTGACCTACGCCGGGTCGTCAGCACCAGACAACTTCGTGCACCTCTATCACCTACCCTGAACGAAGTGCAATACGCAGAACCTCAACTTAGGGCGGTGCGAGCCGCATCCCAAGTGCAATACGTCCCCAGTGCATACCATCCGCCGCCACCGCCTCAGTACAGAGCATCAGTGCAGCCGCAAGTGCGCGAGCATCAGACTCCCGTACAGCCGCGTCAGATCCCCATCTCCCCAACATACCAAACACGTATGGCAATGGCTCCTCCTTCGCGTCGCATCGTTGTTGATCAGTTCGGCAATCGATACATGGAAGCGCCTGTGCCTGAGGAGCGGCCTATGTCGATGATACCGATCGGCCGTCAAATGGAGTCAGAGACACAACATGAACGAATACCATCAAATAATCTCTATCAACAGACCCCACAAATGATGGTGGACGAAACCGGTCGTTATGTCCAGCAGCCCCAAGCTCCTACCTCGCCACAATTTGTAGATTACCCTAGCTCAACTCGAAAAAGACAGTTGGTTCCCATAGATCAAGACGAAGCCGATGACTTTACTTACGATGAGGGACCTCGAAATGTTAGGTATGAACCGGCTGCCCCGGCTCGAGATGAAGACACGCATGCCATCAATGGAGGAATTCCAAATGCAAGGTATGCACAAAGCCAGTACGATATGGAGCAAGTTCCTCGTACCTCGAATATACGGCCTCAACAGCCTAGGATGATTCGGCTGGGAGAACATCGTGAAATGACACCCCAAGTTGTCCGTCAAGTCAGTGTCCGACCTGATGAGGGATATGCGAGGAATGTGCAAAATACCCAGCGGGAGCCTCTGTATCAATTCGCACCGCAAGAAGAAATGCAACAGGCTTATGAGCCTACGTCTCCCGTTCAGGAAGAGCCGCAGTATAGAAGAGTGAGTAGGAGGAAAGTTGTAAGAATATGAGATGTAAGACACTGCGGTACATTGGGATATATTGATTGTTTGGGACTACTAGTGTTTTCCAAACTTTTGTGAGCATTCTGAGCAGGTATGTCGTCGTAAGTATTTTTGTCTCACGTGTGGAACTATGTACAAATAATAAGAGAGGTGTGCTTTCTGTTTTGATTCCCCATGCGCCGCTGGAGGAAGGCAGGGGGCAGAGCAGATATTTCGAGGGTGCTGATAGTCCTGCTAAGGACCAGCTAATTCCAAGCACGGACTCGCATATGACCTCGAGGAGGAAGACGGGGAAGGAGATGACAGTGTCGAGGCGGAGTAGTGATGTAAGGCTGTGAAGTATGAGAGGTTTGTTAGTGATGTCTTCGATTTGGAGCAGAGTTGCTGTGAGAAGATTCGATGTACATGGGAGAACTACCCTATAGAGGTGTAAAGATACTGAGACGACTTTTATAATTACAAAAGATGATAAAGGATGCACTTGGGCGTTTTGGTAGGCCGTGATCCAGAAGCTACCCGCCATATCCAAGAGATTCAAGGCCATTCCTCCCTCCTTCGGATTAGACTGCTCCAGAAGAGCCGTAGCAGCAGGCTCTGGTTGATGCTGACAGTTCGCTCTCCCCAATCACGCATCCACGATCAAGAAAGCCGTCCTATCGAACCATTCCCCGCTTTGAGTGGTGGCCAAGTGTTTCAGGATGAGCCCATGAAGGACGCCTGACATACTCACGGTTACTTGAGACACTCTCACCCTCCACCTTGACTTTTTACTCTGCTGACGACGAACGGTCACTTACATACCGACGTGGTGGCCGTATTTTCACCCTTGTATCATGACTGATGAAGACGGAGAATTATGAATAAGCAACTGCAACTAGGCTATGGCCCTATGGGTGGGTCGGCCGGCATCCGAGCGCGGCCTACATTATCTCCGCCCCCAAACGCCCACCCAGACCTTAGAGAAGCAACACCACTTCTAGTGCTCCAGCAACCAGCCAACGTGCGTTATGTCTCTAAAATTGAGATCTCTTGGTGGTTGTAGCCGTAGGTTTAACAAAATAGAAACTTCGTAAATATTATACGATCAGGTAGGGTACAGTAGAAAACATGTTTGGGCGGGCGTCATCATGGCCCTATCTTGCAGCTTGCACAGCCCAGTTCGCGTTTCGTGACATTCTCATCCTTGGCGCCAAACCCTCCACCTTCCAATTGTCCTGAGCTACCTTCCCATTCACTTGCTCACCCATCATGCATAGCTGTCACCATCCCAATTAGTCCTTTCTTGAAGCTTGAGGTAGAGGAGAGTGCCATCGTGAGTGGCCGTGATGCAGCGTTTCCAGAACATCACCGGCAGCGCACGCCATGGCCTCGAGAAAACAGGGCTCATGTCAAGGCCGAACCCGATGGAACTCTCCATGGGCCAGCCTCCCAAGCGACCCATAAATGGCCAGCCAATGTCTCCAATGACTCCTTCCGAGACTGTCGTCCACCTTTCCTTCAACGTTCCTTTCTCCTCAAACCTGGCAGGACCCGATATCGCCGAGATCATTCACGCCAGTCCTAAAGCTCTCGAAAGGTGGACCTTCCCGGAGGGCACGGAAGAAGCATTACCCATCCACAAGCTCCCAGTGCACCACGAAAATGTCGAGCAGCTCAGGAGAACATGTCGAGTATTGACCGAGGGGCACCAGTACGGGAGAATAGAAGCTGCGGTGACCTCTGCAGAACCCAAGGCCATTCCACTGCTGCAGACACCCATCAAAGGATTGGTAACCAACGTCTGTGTATCTGGAGATGTAGAGGTCGTGCAGAAGCTGAGGGCGAAGATTCTTAATGAGTCGCCTATCATGCTGGTATGGGCCTCCCTCCGCCGGCTTTTGAGCTTGCGCTTACCTACCTATAGAAATGCGCTTTCGTCGACATTGATACGAACCTTGTTATGACAGAGGACAATAGCGGTGTCAAGCAGAGCGTTCTTGATTATCTTGACACAATAGCAGGATACACTGGCACCGACCTTTTCGTCCTCAACCCCACGCCGCAAGATCAAGAAAGCGTCAATGCGAGCTTTGGCAATGGTGGAAGCATGCAATTCGACAACAGATTGCGAGTCGCTATTTATGGAGATCCGGAAAGCGCAGAACATGGAAAAACGCGTGTCTTGCTGATGATCGATCAAATTGTGAGCTCGGCTCGCTCTTAAAAAGACCTTTTATGAATGCTGATTATGCTAGCTTGGACGCAAGCTTGACGTCCTAAGAGTCGAGCTTTCCCTTCACAACACCATATGTGGCCGTCTTCGGAAGAATGTCCGCCTCATTGAAGCACATACGAACACCGCTATCTACTTTCCTCCTCCATTCCCTCAGATTCTCGGCTACACACCTCCTAATGTGACCAAGCGAGGAGAAGACGAAATTTATATTACAGGTGAGACTGAGCACATTGTAGGAATGGCCAAGAAGGGCTTGCGGGAACTTGTATTGAAGACGAAGGTCTTCATTAAAGATGTCTCGATATCAGCACACAAGATAGACACCATTTTGTTTGACAGGCTAGACAAGGTCAGAAAGATCATGGAGGCCAATGGCACCTATGTGCTGTTTCCCCAGCTGGGAAGTCAACGGGGCGTCATTAGAGTTCAAGGGACGGAAATCCTGCATATCGAGCGGACAATACGAGAAATCATGGCATTGGTATGATAGTGATCTCCGTCTGTCTCTACCAGGCTTACTTTGTTTCAGGCTGGCCAATTCTACAGTGCTCAATGGCATCTTATGGACCCAGTGTCAACAGGAGGCACCACCATGCGTTCACCGCAGCCGGCTGAGATCCGCACCATGCTGGCTGACATCTGCAATAATTCGGGCACTGAAATCAGCTTCGACAAGCTTACCTTCGCCATCAGTGGCTCTGATGATGCAGTGAAGGCTGCCATGACAATAATCCAGCAGATCCCTTTCGTGAAACGTGCACAGTGCCATCTTCGGGTCAAGATTGAGCTTGCAAATGAGCACAAGGAATTCGTCAGCGGAAAGAAGAATGGCAAGATCAACAAAATAATGGGGCAGAGTAAGTTTCTCAGGCAAGCTATGACTAAGCCTCTTAGCTAACAAATATACAGGTAATGTCCAGATCATCTTCGACGGCTTCAATGAGTACAACTTTTATATCGACGTCTGCGGCTCTCAGTACTCTGCAATCAAGAGTGGCTTGGAGCTTGTCGAGCAGGAGATGCCCGCCTCGATCTCCTTTCATGTTCCAGACCAGTACCATAAGCGGATTATAGGCATCGGCGGGCAGCATATCCAACGCATCATGAAGCGGTACTCCGTTTTCGTCAAATTTTCGAATGCAATGGATCGTGGAGGCGTCGGCAAGGAGGACGACGATATCAAGATCGACAACGTAATTTGTAGGACCCCGGCCCGCAACGCTCAAGCTTTAGAGCTGGTGAAGCAGGAGATTATGGACATGGTCGAGAAAGTGGTCAGTAACCCTGAAAAATATCCTGAAGAAGAAGCAAAAGACGAGGATGCAATGCAGCAAGATACCCCTTCTCCTTAGTCTACATTGCTAGTCTTGAGATCTGACATACTTGATGTACTCAAGGACGCGGAATTCGTCTCCGAGACCGTCGTCATCAACCGCCTGTACCATAGACAACTCATTGCTCGAATGAATGAGATCGAAGACCTTGAAAAGAAGTGGAATTGCAAGATCGATTTTCCAGCCACGGAGACAGCGTCTGACGTTGTTACGATCTCTGGGCCCGAGTATCAGGTGCCGCAAGCCGTCGATGAGTTCTTGGTGCGTTCCTTCCCTGTGTTCGCAAAATGTGTTAAGACAAGGCATTGACAAAGCACAGGGCATGGTGCCTGAGAGCCATGAAATCACACTGAAGGCAACACCTGAGTTGCGTGAATTCCTGAAATCAATGGAATTCCAGCAAGATCTGCGTCCGACTATGAAAAACTCATATGAAGTTGACCTTGCGGTTCGCAATGACTCTAAACTTGAAAACATGAAGCTAGAAGAGCAGACTGAAGCGGCGGATGAACGTCTTCTGCTTCAGTATACCCGCAATAACGCAGGAGGACTCAAGGATGCCATCGACTTCCTTGTGTCTCGCCTCATCTCCAAAGGCCTGGACGCTTCGACTGTCAAAGGAGCTATCCCGCGGCCCAAGTCGGACTCCTTCGAGGATTCCCTACCTTTCTTCGACTCCAAACTGCTTCATAATGCCCCCACCCCTCTTGGCACTGACTCTCCTACTCGCTCCACCTTCGGCGACGACATAAGCGACCGCGGCTCCCTTTTTGGCAAGATCCGCAAGCCTGGTAGCATCTCCTCCATCTCCTCCTACTTTGATCGTCGCAAGAACCAGTCCAACTCGCCCGGCTCTTTTTTCAAGCAAGCCTCGGCCAATGCCTCCCGCGCCTCTCTCATCTCCATGGAGTCTCGCGATAGTGGCTATCGCAACCCATGGAACGACAGTGGCATAAATCTACCAGAAGGTGAAGAGGTCTTCACTAATGGAGGGTGGCCACTTCGGTTCGAGAATAAATCAGAACAGAAACTTCCTTTTACTGGCATTATGCCTGGTGACATGACACCACGTTATGACCCTAGGGTCTCTCACGACAGTGGACGCCCGAGCACTTCTCATTCTACAAACGGATACCCGGCCCCCATTGGGAGCCACCGCTAAACCACGGCTTTTCCCCGTTTTACTAAATACCCTTTTTGTCTTGCTTTTACAGAGATATCCCCTACGTTCAACGGCTACGCAAAAACAAGCCATGCTATTCTACGGATAAAAGAAGTCGGAAGAAATACCCCCCAATTCGTTCAACAAATACCCCATGATGCAAAGGTGAAAAGAAAGGAGAGGCAGAAAAAGATTGTGGCGGATCGATTGGTGCAAGTTGCTTTGTTTATGGTGCATATCGAGATTTCCTTTTACTATCTACAACGGAACCGCAAGAGATACCAATTTGATAAATGTTGCTTGTGTATGGATGGAAGCGAAGCAAAGCGAAGCAAAGCGAAGCAAAGCGATGGATGTG
This sequence comes from Bacidia rubella, assembly GCA_032158265.1. Classification (NCBI taxonomy): domain Eukaryota; kingdom Fungi; phylum Ascomycota; class Lecanoromycetes; order Lecanorales; family Ramalinaceae; genus Bacidia; species Bacidia rubella. The sequence goes on along the minus strand of JAVTIF010000015.1, from coordinate 1,037,220 downwards.
GGTGCTTGGGCTATGGTTACACTCCTTTTTACATGATATGATTATGTGTTATGGTGGCATTGTCTGTGTGCGTGATTGCTAGATACTCCATTTGCAATAGAAGCTTTGTCCCCCGAGACTTTCCCACGGGCTACCTCCAACAGAGTTTGTACCATAAGGTGCTCCATGGTTCAGGACGTCTTGAAGGCACGGCACCGGGAACATGAACCTTATACTCAATGAAAGCATGGGAACTTGACGATTCTTCATGGCTCTGGAGCACAATCTGCTTAATGACTGAACATCGCGGGTTCCAGCTTCTATAAATATGCACAGATGCAAGAGATACAGCTAGTGACACGCGAATCACTCATACCATTGGGCGTAGTGCACAGCATGCCTCTTCCAACTGGCAGACAGCTGACGGACCTCGGGGGAAGGTTGACTGCTCCAGCTACAAATATGCGATATCCGGTCAATTGACTGTGCAATTGCTAGTTGAGCTCTACTAAACGAGGGCACAGATGGATGTAGCCTTTGCCCGAAGTCAACTATGGGGTCTCTGTTCCCTCATCACGATCTGGCGAGCTTTCAGCCTCGTCTAGCGTACGCACTATCCTCTGCAACCCCACGGCACGTGAAAGCGATAGCAACGGCCCAGAACTTGCTGGGACGAGGCTGCAAATACTTCGGGGAGTAGCCCTGGGGTTCCTCCTCACCTTGCCACCCTCACCTTGCCAACATAAATTGAAGTCCAAGTCATGGACCCTCTATCCATCGCCGCCAGCATTGTCGCGCTCGTTGGCGCTGCGCACAAGGTTGCGAAAGGCCTTGACAAGCTCGCATCGCTGCGTGGCGCCCCTGCAGCAGTGCTCCAACTCAACAATGAGTTATCGGACCTTCGAGTGGTTCTTGACGAAGCAAAGCCCCTCCTCCTCAAGCATGCTTCCCACAAGCAAGGGTTGCAGCTGCCAACTCCAACTCCAGAGACAAAAGAGAATATAGAACTTAGCATCCAACGCGCGAATGACAGGCTATCCGAACTTGAGAAGATACTGCAGAATCGTCTATTGAGCCGTATGGGAATGTTTGATAGAGTGGGCTGGTTGATGGAGCAAGATAAAGTGCGGATAGCATTGGATGATCTTCGAACGGTCAGGCTGAATATCAGTGCTATGTTGGGCGTCGTTACCACGTCCACGTCGTTTCGCCTCGAGACCAGGCTTCAGGACGTGCAGATTGCAGGCGAAAAGACTCAAGAGACCATGTCACACGCTCTCACATCACAGAAGGATACATTGGAGAAGGCTTTTGCGTGCATGATGGCGACTCAACAAGATCATGGTCAAAAGCTAGAAGAAATCGGGGCATCTCTTACAAGTCAAAACGAGGTCCCTGAAGGAGCAATACCTAGTGACCCGGTTCCCTCATATGAGGAAGCTACGCGGCAGCGACGAAGCCCCAAAGGCTCAATGCTGCCTGCAGATGACTTCAGCACTTTGCGAATGCGCTTTCTGCGACCAAAACAGTGCAATGTTTGGTGTGACTGCTCATGTCACACAGTTGTGCGCGCTCAAACTCCAGAGATGCTGCAGTCTATCTTTGGAACACTCTTCGTTGGGTATACAGGACTACCTGCCTTGACCCCTGCTTGCTCCAACACGAAATGCAGGCGGATAGCAGAGGGATATCTCCAAGTCAATTATTACTTTCCACGCTGGTTCCTTGGCCGTATTGTGACGATGGCAATGAAGTTTCAAGACTCGAAAATACCGAAGGTGTCTATGCAAGTACTCAATGTTCGCGACACATATTCAGACATCTTTATAAATGCCCGTTTCAATGATGTAGACTCGATTGAATATCAATTGAGCGTCGGTCAAGCATCCATCTATGATGTGACGCATGACTCGGGTCATTCTCCTCTGCATGTACGTTTTTCATGCTTTCCATGCTGTCAGGCTATCACTAATGATTCGGCATAGTTCGCCGTTGGAAAACACTCTGTAGAAGCGATCAAGGTGCTCTTAAAGATGGGCGCCTCGCGCTTCCTGGAAAACAGAACACAAGAGTAAGCTCTGATATGCAATTCTCATTCATTGTACTGAAACATTATGATTAGGACCCCGTACGACATGGTCTGGAATGGCATATACAGTGTACAAGGAACAGCTAACGAAGCCAATTGGCGCATTGATGAGATGCGCCAGCTGTTCCCCGATGTAGACGCCGTGGAGGACAGACGAAAATTCACTCGCATTCACAAGATCGTTCTGCAGATCATGCATGTGGACCTTGAGAAAGAACTTCTCCGGGATCGTTCCGTCATTGATGATCCTGATGCAGATGGAAGAACTCCTCTCTCGTGGGCTTGTGGAAGAGGAGATAGCAAGTCTACGGAGGCTCTTCTACGCCATGGTGCTTCGCCTAACAAGCCCGATCGTATTGGGCAAGGACCTCTTCGTAAAGCAATGATGGCCTCCGACCCAACCTGTGCGAACCTTCTCCTCGCCTATGGCGCCTCGGTTGACCAACGAGACAACTGGGAGCAGACCTGTCTCGTCAGTGCCATGTACTACTTCGATCCGGTCTCATTTGCAAAACCACTACTCAAAGCAGGCGCCAACCCAAATGTCCACGAAAGCCTAGGGCAGACTCCTTTGATGGAGGCCGTGCGTGACAACAAACCAGATGCCGTGAAGCTTTTGCTTGACCACGGAGCCGAGCCTGACCGTGTCAATAAAGCCGGTGAATCTGCTCTCCATATTGGCGTACACTACAACAGCCATGAATCGCTCAGGGTTCTTCTCTCGAACGTCGAGGTCGACCACAGTCTACAAGACTTTGGAAAGCGAACAGTCATGCATTGGGCCGCTGAATTTGCTGACCACGAGACTCTTGGTCTTCTCCGCCACGAGCGCCTTGAAGGCCTTCACGCGGACGATCAGGATGAGAGCGGCCATACGGCGATCGACATTGCTGAGAAGCGGCGCGATCGCGAGACTGCTCGCGGCGATGAGTTCAACCGAGTGGACTCTTCGTGGATCTCAGCATTCTCGGATCTGCTCGAGAGCTTGATGGCTTTCAGTACGCCGAAGTCGGTCCTTAGCTATACTGGAAGTGTTGTCTCCGTAGACTTTTTTGTTGATGCGCTTCATGATCTTTCGCTTGATCAGATGACGGAGTTAGCTGAGGATGGGAAGGTGCCGCATGCGAACATGGGAGCTGACCATGTTGAGATGGTCGACTTTGCTGTCTAAAGTGGAGCTATCGTCCCTACACTAAGTGATGCTTCTCAAACACAGTTCGCTTTGCAGAGTGCGGCAATTGCGACCATTGCCACATATGGAGCCGAACGCTTCAACATCATTCCTCCTCATACTGCCAGGTGTAAAACTTCAGTATGGCTAAAGCAAGAATGGGCCACATATCGAGGCTAAGGTTCACTTCTGATATCAGGCCTTGCTCAAGCCGAGGAAAAAGGACTGGTCGATCTACCATCCGCCACTTCAAATAAGGGGGTATGCTCTCACGTCCCTCGTCCAGGTCCCCATGAGAGCTCATCTCTATGACCGCCCATTGAAAGGACATACGGAACCTAGCAAGGGCTGTCAATACCACACTTTGTCATGAAAGATCTCATAGGTCTCAACATACATGCTATGCAGACTGCAAAACATAGCTGCTCCAACAAGCAGACTATCTAGCATGGCCTCGCTCACGAAGTCACAACAAGTCAATTGCTTTTGGAGGAAGCCGTACGCTCCCATCCGCAAAACACCCAAAAGCTCCTCCTTCCGTTCACCTGCCATCGCCTGGAACAAACCCCATTCTGAAGCTTGAAGTGGAATCTGCTCGTTCGAGCGTATAATCCATTCAAATGAGCAAAATGACGGATTCGCCAGAGCCATGACGAACCACCATCGCATCTGCTTCACAAGCAGAGCGTCCACACGAGTGTTCTCGTTAAAGAGCAACGGCTTCAGATGCCTCAGCAACACATAGTAGAAGGTTATTAAAGCCCTTCGTTGAGAATCCGACCAAAGTGGTATCCTTGCGTTTATGACCATATTCTCAGAGGCCCAGAAGCATATTCTCGACATAAAACCGCAAACAAAGCGGTCCACCATGCGTAGACCACGCAAAGCCTTCGTCAGGATCAGCAAGCAGCCATGACATGTTCTCATGAAAAAGACACTTACACTGGCGGAACTTCCCACGCTTCACTCGGACGACGTTTCCAGACCCTCACGTTTTGCACTGATATACACATGCTGCTATAGAAGAACACGATCACACAGCTAGCCCACAGCATATACTTCATCCACCTATACCAATTGATCGCGCCCTCTTCCCCTCCGCCCTTTCTCTCATGGACACCACCCCTCTCCCTCCGCGCCAAAAACCCACCCTCCCTATTATACTGATACACCATGTACAGGCAATAAAGCATGAGCCTGGCCCACTCGAGGTCTCTGGTCGCTATTGCAGATTTGTTGAGGACGACTTCGGGATAGCTTAGGAGTAGGAGTGGGAGCATTGGCTTAAGTGGTCAGTCACAAGATCGTGCGGAAGGAGATGTGGGGAATTGCATACTAGAAACGTGGTTGCCATGGCTTGAGTGTATGCTTTCGATAGCATGAGGGGCGTTGTTCCTCGGGATAGCAGGGAGAGTAGATATACCCTGTCGACCGGTCTTTTAGGGGCTTTTGCGGCTTCAGGGTTTGGGATAACAGGGGATGCGCGGGGCAAAGATGGAAGGGGGGAGGACGGTGTCTCTTGCTTTTTGAGGAAGCGGCTAGTGAGGGTGTTGCTGGTGTTGGCTGAGATGTATGCCGCTTCGTTGGTGGTGGGCGTTGGTCTTGCCTTGTTGAGCGGGGAGAGAAGCTTGAGAAGCTGAAGAGGCTAGAGAGAACTCTTGACAATATACGTCAACGATGATCGAGCTTTTCTGCAAGGAGCTGCTCAGCCTTGCGGGAGTGCCTGTGCGTACCCCTTGCAGAGGGCAATCTGCCTTGTGGCGAGGCACACGACACGAAATCTGACAACAGATTGTCTGATGCAAGGGGAGGAGGCTATCTTCATATACTCCTGACAGCCCTTCCAAGCAGCCGCTAGCGCTTCTCGTTGATCCCTACGAGCGACATGCAAGACCAATAATCAGCACACATCACAATGAGGCATCTGATGCCAACGAAGCAAACAGCATAATCCAGGTCCTCACAGCGGGACTTTTTTATGCTGGTCAAGGCATACAATGAGAGCTTAATCCCGGACTTTCTGATGAGAAAAACTTGTGTTGAAGCCTTGAGGTGTGAGATTGCTGTGGAAATTGAGCTGTGCTCTGCACTCCCTTTGGGGTCGATTCGGATGTGTGTACGTTTTGACAGAGGATGTCTAATGGAGGGTTGAGCGTAAGGTAATGTTGTGGTCTATGGGAAGAAGTAGGAGATCGACTAAGTGAGGAGAGGTTGCGGGGAGTGCAAGAAGGTTTGGAGCAGCGAGCTGGCTAGTGGATGGGGGAATGGATTGACGTCGCTGGTGTGGACTATGTTTGTCGTGCGGTATCACGTGGACCGTCCTGGTGCGATGAACTTGATGAATCCGAATGCTCTTTGAATAACGAGTCCGGCCGATGATGAGGTCAGTTTCGGCGGGGCTTATATTGTTGGTCTGTATGCAAAAAAGACAGGCGTGAATAGCATTCTTTCAGGGGGGCCTTGAAGGGCTAGCCAAATCGGACACCCTAGCAATCTCAAAGATAGGACCCTCAAATCTCGAAGCTGGACTTGAAGCGGCTTATTCAGGGGTACGGAGGAATAAGATCGAGCCACACAAGGTCCTTTCATCCTGCAACAATAGTGCTACCAGGTCTGCATTAGAACACAATGCGCGTCAATGCCATTGTCTCCTCTTCTTCTTCATAGTTGACACATTGATGACATCAGGAGATCTCGTTGCTTGCTACAACGGATACATTGGATCCACTTTGCAGAAAAGTCGGATGCGATTCACCATTCCAGATCGCCAAGCGTTCTCCACGACGACTTCCAAATGTCTTGGTACGTTGCCAGCTGTACATCCGCCTGATAATATCCACAACTCCTTGGGCTGGGAGGCCTTCATCAGGATGTAATGAGAAATGATATGCTATGAGCCCGGCTACCTATGCGATTGTGAGCTGGGTCCCAAGTGAGAAAAGAAAATTGAACATACCATTGCCACGGAGAAGGATGTGCCAGTGTCCGTTACAACAATTCTATTCTTGATGCAAGAGACGTCTCTCCCAGGAGCATAAAAAGGAAGATCTGAAGCCGTCAATGTCGACCGCGCCAGCTACTATCAAGCCCCTCAAGTCTCCTGGATAGATCTGCTGCGTCGAAGGATGAGCCAGCAAGGCTGGAAATGTATCGACGCTGCCTCGTACGCCCATTCGTCCTGCAGAATTACCGGATGGGACCACTATGACCGCACCAAACTCTCGCTGAAGGAGATTCATAATATTCATAACGATTGTCCAAAATCTATCAGGTCTTCCGCGTTCTGGCTTTACACGATCAGTGCACGCGGCGAAAAGTATGATCGGTTTTTTGCGTCTGTCAGCCACGGTGGAATCTCTGATGTCGAAATATATTTGAGTGAAAGCCCAGATAACATCTGACGGGGTTGTGTCACTTTTCATCATATTAAGGTCCAATCCCTTCGAAACACCGCAAATGCGACCAGCCGCAATACTGGCAACGCATGTGCCATGCTGCCCACGGTCATCGTCGTCAGTTGTTCGCTTGACTCGGGGTGATAGGAACCATCTCAGAGGCCCGTCGAACTCCTACAATGCTTCAGCTCGCTTGCGTGTTCTAAATGCAGGGGGACCAACATTGATACTTGGGATCAATTGAAGTCCCCCCTCAATGACATAAAATCTTGCTCTGTCTTTAGGATAGCCGCTGTACACATAGTTCCTAAGTGTCTTGACATTGTACCCCCGGGCTTGGGAGACAAAACGTAAGTCCTCCACTGCATTGGGTTGTCACGTGCAGAGTTGAATTCGCTCCCCTAAAGTGGACGGGGTTTGGACTGGGCGCTCTCTGTCTAAAGACGACGGGTGTGTTGAGTTGGATTTGTAACTTGGTCTGTCTGTCAGCTTAGCGAAACACACTCCGCGAGATCGTTACTTCTGGAAACCTCCTTCGAATCACTGCATCTGAACCGTACGGAACATTGATGAGCCAGTAGCCCATCCCGGGTTCAATCGATTTAGATTCTATGACGCCAGGTGCAATTTCTCTCAAATACATGTCAACTCTGTTGTTCAATTCGATATCATCTGTAAAGAACACAATGTATTCTGACGTGCCATTTAGATTTGGCGCCAGGATCGTTGATTCATTTGTCGGGAAAAGCGCGTCTAGACTCTGTGGAATACACGTAACGAGTGTGATGAGGCTTTGGAAGCCAAAGGCAACGACTAGAAGGCGCATATTTGATTTTCAAAGCGAGTCAATCCACTCGTATTCAGGTGTGCAGCGCTTCTTCCTGGCGAGGGATGGGACAACATTTTATGTTCAACGCACGAGCAAAACATATTCTATTTCTGTCATGCTAGAGCCTTTCAACAACGCATACCCCAACATGCACTGGAGAGGAGGATCATGCAATCTTGCCATCCAATAAACCAAGACTACTGCTATCCCTCGGACTTTTGTGAGAACAACAGAAGTATGTAGCAAAGGACAATAGGGGGGGTTCGACTGCTGTCGCTTCCATCATGCAAGGTCCTACCCGACCATAGCCTTAGTCAAGTCTGCCATGTGCACTTGCGCAGATGGCAGTTACTCTGTTGTTGCGAGGTGTTTTGGATTATCCCTGGGGGAATAAACTCCGCAGAAATACAAATATTCCCAATCATCGAATCAAAGTCTTAGAGTCTCAAAGAACCTCTCGCTCCATCATGTCTTGTCATGACATATTGGATTTCCTCCATTCCACTAAGAACTTCGACATCGATTCTCTAAGTCAACTTCTTCCCAACCACCACCTTCTCTCGCTTGTGTCTCCGGTCGCCGACTCCGTCTAGTTTCTGCCTGCTCCTCTCTGACCACCATCTTTTCGATCATGATGTTTGCCCGCAATACCTCTCAAAAAGCACCTCAACAACCCCCCTGCCTTCGCCTCATCACGAGGAAAAATCCTCTTCGTCTTCCGCGTATACCTCACTAATTCCTCCACCGTTTTGAAGACTTTTACTTTGACCTGTTTGACGGGACGATTTTCAATGACGGCGTTGAGCATTTCGACTTTCTGCAGCCTACCGGCGTCGAGGAGGTCAATTAGATTGACGTGTTTCTTGCTCAACGCCTGCGAAGTCTTTAGCAAAAGGAACAGTATCACTCGCGAAGATTTGAGGGTATAATGTCTTCTACGTACCTTCTTCAACTTCGTCAAGCTCTCAGGAGGCTCTTCAATACCCACGAGTAGGCATATACGGCTCCAAGCCTGATAATCATGTGGATCGAAACCAAAAGTCGCATTGAAGGTCTTGATCAAAGCATCGCGGAACGCATCGGAAGCTTTTTTGAGGTCTGGATTCTGATTTTTCTTATTTTTCGGCCAGTTTTGGGATCGGCACAGCCGGTGGAACTCACCGACTGACGGTTGGCGAGGATCGTATTTGAAAGGAGGGTATTTGGCAAAAAATGCTGCTAAGGGATCGATATCTGGTCGTTCTTGGCTATGAGTCTGTTCGAATTTTAGCACAGGAACTAGCAAATGGCTATTATGGGTTGGCTTGACACCTACTGCTGGCGTTACAGGACTGTTCACTCTAGGGTCGTCGTCCGGTAAAGGCGGAGGGGTAGTCGGCGTAGTTGAGGATTCAGCATGAGCGTCCTCTCCAGACACATTGGTATCATTTGCTAGATCGTCCTGCATTGTGAGGTTATTGAGTCCTGAATCTAAACGTTCCATGTCTATAGGCTTTGCTCAAGCTCCTCAAAATATGGACAGAGACTTCAAAGCGTTATCTGAAATCCTATTTATGTAGAGAGCTTACGGGTGCTGGACCGTCAAGCTCAACACAGATAAAAAAACAGTCCCTGAATGAAGTCTGGCAAAGCATTGAAGCTGAGTAGGCTTGTGTGGGAAGATGGCGAACTGATGAACGGAAAGGATATAGGAGATTAAGCAGAGGACAAACATGAAGCACCTGCCCGTCTGTGGCAAAGTAGCATAATCGGCGACTTGCGGTGAGCACACCAATCACGGTTTGTAAACATGTTTGTCCTTATCTTATGCACTGATAAGCAATGTGACACGTGTAAGAGCAGGCATCTTCCACGGCTGTCCACCTGCCTTCTACTGCTATTCCATTGGCGAGCATTCTACCAGCTTGGCTTGTAATATGGCAGCCACACTTGAAGATAGATCGCCCTACGCCTGTGCAGCTGAACTAGAGCAAACAAAAGCGATAGCCAAGATTCGGAGCAGCAGGCCCGTGTAACAAGACGACAGGCTAATGCAGGTACGCGTTCATAGCGTCACTCGCTCACGGACCACATTCATTAGGCAAGCTATCACCTTATGAAATCATATGTATATCTATCTTTGACCTCTATATTAGAACATCCGCTTCGTTTCAGGTCATATCGCAAATCAGTATGTTAAACCTTGCCAAGTTTTTCTATCTGGCAAACAGCCAATCCATCGACTTTCGCCACTCAAATACACCAAGAAGATTCTAATTTCCTCGAATCAATGCGAGTTCACCTGCAAGCTGATTTCGAAGGATTGGCTACCAGATTCTAGGAATGTTTAGAGATGCCACATTTTCGAAGTTCCATGTCTACCATCCTACCTCAGATATTCTCGATGTAACATGCGGTTGATGCCTCTGTATTCGATAAGCTTCTTACGCTTCCCCTTACCATATAAAATGAATATCCTAGACAAGATCAATCACCTTCTTCAATCAGCATTATAAGCAACCATTCAAGAACTTCATTCTCCAGCTAACTCTTTTGTGCCGTTCTCAAAAGCCAGCCAGCCCTGGCAACGCAACATGTTGAAAGGTTCTCTAGCTACACGGATTGATGAAATCCTGAATTTCCAGCATAACTAATAGAAATTAATCAGCTGTGTCCTTAGTCTAAGCGTACCTGTCCGAGACAGCCTAATTGCGGTGCAGAGTATACGAGCCAACTTCGTGTGAAGCAGCCTTGAGTCCAGAACACAATGACTTAAACCTGCAAAAGGCCATTCAGACAACTCGCATCCAGATCAACGGTGGTACGGCTAGGTAGTTTCGCGACCTCCTTGCGTTTATTGTTTCTGGTTCAAGATGTGAGAGATTGATTTTCGACGGGCCTTTAGTAGCTATGAGAAGGGTGGAGAGAATAAACAGGAGGCAAGTTCGAGGCATTTAGACTGCCTTATGGTGGTTTGATGATTTGTGTTCCTCTCTTATTGCCAAGATGGCCAGATGGAGGGTGCAAATTAGTGGTCTGCAAGAGAGGAGATGTAACGCTGGCATTTGGGAGAAATGAGCTTGCGTGAAAAATTGCGAAGGACTTGTGCAGACTACGTACTCCCCTGCCTCAACCCCTCAACACCCTTCGCAGCAACAACTTCCAAAGCAAACCCAAATGCTCTAGCATACCACCCTCTACTCGCCCAGCTCCACTCAATCGCATGCCCACCACCCTTCACAATCCCACTCTCAAACCTCTCACACTTCCCAAAAGCATTCTCGAACTCCCCAACTTTCTCCTCCGTAGCGTCCCACAACCAATCATGCTCGCCCATCCCATACATAACCGGCACCTCCACATCTCCCGCGTAATTCTTCCAAATATCCCACCAGCCGCCGGATAAGCCATCGTGCAACTCCTCCTGGAACATAGGCGTCATCTGGCCTTTCTCCGTGAAGTTGAAGATCTCTAGATCGGCAGCTTGGAGCACAGGTTCATTGACCATCATGATGCGGCGTAACTTGATCTTGGCTTCTGTGTCGTCGGTAGCGAAAACGGCTTTTTCCGGGCGAGGAATGAATTTTGCGCCCCAGCCTGAGCAGACGATGCCTCCCAGTGGGTAGATTAGTGCACTTTGCCCATCATTCTCTCTGCGGTTCCCTCTCGCGTACAGCGCGGCAGCAACGAGGGCGCCAGGCGTCCCCAGGCTGTGGCAGAGTAAAACGACGCAGTTGCAGTGATTGGGCTTGCCGTAAGTCTCCCACAACGCGGGCAGTATTCTCTCATGCAGCCATTGGCCGTCCTCTTGCTGGTAAGTAGTGCTCTCCGGAAGCGGTAGTGATTAGCTCGTGCCTATGTAGTTTGGATTGTTGATGGAGACAAAGGGTATGTTTAGTGCCGCAGATGGTAGAGATGCTGTGTAATCCTCATTGAGATCAAAGTAGTGCGCGTTGCCAGTACCTCCATGTATCCCTATGATTAGTGGTCGGAATTTTGGCGCTGGGGTGTCAGTGTTAGTAGGGGGAATATGGTGGATGCCTGATAGGGTGGCGTTGTCGGCGAGGGGGAGAGTGAAAGGCTGTAACTTGGAGGACGGAAAAGACATAGACAAGAGACTTGGACAATCAGTTAGACATACCCTGCTACTTGAACCTCAGTGTCGAGAGACTGAAATACGGGTTGAGAAGTTGAATATCAATATGTGAGGTTGCGTCATCTGCTGAAAGCGCGTATCAGTTGCTGTTAAACATTGACCTAGTCTCTTAGGCGGATGACCGGTGAAGTGTATTTGGTATCTTAGCCTTTGCAGGATTTATAAGAATGAGGACCGAGGCAGTAAAAAAGGAAACCCACTCCGCTCGAAGCCCAACGATCATACAATGCTTCTGGGACAGCAAATGAGCAGCGTCATGGAGAACACGCTGCCAGGAATTTGTTTTCGAGACTGATAGCATCTATATTGCAGGAATCGATATGCTGAAATCCCTAGTGCTGAATGACATGACGTCTCCACGCTTCTGTAAACGCAAGCGCGCTACACTTATCCCGTATCAATCCGGTATCCGTGGTTGACACTTTTACCCCACCTACTCCCACGTTAGCAGCAACACAGTCCATACCTCGCTTAGAGACAAGACGTCCATCCACGAAAATCACGGGCCTCCCACCTCATCAACCACCTCCGTCTTTGCAAAAATACAGACAACGAACACCTACATCCCTCTCATTAATTCTCAAGGACAGCGCTCGCTCTCGAAGGCCACCTACATCCCAGACTGCTCCGAAGTCAGCAACAAACGGTCTATACTTCGACGAGTACAATCTTCGCAACCCCCGTCAGCATCGGTATAGCATCCCCCGAGTCCAAAAACCTGTACGAGACTCACTGACTCCATATCAAGGACATCACCTCCCGTTCAGTCTTATCGTCATCGAAATTATGACTCCTGGAAACCGTCTCGCGACCGGTAAGTGTACGACATTCCCCCGACTCACCGTGTCTAAGCTCATCGAACAGGTCGAGATCACGCTCGCCCGCCAAAGCTGCGGTTGTGAACAAGCAACCACCCAGACGCACTTCCTCTCGAGACAGGTTTGGGCGCCCACTGTGGGTACCTCCCAAATTGAAGTTCCCACATTTGACCCAAAGAGTGCTGACACCTCTGCTAGGTACCAAGATCGCAATTCCGCGCCTCATCGTCGATTTAGCAACCAAGACTCTCCTCCCAGCATCAAGCAAGAAAACGCCCAGCCCACCACCAGCCCCAAGCGACATGGCGCCAAAGCCACGAGACAGAGAGCGTAAGCCCCACGACTTCCCTTTCCGCATCCCTTACCCTACCTCATTCTTCCGCTATCACTCTCTTTCCAAACCTGCCCGATATCTCCCTCTTTCCGAATATCTTCCTGACATCCTCTTAGTGAACGCATGCGCGAAGCTAGACGTCCAGTCCTCGACAACAGCTTACCGGGCCTCTCAACCACCGCAAGCGAATATGTTCGCCACATGGACGATCCGGGTGGGCTCTCAGTTCGGAAGCTGGGTCCTGCACTCCCACAGCCTGTCGCCATACCTCCAGTCCTCAAGCACGAGATTGCGTTGCCTTTTCGACCGTCAACGGCTCGTCAGCCCTTCGATGCATCTGAACCACCAGTCTCTGACCCTCTTGGCCTGGAAAATGAAACGCCCATGTTCAAGAAAGAAAATGAGAGCAATACCACAAGCAGATTCTCGCAGCTCGAAATCGAAAGGTAGATATTCGCTATGCCATCCGTCGCAGAGCTGAACTGGCTGTCAGTGAGGGAAGTCTAACAGACATAGCAAAGTAGCTTCAGAGAATCACCCAAGGGGTCACAGAGCATATTTGGTCCGCAAGCCATCTCCTCATTCAGATCGGCATGAAAATTGACCCACAAACCAATTCAACAACGCTTACCCAGCCATCTCACCCTCATTCGCCTGCTGTCCCTTCCCTCCCACACTCACCGGCTCCTCACTCTCCAAAACCGCCTCCAGCACCGCACCCACCCCTCCTTTCACACTCTCCACCGCCTCTCCCAACTTCCCCTCCAATTCCTCCACCGTGCTCGCCTTCCCCGCCCACAGTCTCCCCCCCGCACTTGCCTTCGCAATCCCCGCATAATCCGGCCCCGGCTCAAACTCAATATGCAACTCCCTATTACTAACCCTACTGCCCTCCCCCTCCGGATGCACAGCCAGCAGACTGCGTCTTGGTGCATTCCAGCCCTTGTTATTAAGCACGACCGTCAGAACAGGAAGGTTGTATCGCTGACTGATCCAGTAGACGCTGCTAGGGACGCTGAAGAGGAAAGTGCCGTCGCCGACAATTTGGCATAGGAAGCGTTGCTCGCCGCGGTCTTTGGTCGCGAGCTTTATACCGAGCGCGGCGCCGCCGGACCAGCCTAGGCCGCCGCCACCGCAGTTGAGCCAGGTTCCTGGGATGGTGGGCCGGAGTTGGTCGGCTATGAAGGGGGTTAGAGTTACGGCTTCGATGGCGAAGATGGTGTCCGAGGGTACGAGACGGCGGATTGTGGCTGCGAGGTAGGAAGGGCTGAGGTTACCAGACGGGGGAGCTTGGGCTTGTTGCTCGGCCAATTGGTTGCGCTTTGATTTCTGATCGATAAGACTCTGCCTACGTTTTGGGGCGAACCATTCGTTGTGATCAGAGTGGAGAGATAAATTTTTCCGCCTAATTTGGTTAAAAGCAATGGCCGCATCAGCTTTCCATCGGCCTTCGCTCGGTAGGTAGAAAACCGGCATCTGCTGTTTGAGCGGGTCTGAATCAATGTGGAAGATGCGAGCCGATGGCTTAGGCTTGCAGCGTGTTGGAATCCAGGGGACGTCACAGTGCGCGACTAAGATTACATCTGCCGTGGTGACGCTTTCGTCTATACCGTATCTCAAGCCGATGTAACTTTGATGGTCATTTGGCATGCACATGTCGCTGCCACCAGTGTCAAGAATACCGAGATTAGGAAATGTGTGAGCAAGGAATATTAATTCTTTAACAGCTGCGTGATCTCTCCCGCTGTAACCGGTGATCACCAGTGGCTCCTCAGCTTGCTTGAAAGCTTTTGCAATGGTATGCACGGCTTCTTCTGGTAGCGCTGCAGGACCAATACCCTCCCACATCCTCTTTTCCAGCGGATAGCTTTCGATCTCTTCTTCCATAGCTTCTCGTGCACCTACGAGGTACACTGGGCCTTTAGGATCACTCATAGCGAACTGATAAGCGCGGCCAACCATCTGCTTAATATTGACCCCACGTCGGATCTGGACACCATGCTAGCGTTAGCTTTTCTCGACGGCAAACATTGATTACTTGTGAAACCCTGGCCCTGATCTGAAGCCTCAAGATAACATACCTCCCCACTATATCGACAGTACTGTTTCAATATCGCCCCTTGGTCAGGTACGTCCTGTATCCAATGAATATATTCCGTCCTGCTCCCCCTTAACTCGCCTTCACAAGTGTATGGACTCAGGCCCGCAAATATCAACACCGGCGCTCTTCCACAGCTGGCGTTATGGACTGCCGCGCCCAGTCCTTGGGTCCCTACATCCACATGGACGATCACGCATTGAGGCTCATTTGTATAGCGAGCGTAACCATCAGCCATGGAGAGGGCAACCATCTGACGGCGGCGTCAGTCGAGTGTAGGCTGCATAGCGGGTAGAGCAGTGTACTTCGTTTGGACATGTTACAATGTTGGGGAAACGATTTGGCTTATCTCTTTGTCCGCGTACGATGGCTTCGAGGAGGGAGGGATGGTCAGAGCCTAGGTTGACGAAGCAGTGTTTGATGCCGAGCTGGGTGGCTTTAGTATGCGTACAAATGTTTTCTCCAGGGGGGGGAGGAAATGGCTAGAGAAGAGCTGGAAGGGCTAAAGAAGATGATAGGATAGGATGAGGTAGAATGCTTACCTCCCACAGTGCCTCGAAGAAGGCATCTGATGCTGTGTATCTCCTAATTGAGGAGTTAGCAGGACGGATGTGGGACGAGGGTGATAGTAGGGCAGTCTGTACATTGTCAGAATTACGCTCTATTGAGGCTAAATTGAGGTTGAAGAGCCAGTCAAGGCGGCTTCCCAGGACACCAATGGCAAATGCACAAGCCTGTTTGAGAGAAGACCTGCCGTAAGATGAAGTAGTCGCGAGCCATGGTGCCGGTAACGGGGCACATGGCAGAGTGATCCAGCTATTCCACACGAGGAAGGAGCTCTCCGCAATCCTTACTGCGGTTGACGGATACCAGTCTCCCTAGCGCCGGAGACAGCCCTAATCCTTAGGCGACAAGTCGACCGGACAGTCTGCATACTATGTATCCGTGATATCAAATACGGAAGTTAGATCCCTTAGAATTTAGCGCGAACCCCCTTAAGCAGGCTAGCTTCAGGGCATGCTTCTAGGCCATCCGGAAGCGTACATTCCACACAAGATGCGCATAATAGATACTATCCCCTTGACCCGCCACCTCTTCTACCCCTTTCCGAACGTCAAATATATCTGGTAGAACTAATAGCTGCGCAAACGGTACGAGCCTCCCATTAACGGACAGATTCTGTCACGCAGATGGGAAGGCAAAGGAACGAAGACTTGTTGTGTGAAAGCTTTGCGAGAAGCAGTGCTTAGAGATTACGATTATAATTGAAAGCTATGCGACTTACCGGTCGAGCCGCATTTCCTTCCAGAGACACATATCCCACGTCGGAGTATTCCCAGCGGATTATTAAATCCAAAGTGCATCCAAACTTTTCGGGGAAACCTGACGGCTATCTATACTACTCATCATCCGAGAGCTAGCGAGAGATCCGGTAGCCTATATCAAAGTACGTCTTTACGTTATTGGAAAGCTTTCAACAAAGATGGTACAGTACTAGCATTCTCATACGATTAAATGCTTGGTAACCTTGCGTATGCTGCCGAGAACACTGGGATACAGCTCAATGATCTATAACGGGTTTCACAGATCACTCTACGGAACTAAATGGAGGCTGGTGGGAATGGATCAGTTTGGATGGTAAGTCTAGGGCCTTCAAATTTGGGCCTCGAGGAAGGTTTGAGGACAAATCTCATCCAGATCCCTGGCGGCGCCGTCCATCTCCAGGGAGATTTCACGCCACATTTAGATCATCTAAAGTCATACAACAGCAGGCGATCGAAGTGGCAGCAGAGACTGATCAATGTTCAAAATAGTCGATCAGAAAGGGAGATCCGCGGTAACGCTGACAACTTTTCCAGCGTCGGTTGAGAATGTGCAGAGCTATCTCGCGGAACAACATCCTATGGGTCTGCTCTAAATAGCTAAGAGATCAGACGGTTTGATGCTTTATCACTGGTGCCTTTACCTGATTATTTCAATTACCACAAGAGATCGAGTCGAAGCTTGCGTCGTGTCGCGAAGCTGAATTGCATCATATCTGCCCCTCCTCCCCATGCAACCTAAATCTTCCGATCGAAGCAACATGGTGAGACGTGTGTTGGCGAGACACAAGGAAGCTTGGGCAGGCAGACATGTCTAATAGCTCGTGGGTCGAAATTTTCTTCGTCCTTCGGTCAACAGGTTCTACTTCATCGAACCCTTCCTGCTAGTCTGTTTCTACGTTATGTGTGTGAGACAAAGTCAATCCTCTCTACTTTGCACAACTTACTTAGCCTCATTTCTTTGTTCGGTGGTACTTCTGTAAAAAAGCTTATTTTGTGTCTCCTCATATGTGTCCTCTCAGGTCCGAAGAAAGATGGGCATTTCTGCTTACGCGAATGGCGCGTGGTAGTAGCTCGTTGGAAATCATTCCGTTGTTGGTCCGCGCTACCATTGCCACAGATCTCCCAGAATTGTCCCTAGCGAGTGTTATTTTCTGCTCAGCAAGACAGAAAGCTCTTGAGGTTACGTGAGGTAGACAATTTTAACATAACTCGCAGAACGTTCTGGCCACATAAATCTAGGTCAAAGTCAGTATACCAAGATTTGTGACGGGCGTCGAGACAAGAAGATCACAGTTGTGCCCCTCGTCCAATCAGCCCCTTAGAGGCTACGAATGGCTCTCACGTGTCAGCAAAGATTGCCTTCAAACCCTGAACGCCAATAAAGAGTACATGACTTCAATCATGAAGGTCGTACGAGCTTCATGCGCGACTCAGTCTGCGTCATTTGGTTGTGCTTGCAGAACTGCAGACGTCAAGCCACGTCTCTGGTAGACAACTATGTAGTAGCACAAGCTGATAAAAGTTGCTTGTTGTGCAAAGGCTTGGGTATAAAAAGTGCTTGCTATCCCCAGAAACCGCTTGTCTCAACAAACTTCCCCAGTCTAATTTTCAGAAGAATAAGCAGTTGAAAGGTAAGTGCCCGCTGGATATTTTATAGAACTGACCTAGATCACTAATATCTTGTTCCAGAATCAACAACGTATCAAGCATACTCGAAAATCCTATTTTCACCATGCCTCCTCCAGGACGAAGTTCGCACAAAGGGTTCCGAGAGCGGATGAGCGAGCAAGCAGCCAGAGAGAAAGAAAAGGCCGTTGTTGAAGAATTCCGTGGCCCCATCGAGGGACTCAAAGCTGAGTTGAAGGATGCGAGGCAAGAACGAAGTCGAGATTGGGACCAAGAACTTGAAGACGAAATCAAAGATATTGAGAGGGATTTGAAGGATTTGAAGGCGCAGAAGAAGGAGGCCATTGATGAAGCTTGGGAAGATCATGATCGTCGTTATTATGATGATCGATGGGACCATTACTCGCAGAAAACACGGGAGCGCTGGGAGGAGAAGCATGGGATTGGGGCCTTCCAATGGCGGAGTACTGGTTATGAAGACCCTTATGGCTTTTGAGGTGACCCTACGAACTTGAAGAAGATGGTGTAGCATAAGACGATAGCTGTAACACGTAGAACATCTCAAGTTATCCCGTGAGATTGTGTGTGGATAAAGGCAATCATTCTACCCTTCTTCTTGCATTCCTTTTCCAGGAGCTCCTCGAACTTAAAGACCAAAGTCTTATCCATCCTCTTCAACTTTGCTTTCTTATGCCAATCGCTGCGCCATCATAAAGTCGTACAGCCAGCGGATGACAAGCCAGCAACTGTTGTGAAAAATACTGCACCACACGGCCTTAGTATGCCGTTTGCACCATTAGACATCACTTGGCAAAGAGACTTCTACCTTAATCCTTCGAGCTCGCGCCAGCTCCGAGCAAGCTGCTCTTTATATCCGTTTGAAAAGAAAGAAGTGTCTCAGTCCTACTTCGTCCTGTTCCCGTGCAATATTCGTCGACAGAGTTCCTGCAAGGAAACATTGGATAGGAGATGCCATCCCCAAGCGTAGTGCAGCTTGTACTGCTGGATCATCGCTGCAGAGCCGCACAACCTGGTTGTCGTACCGCATACATTGAGGTGGTACGTCCTGCAATGCTAGGTATAGAGAGTCAGTATAAAAGATGGTGCTGTCTCCCATAGTCGCCGATATCTCATCCCAATACTCTGGAGAGCAGAAAAGGAAGTCATTTGGATAACCTCCTTGAAGTGGATAAAAATCAGCATTCTTCTTCAAATATCTCATCTACATAGGAAATAGCAGATCATTGGTGCCATCTAGTCGTCTTGAGTCCAAAGGGCAGTCCCATACCACCATCCACCAAGTAATGCCCTTCGAACTCACCAAAGACTACCGGTGCGGCTGCGACCTAGACCCAAGCACACGTACCAGTGCCCAACAGGAGGCATGCAGGCAACGAGCCATACGCGAAGAGAAACGGGTGAAGTCGAGTTATAAGCATCAAATCGACCTGCTGTTCTCCGACATAGCAGAATGCAAACGGGAACGGGATAAGCCCGATAGCGACTTCTTCTGCTGGGTTGATCAAATCGAAAGTATGCAGCAGTCGATTCGGGATCTCCGCTACGATCGTGCTGATGAGGCCGGTGCATGTTGGGATCTTTATGAAGAGCATTGGTCCTAAACCGCCAGAAATTCGTGATTGAGTATTGGGGAAAGAGCAGAGGGCGTGTGGGCAGAGGACAAAGTTGGTTGAAGTGTTGCATTGATGTTAAGAGATGAATAAGCAGAGGAAGTAGAATGACGCCGTCGAACCCTCTCGAGTGACCAGCAATGTGTGGACTTCTATCACAGCTTTCTTGTACTGGAATTGAGCGCAGGCATGGGGGGTTCTGGTGATACCGAAATAAGAGAAACATGAACAAACCTCCTAGTCCCACTTGAAAGTCACCTGCGTCATACCACTTTTCTCTCCATTCTGTAGGTTGACCACTAAATCCTCTTCGCTCTCGCTCTTCTTCACCACCCTTTCATCACCAGGCGCCATTCTGCTGACGTCAATAGTATTCTTGATAGCTTTGCCGTCAATACGTGGTGCATTGCTGACTTTCACTGTACCACCCGAATGGTCACCAGCCTCCAATTCGAAGGTGATATGCATGTTCTGACTGGAAGTCTTCAACGGGCGTTTTGATGAAATAGTATGAGTGAGGGGAAACTCCCACGAATCGACTGTCGATGGCGAAGACGGAGGTCCAATTGTCGCCTGTGACGAATGTTGGTCAGAGCCATCTTGGGACGCAAAGGACGAAGATGACCCCGAGAATACATTGGACGGTTCGATTGATGGGCTTGAGTGGTGCTTAGACTGTGGCGCAAAGCGCTTCGCAGGGTGGAGAGAATCGATCGATGTATCTTTCGCGCTTGATCGATGGCTACGAACATCATTTGGCTTGGGCTTTAAGGCAAGTTCCTTTGATGACGCATTTGCATGCTGTGACTGCGGCACCTCTGTGACAGCTGGAAGGCGCGACGCTGCCAGTTGCGCTGCCAAGATTGCAACAGAGATGGAGGAGCTTTGATGGCTGGGTATCGTTCCCGCCTCTGAAGGTAAAAGTGATCTTGGTACGCCTGTTGGTAAAGTGGCGTCACTTTCATTGGGAAGCACAAGCTTGACAGGTCTTATACTTGTGCTCTGCTCAGCTTTCTCTAAAGCAAGACTGAGTTCAGCGTCTATGCCTGCCAGCACTCGCCGAAATTTGAGGCGTTGTTCAGTCAGCGGTAATCCATTGAAAACATCAGGCACAGTCCACTGGTCGTACAGTCTCCCGTGCGTCCTAGTGACGAAATATTGATTATCTTTGTGAATAAAGAGACTGCACAGGTAGCAAGCCGATTTGCTCCCGCCTATAACGCGCGGCGAGTTTTGAGTGGTCGGATTCAGAGCGTGGTGGACAATCAATTGGATCTCAGCATGCACTCGGCAAGCTAAGGCAGGCGAATAAGGCGAAGCAGGCAATTTCTGTGGTGAATAAGCTGGCAGCTGTTGCCCTTCTATTTGCCTAAAAAGGCTGCTATATCTTCTTGCAGCATCTGCCATGCTCTCACATATTGTCCAGTAACGAGCGATTTTCTTGATTGGCCGAAATTTGCTGTTCTCGAGAGTTTGATCTGCTTTGAGCAGCTGCACTGCTCTCAAGCACAAACGATGGCTCTGAAGAATTATGGCTCTTAATAATTGGTGTTCAGAAGTCGATTCAGGTACACAGCTATCAGCACCGAGAAGGAGAGATTGTAGAGCATCCGCTTCGTCTCTGAGTTCAAAGAGTACCTTTCTGTTACCGGTGGAGACGTAAATTTGTAGCATTTTGCGTAATTGTGGAGCTCCCTTTTGTTCTGACCTTGATGGCTTCCAGAGCTTCGAACGGATTTTTCCATGAATGCGAAGCCGGTGAAACTTAACGATAGAATCGATCATGCGCTGTTGACATCTCTCACGCGACAGTGCTGCAGAAGAAGGTTGGTCATCATGTTGTTACATACAGCAAGGACGCACTTCGCTTTGCACAGTCTCTCAAACAGACGAGGATCTCGTCGAACAGGAGCTTCACCGTTGGCAACAATCGCTCATTGGCAGCTACGTAGACCTTCAATGATCCACGTCCACGATCCTCTTGCAAAGTCGCCGCAGAGACAGTGCGTTGTTCCTCCTTGAAAGAAGCGAGCAGAGCGAAGTCATCGGCAAGCTTTCTCTCTATTTCGAACGGCAAAGTGTATTGCGCATCGGTTGATCTCGTCTCATTTGATACAATTCTTCTGTGTGTGAGCTTGCCCCCTGGAAGTTCATTGATTCTCTTCAGGTCTGCAACTTTCTTTCGGAACGCTTCGTGTCCAACGCTGGTCCATATGGAATCCTTAGGTTCGGCAGTTGTCACTTGCAGTACTTCTGTCATGATGAAAAGTCCTGTGGCCCAAGCGTCGTTCGTGAAGATAGGTGAGCTGTCTCATGCGCTCCTTAAAGATCTACCAATATCATTGTGAATTATAAAGCATAGCGAAGGTCGCTGAGGCCGTCAATCGGTAGAATCATAGCAAAAGCCTAGATGACCAGAGACAGTCGCTATGCTTGGCCATGAAGCGAGTAACATAGGTTCAAATCCTGGGCACGCTATGATTCGTCGACAACGTCATGCAGCCACGCACGGATGGATCAATGAGAGTGAAGCAACAATATGCAGCTGCATGTAGCCTCACCTTCCCCGCCATACGTAGGAGAGCTGTGAATACTCATCTCCTCAATGAAGAAACGTCATTCTTATTACACAATGGGGTTTATGAGTTGACATGGTGATATTATTAGACTAAATGAGAATTTCGGTGATTAAGAGGTTGAAGAGGAAGGTGGGATGTCCAAGTCAACATTTATTAAGTGCGCTTAGCGACGCACCAATCAGGAGTAAGTAGAAGCTTATGTAACAGTCGATGGATAAGGCTACTGACTTTCTTCCATCTATTGATTCAGGCTCAAGCTCAAGCTCAGTTTGCAAATGTCACCTTATGTTAAATAACAGGCTGCGTAGCCGACACACCGTCAATGCGCTGCAAAGGTGTCAGTACCTTAAATATCAAGATATATTGATGTAGACCTACCAACTGCACCTAAGGACCCTCTATGATAAGCTCTACACGCTGTTATGAGTTGGTTAATGGCGTACTAGTTCATGTCGGCAGGATCCTCCAGGATGTTACATGCTTTTCGACTTTGTCTTTTCCGCCGACGCCTGGGAGGACCAAGGACTAGTTAAACTTATTGTTGTGAGATCTGTATCCCCACCATGTTCGCGTACATATGGCTCAAGGAGCGCGTGATTGCACGGTAGAGCTTCAAAGCAATGCCATGATTATCCAGACAAGGCTCATCGCTGTAACCCCAATGGCATGGTCTCTCAAGAATTGCCTTCGGCATGCAGACCCTTCGAACGGCACCACCGCCGTCTCCTGAGGCCCGAATCCGCTCATCACCCATCCCCCAATACCCACAGATCCAGTGGTGCTGCTCGGCCCCGTTCCCGACGCACTCGGAGGAATCAACAGTGGTGTTCCAGAAATGGTGATCACCCCACCCTTGCCAACAGTCTTATCGTTGATAACGTACTTTCCATCAGCAATTGCGGTGAACGTGTGTCCTCCCACCACAAGCTCAGATGCTTTAGGTCCAGTAATGGATACACGAAGTAAAGTTTCGGTAGTGCTGCCCACAACGTACTCCGAAACTTGATCGTCGACAGAGATTCGCGTGCTGTTAACCGTAATGACGTGGCCAGGCCAAAGGGTTTGGCTACCAATCTCGAAGCCTGAGCCGGCGTTCGCTGTGTATGACTTCCCTTTGAACACTAGGGTTGGCGCAGTAGTGGGTAGAGGGGTTGGTAAAAGAGTTTGACTGCTTGATCCTATGATTGCGGTTGCGCCATTAGGGGAAAGGGAGATCGATGTGCCTAAGATGGTAATCACGCTGCCTGGTGTGAGTGTCTGATCACTTATCGTTAATCTAGAGCTTGTATCTGCTGTGTAGGTTGAACCACCGAATGTCAACGTGGGCGAAAAAGAAGGCTTGAACGAGTCTGTGGGAGTAGCGAGTGGCAAGATGGCCTGGCTGCTCGAGCCTAGCACTACGCTCCTCCCGTTTGGGGAGAGAGATATCGGAGTGCCTGAGACTGCAATTGCGCCGCCGGGTGTGAGCTTCTGGCCTTGAATAGCAAACGCAGAGTCGACGTCAGCGGTATAAGTCTGCCCGTCCCAAGTCAACGTTGGTATGGCTTTCTGTCTAGAAGGCGCTTTTGGGGCGAGATTGATTGGGACAGGTGTGCCGTCTTTGTGTATAGCTGTTGCTGATATAGCCAGTGAGTATACGTGGCCGGCAGTAGTGACTGGAGGTCCGCCAGGCTGCATTACGCCTATGACAGGAAGACTGTAGTGGGAAGAGGTGTCTGGTAAGATCGTCGTGCCGTGAACCATGAGCGAAGGTGCAGCATTGTTCGCAAGCCTTGTGAATGTTGGAATTTCTCCATTGGCGCCCAAAACATTTGTTGCGGCTTCGCTGTTGCTTGGCCCCTCAGGTTGCTTCGTTGGCGTGTCGCTCGCTGATGGTCCCACCGAGCTTATATTCTCGTCCTGCACATGTAGCATATTTTCTTGGATTTTGCTTGAGTTAGTCTCACCGTCAGCCTCGCTCTCAGAATGTTCTTCACCGGAATCCGGATGGAATTCGTGGTTTCCAGTAACTTCGTCGTCGGAATGATCGTTCGCTGGCGGATCAGCTGGTTGGGTTGCAACGACTGCATCTGGGCTTTTCACATTGTGTGCAGAAGCATCATGCTCAGGATCTGATCCGGCTACCGGATCGACATCTTTTGGACTTTCGTTATCAAGACTGGGACCTCCGGTAGGAATCATTGATCCAGCTGGCTCTTTGGTGGCTTGGGGCAACGGAGCAAGCAGACTACCTGCAGGTGCAGCTGATGGCGCTACATTAGGATCGAGGGATGTGGCTAAAGCAGCCCCTGCCTCCAGCGTTCGTGGGGGATCAAAAATCGGTTCGAAAGCATAGGTGGTGCAAGATTTCCAAGCCTTTTCAAACTTGCCGAACTGCGAGAAGGGATGTATTAATGTCGGAAAGCAATGTTCTGGGGTTTGGTATAAATCATCAACGTATGCTGAATAAAGGCTAGAACAGCTGGGTATAGAGTTTTGGCTTTCGTCTTCACCACAGATGGAGCCTGCATGTGCACTTCTGTAGCTACTGATGGCGCTGCAATTCGACCAGAGGTCCGCATAATTCATCGTATCGTAGTTATTATGTTCGGGCGCGGTGCTGAGTTCTCCTGGTGCGAAAGAAAGGGTCAATGACGCATAGGAGTTGCCCAATCTCCCACATTCATTAGTCGCTTCGACATTCTTGAATACAACATACGCACTTGGTGAGATACTGTGCATGCCTGTATGAGCTCTAATTCTTGAGCACGAGAGCGACAGGCTGCCTACCTACAAAGTGAAATCATTCTCGACTATAGTCGTGATGCTTGCAGAAGCCGCTGGAGTGGGCCAATACAAAAGCTGTGCCTCCTTGACTGATATATAGCAGAATTGAGTGTCACAGCATGGAGGAGAAAGATCTGGTTCCCATAATTTCAAGTCGCTGGTGGTAGTGATACTGGCTGTAGCTGAGTACCGACTGAAATCTGACGAAAGACGGGAATGGCAAATGCTTGAGACGTTTGAACCGACGCCCGATAACCAGGGGCCGGAAGACTCAATATGATAGATATTCAAAGGTGTAGGCCATTGCTCTTTCTTGCACCAGATGCTATCAAAAAGACTGGGGGATGTCACATCATAACAGACTCCATGGTTGTCTACTGTTGTTTAGCGACGATTGAAGCCCCTGCGTGTCATGATTAAACTAACAGTTGCATCGCACGAAACAATCGTCGCAACAGATGTCATCGTTAGGTTTCGTACTACTCATTGTAGTCTGATTGGCAGCTGCTTTCGTACTGTTCACAGGGAGCCTTCTTAATGTGTCGCTCAAATTGAAAGCGGATGCTGCTAAGGCGAGCATAAAGATGAGGAGGGTGCTGATCATGTTGTAGCTAACTGAGCTATCAGACAGAGACACCTGCTCTCTTTATGGATGAGACGGTCGTCATGCCATCAACGAAAGGAAGACCACAGCATGACGAGGAAACCATTCTCTACAATGGCCGGAATTTCCAAAGGAATCGCGGCGTAGTTCACAATATTGGTGCCCGTAAAAAGGAGGCGCGTTTCAGCCTCGTGGTTTTTACGAATGTGAAATGTCCAGCCAATGAAATTTTACTGTGCTCATGCAGGCAGAGCCCGTCCAAGCCCGTACATGCAAGGTAATGCACCATCTTGCCGAAGCGTACAGGAATGTGCTGGCAGACCATGGCTGTGTTACTGCGTCTTCTTAATACTTTCACCTTGTACTCATGTATGAATCCCAACCAGACACAGTCTTGCGATGATCTTGACGAGGGCTCGAGAGCTCTTTGGACGCTTGTGACGCGCAAAATCGAATTTTGAGTAGGAAACAGCCTGAGATTGTACCCTGTTGGGAGGTACATATAGTCTGCACAGGCTCTAGTGCTTTAAGCCTTCATTTCTTTCTTATTGACAAACATCTCGAGAAGGTTGGAGAGGAGAGCTAGGGATCCTTGGTGGGAGGATTTTAAAAGTGCATAGTGGCTTGGCAAGACTGGAAATAATATCGAACTTCTATCTCCTTAAACATTGATAACATAGAAAAGTTTCTTATATGAAAAGTAATTTAATCAGATAGTAGAATAGATTTTGTTACAGAAGTTTGATCTAAATCGCATTAATGCGCAAGTCATAAGGGTCTGAAGTTTTCTCCACTATGCGTGGACATTCATTCCGCTTATCCACCCACCAATCAGAAGCGAGATCATGCTTATCTAAGCACGATGATGAAGCATAAAACTATATTTTCTTATAGATTAGCAGGCACTTGCACAAGAAAGCAAATACACACTAGACCTAGAAATCATCCACGGCATGATTTTCCTCAAATCTAGAGAATGTCTCATAACACACCCTATGCAGCCTCCACCCGTTCCATCTACTCTCCCCCTCCAAAATCATCTCCGCCTCCATACTCCTCCTCCTGATGCTCCTCATGCCCACCATGTCCACCATGTCCACCATGTCCCCCGTGCCCACCATGCCCATGCCCACCACCATGTCCCCCACCCAATAACTTCTTCTTCCCCATCCCAATCAACTTCGCGCCTAACGCGCCCCCAGCAACCCCACCAGCCGCACCAAGCAACATACCATTCTTATCCTTCTTCGGCTTCCCATGCTCATCCGTGACCACGCCGCCAGGGGGCTGGGTCTGTCCGCCGTAGTTGTGCGGGTCTGGATGGTCATGTTGTGTTTGTCCTGTGGACGTGTTGGTGTAGGTCCAGCGCTGAGATTGGGCGTCCCAGTTTGCGACCCAACCTGGAGGGACGGCGGGAGGCATTTGTTGCGTGCCGGCTGTTACGGGAGCGGAGCCTGCGGGGGGGAGTTAGCGGGGTGTGTGGGGAGGGTGAAGGAGGGAGCGGGTTACCATAGGGTTGTTGCTGCGCACCGTAGGGTTGTTGACCTTGAGGTGGCTGGCCATAAGCTTGTTGATCATGGGGTTGCTGGCCGTATGGCTGCTGCTGGCCGCCGTAGGCTTGTTGGCCTTGAGGCTGTTGGCCATAGCCTTGCTGGTCGTGAGGTTGCTGGCCATACTGTTGCTGCTGTCCGTAAGGCTGCTGCTGGCCGCCGTAGGGTTGCTGGGGTGGCTGGCCGTAGGGTTGCTGCTGAGGCTTGGACTCGCTGGGCACATATTTATTCTTCACGTCATCGAATTGCTTCTTGTACTTTTTGAGGAAAGACATTGCGGCGTTTTGTCTGGAAGTGCAATTAACGAGCAACAAAATGAACTTAGATCAGAAACAAAATGATGAAGTCAGAAAATCGAAGGTGGGGGGAGGAGGAAGCTCGCTTCATCGTGGCTCAGCCGCACGGGACAGGCTGTAGCCTGTAACCTCGCTAGGACTACGGCAGGTACATGATGAGGGATCGAGGAGCTAGCCCACCGCATTCCAGGGTCGTACGATGAAAAGACTATGCGGTGTGGCACTCGACTTGTCCAACCATCTTCGCTGATTTAAAAGTGAAGGGAGGGGTAATTTGGCCAGACCCCGTTTGAGATCTGACGTGCGCAGACAAAAGTAAGCACTTGACTAGGCCGCTTTTCGTCAATCAAGCCGTTGTGCAGAAGACGTGCTCGTTGACCAATCCTCGAACTCAGCACAGACCAAGCTTTGATAAGAGCAGGCTAAGGTAGGGTTGGGTCAAGCTTGTGAGTAAAGGCTTGACAAGCCGTTTGATCGCTTGCCCTTGGATTTACAATGCGCAGAGCACTGTTAGGACCGCGATGATAGTAGAGTCGAGCTCCATATACAATTTGACTGCAGCTACTACTGGTACATGTCATGTATTCACGACTGTGATTGGCGGCGAGCGTGGTAGGGATGCATGAAATGAGCTAAGCGATGACATTGCAGCGCTTTACTCTATGGAGTCTAGCTTCCATCATAGTAGATAAACCGAAAACTAAGCCGCGGCACTTGAATCTCGATATCAAATCCTCTTGGACCTGAGATACCCAGAGACAAGCATGTCAAAGGGAAAGTGCTACACAAGTCAATTGATAAAGGCCTCTTACTTCACATACAGACAACAGTCTAAGTTACATGCCAACGCCATCTCGTAAGAAAATCTATGGTCATAATCATATCGTCGTATCAGTATCACGCTCAAACGCATCAAGATCTTCCAACCCCGAGCTTGTAAGACTCACATGCGACGCCTTCGTGCATTCAACACAACGTAAAATTCAATGTTGCGATACGCCAAAAGCTGAAGTCCTCTTTTACCTTGGTGTGCTCCCTTTAGCGCGAGTTATCGTCGGCCTAGTTTCCGATGCATGCACCCTGCGAACTTCAAGCCCGGACATCCCTTCTCCTATGTTTACTCGTCTCGATAGTTTCGAATGCTGCCTGATGGTTGAATAGACTCAGCTGCTTGAATCGCGTTTCTGAGGTTCTGGGTGGCAAAACCATGTGGCACAGCAAGATCCATGGAGCGCGCGCTTGGCGAGAACTATATCTCAAGTATCGCGTGGCGGGGGGAAACTCCGATCGAGATAAGGTGGGGCGGAGCGGGCGCTTTAGTGGCGTATGATGGAAAAGCAGTGTGTGTGTGTGTGGGCGCGGAGTCACGGAATGGTGCCAAACAGTGGATTGTTGCCTACGGGCCGTTTGGGCATTTTGTGATGGCACGGTGGGCGAGTCCCACCGCCGATGTCTATTCTGCGGGAGATTCTACGTAGAAGAAGATGTGGTCGTCAGCCAACGCATTCTGAAGGAGGGGTGAGGTGATGTGGTGTGATGTGACGGGATCAGTTTGGGGAGCAAATGTCAGTGAAGCGGAGGTTCGGAGGGTTTAGAATAATAGAGGTCTCGTTCAACATTTTTCGCCTGGTATGTCACACAAAAGCGAGATATATACACAAAATATAGATGGTCGAATTATTGAAGTTGCAGAAAGACGTAAAGGAGGTTTTTCGTCGCTACTCCAAGACCACACGTGCACACACGTCGACGGCATGGCACGACATCAATGCGCTGACTGTGTGCGGCGACGCTCCCAGGCTCCATTCCAAGAAATCTCCAATGTCCGCCAGAAAACTCCTGTACAAGCGAGTCGTGGCGCCATTCAGAGCATGTGCTTGTGAATATGCAGCATATATGTGGTCGTAATTTTTCACGTGATATTATGGTAAAAGTGCTGTAGCGTGTAGGAGAGGAAGGGAAAGAGGTGGTGTCTCACAGTATGCCTGAGTCTGCTAGAGCGTTGTGAAGTATCGTGTCTTTTACAGCTGCGAAGACGAGTCGGATGTTTGAGGTATCGGTCGCTTGCGTCAGACTATGGTGAGTCCTGCATTAGTCATATGGTTAAGGAGATGACGGTGCGACACGTACTGAGGGTATAGGTTTAGATGTGCTCGGTTGACCTGATTGAATCTCCAAAGGAGATACTTCGCTGCCCGATTTACATCGTTCCCTCCACTGTAATCTGGAAAGTAGGTGCCTAGTGGGCTTCTCTCTAACTTCCCTTTGAACAGATCTACCTTGTTCAGGAAGAGAATTATAGACGTGCGCATAAACCACCGCGAGTTAACGACCGAGTCAAACAGGACTAAGGACTCCATCATGCGATTTTGATTCGATTCTTCGAGGAGGACTTGATCGTATTCGGAGAGGGCAACGCAGAAGATGATCGAGGTGACGTTTTCAAAGCAGTGGATCCACTTCTTCCGTTCAGATCGTTGGCCACCCACGTCGAACATGCTATGAGGCGAACGGAATCAGCAATAGCTTCACATCCAAACATAAAATTTGATAGTTGCAGAGATGTTCTGGGACAACCGCCTGAAAGCCTCATGACCAACAGAGGTACAAAGAAAAGAAGCATACTGTATGGAGAGTTGACCCATGGTGAATCGTGTCTCGTATATACCAGTGGTCTTAGTTCGAGCTCTGAGCACGTCTGCCTCGATAGGGATGTAGTTCGGGGACGCTATCCGCGTTACCTCATCGAAGAAGCTTAGGATAATTAGTCTGGATTCTATGGTCCTAGGACAGAGAAGACCAACTAAGGGGCAGAGTCCATGAGGTAGAACTCATTTTGATGATCCATGACGGATTCTATGCATGGATCCCTCCACAAGTCGACAATGCATTCTCCCACATGTGGGTCCAGAGGCGTGTGTGGGTCGGGATCGACTTGATATTCAAGGAGGTAGTCGGCTCTTTCGTTGTTTTCTGAATCAATAGGATCGATTTCAAATGATCGCATGGCGGTTATGAGGGACTTCGCGCAATCGAGGACGTTTTTGTAGATTGTAAGGCGGTAAAGGGCGAGCTCGTCTTTTGTGTAGCCATTCTGATGGATGATTTTCATCTGTTTCACAATCGTGGATTTGCCACTCTCTCCAGACCCTAATGAGTATCAGTACAAGCTCGCTCATATCAACGGGGCACTAAGCGCAAGCGTCGTACCAAGTAGCAAAATCTTGCATTCTTTTCGTAACCTTCTCGAATCCTCTTCCAATTTGGCATCTATAGCTCTTGAGCGCTTCTTATTCTCCTCCTCTTCGGCATTCTCTTGGCTCATGCAAGCCCCCATTGTGCCTCGAAAGCCTGAGCGAGGCCAGCGCTGTGCCGCTGGATGATGTCCTCTAGCCTTGAGCAGGCGCGATTGAGTCGATCAATTGTTGATGGTATGAATAAATCAAAAGCTCTCAAGAAGGAAAACCCTGAAGATTGTTGTCGGCCACGGACCTGCCAGCGCCAATTCGCAGTAGCTGCAAGCCCGGCGGCAAAGCTTGTTCGAGGCGTAGCTACGTAGTCGATCGGAGGAGTGCGCTACTTGCCAGAGCTCGCGCTGGCAAAATGTGATGAATATAATTGTTCTGGCAGTGATGAGAGGCTGGTGTGGATATGGGAGGGATTGACCGTCAGAGCCAGGCGGGCAGCTCCCCGAGTGGCTGGAGCAGGGCAGTCAAGGGGGCGTAATCAGCGACTCATGGCTCGCAATGATTATTCCTCCATGAGAAGAGCCTCAAGCGATGCGGAATGTCCCTCAAGGTCGCCAGGTGGTGCCTGTGCTTGCGAATGGGTAGCAGTCTTTGGAGGTGCCCCAGCTGGCTGTGGGGGGAAGAGGCTGATCGGGAAGGATCCCGGCCGGCTGACGAATAACTCTGGTCCAATTGCGGGCAGTGGTGAGGATTTTGCAAAGCCTATAGTATTGCGCAAGAGATACTGCGTCCAAAGCAAGACCACATAGCTGTAAAATGACGGTGGAATAGTGATAGGACTGGGGAAGGTTGTCAAAGCAAGCATCGCACTTGGAGGTAACCCTAATCTGCTTAAACACGGGAGCTAGTTTAACGTCGCCATGTGGTCGATCTCCATCCTCCATCCTGCCGTGTCGTTTGATTCCAAGTCCGTACAAGCGACAGACAACGGGCAACCTTCACACAGCGCACGGTCCTGTGCCAGGAAATTAAGACACGTTTTTTATAATTAGCCTAGATGCAGGTAGAGTGCAGATGGTTTTCGGGGGCACGAGCCAGCCTCGAGCCCTTGGAAACGGTTATTCCGCGGAACCCCAATACCATCGCTCCCTCAGTCTCGATCGCAAGGGGCGCGCCGTTCTATTTTGGCACACAGAAGCTGCACCATCCTGATGATAGATGATCTATGTTGATTTCAAGCTATACACTGATGCCTGACTGTTGCGCACGAGGTGGTATATCCTAGCCTGCCTCCGCTAAACCCCTTCAGATCGTCAAAGCACACGAGGAAAGCAGTAGGCACAAATTGGGAGTGTTCATTGCGTTCAAGTTCGTATGCTATTGATAGCCATTCTGCTCCTCAGTGCCCGTGCTCATGCCCATGCTCTCCACGTCTGCGACGTTGTGGAAGTCTAGAATCTCATGATACCTGCGGAACAAGAGGAAGTCAGCCCACTCAAAGCCCTTCTTCAAACAATTCCTGAATGAGCGTGTACATCATCACTTTCCATTGATCCACCGGTAGATCGGCATCATTGAAAGACCAGTCAAAGGCAGCGTCTGCCTCTGGCTCATCGGTCGGGTCGTGGTAGGGTGCTAGATATTCATGCGCTAGCGCATCGCCTGCCTTGATACGTTTTCGAGGGTCAAACACTAGCATCTTCTCGAGCAGGTCGATAGCTTGGATAGTAAGCAGACACTCGCAGGCGAAGTAGAACGCATCTTACCCAGTGGATCAGCATTCTTGAATTTGTTAACAAGAGGTTGACGCTCGCGCTTTGGTAGTGACTGTACGAATCTCAAGGTCTGGATGAGAGTGTTAGCCATTAAAGACACCCAAGCGTTTTGATGGACGAACATTCTCGCTTCCGATAGTCTTGATCACGTCGTCTGGTGGTGTCCCAAGTAGCTCTGTAATGATCGAGAACTGATTGACATGGTCTTTGCCTGGAAACAGTGGCTTTCCCTCGAGCATTTCTGCGAAAATGCATGCTGCACTCCACACGTCCACTTCAGCATCGTATTTTTGCCATGTAAGCATGATTTCGGGCGCTCTGTAGTATCTTGTAGAGACATAGCCTGTCATTTGAGGATCTTGGATTCTGGCAAGTCCAAAGTCGCATATTTTCAGGTCACAGTTCTCATTGATGAGGATGTTGCTAGGCTTTAGATCCCTGTGCACCACCCCTGCAGAGTGGACATATTTCAGTCCCCGTAGGATTTGGTACAGGAAGTATTGGATGAATTGTTTCTCAAGAGGTCTTGACGTGAGGAGGCGGTGAAGGTCAGTGCCGAGCAGCTCGGTCACGAAGTATATGTCTTCTAGAGGTGATATAAAGATATCGCTGAGGCTGATGACCTAAGCGATGTTAGCTGCTGGCTTGAGAGACTTCTCGACGAGTTTCACCGTACATTCTCATGCCTTATGTGCTTGAGCAATTTCAATTCGCGATATGTACGTTTGGACAAGACTGGAGTGCTGAATGGTTTCATTATTTTCTTGACCGCAACATTCTGCCCCGTCAGTTGATCTTTGGCTGAACTGCGGAGGATGTCAGAGAATGAAACGGTCATTCTGAATATGAGCGGTCTTACCACACCAGACCAAACGCGCCCATGCCAACAGGCTGCAGGTCGGTATACCTGTTCTAAGATCAGCTACTCGGCGGCAATGGCAGGAGGGGCAGCTCGCACCTGCTGGTAATCTCAAAAGTCGTACCAAAGATCTGCGCACGCACAAACTCCGCCATATTCGCGGTGTTTGCTCGTCTTTGATGTTCAAGCTAGGTGTAGGGAGATGTAGGCCGGAGGAGGAGAATGAGGAGGAGGGATTGGAGCCAGGTCAGGCTGCTGGGCCCTGCTTTGGTTGAGATGCAATCATTAGGCCAAGATCCGGCCCGGTTTCACGACGGGTGAAGCTAAAGAGGGATAGCGTTGCCGCCCGAAACTCTACTCCAGATCCGATTGCCTGTTTGAGGTCTGCTCTCTCCTTCAACAGGCAAGTAAGTCAGGCGCATGAATAACGCCCGAGCTAGGAAGAAAACACACTGCCGTATAATCGCTCTCCGAGTCACCCATTCCTCAGTCGAACACAGGGTTGCCTTGAGATACAGGTCGTGCTGGCACAAAATTCCATGCTGCTTACTCGAGTGCTATCTGTCAACTACGGTTGGCTTGAAGCCTACGGTCAAACCCACGAAACCTAACAGGACAAGTCGCTATCCACTCTATTGATAAAAGTTCAAGAAAGAGTATCGTAGATGACCTGTGTTACGAAGTCTCTGCGGCAAAGTCACCTGCTGATTAAGGCCCCTGCTACTCCTTACTGCACACCAGACACTTTAACTCGTGTCGGCTATTCTCATGAACATAGACGTGGCTCTCTTGCCCAAGTGGACTTTGTAATTGAGCAGCTGCAGCGAAGGCGCTCGTTCTGTTTCCAATAAGTTGACAGCCACAGAGGATGTAACCCTTCGCAAGGAGTCCTCGCCCCCTACAGCTGTGCGCCTCTCTGAAACAGTCCATGATAAGCATACCCAAATGTCGGTCAAGAATATCTGAGCCTTAGCATATTGTCCGGCTTGATGACCCAGACTTGTATTCGCTTGCAGTCTGATTATATGATCCTCAATGCTGAAGGAATATGCTAATCGTACGGCGATGACATATAAAGTGCTTCAGGAGATCATCTTGACATGGATTGCAGTAAGCTTGGCAACAAAGATGCATCGCAATACAGGTATTCATGCTGTGATCTACGCCTTTCTACCATTCTCTCTTTCAACGCTTCCGACGACTCAAGTCTTACTTTCATTGCTCTATGGTTGCTCTTGCCAATATTCATGTTCACCTGCATTATGATTGATGAGATTGGAGGAGCTCGTTGACTGGTTAAAGCTCGAATACCTTAAACTATGTCACGCCATGTGTTGTCACCTCTCTTACACTACTACCATTTGTACAGCTTATTAATCTATACTACAAGCATTTTAGATTTGGAAATACTACATACATACCCCTGAAAACGCTATCCACACACACCCCAAATAATTGATTATTCAATAATTAATACCCGTTATAGAATATTCTACATTGATGTTGATTGGTTAGAGGCCTTTGTTTACATCGATATTAGCTTAACGAGTCTCGATCAGGATTTGAAGCAACTGGTTGCAATGTTGCAAGTCAAAGAATGTATCGCAGCAGCCGTCCTTGCTGTAGATCCAGACGTCGTCACGAATGCTCCGAATCCCTTTCTGGATGAGAGGAATGCAAAATTGTTGGACGATATTATTACTATGGCATCCAGCCTTTTCACTTGAAAAGCTTTGTTAACGTTTTGGCAGGGTGACTGTTTGCTCTATCTGCAAAGGTTTATTTTGAAGTATACGACTGCGAAACCCTCGAGACGGTCACGAAAAAGGATTGATTGATCAACTGACTGCTCGTTTGTGTCTCATGGGCCAAGGTGCGCAGGGACGGCCCTGAGGCTACCCAGTGGACTGTGGGCTTGCGTGACTGCGTAAGTGTGCCTGAAGCTGCTCGAGCTAGTCTTGATAAGCTATTGTAGTTAGCAGTGGATTTACGTATTGCAAATGAAGGTTGAGACTAGCATATGATGACAAGGGCAATCTAATAAGTCTAATAGCATAACATCTCCATACAATTCTGTTAAGCGTTCTTGTTACAGTGAATATGTTTGCTTCCTTATCCAACACTTCCTTTGGAACCGAGGTGCTCGAAATCATCACGTCCCACTCCTTAGCATTCTGTGAGATATCGGCTTTCCTCTTCAGATTGACAGCGTCGAACTTCCCTGAAAGAGCGATTATGACAAGGAATTTAGCAAGAAATCGAGAGGGTTATCTCAAAACAGATGTTGTAACATTTCTGAACTAACATCATTCAAGTCGTCCACTGCTTCGTAATAATAGCTCTGAAGATATTCTTCGCTTCGGTAACATCTGCCCCGCTCGTTAACTTCAACATTGACGCTCCAGTAACTGTCTTGATTCTATAGTAATTGCCTGACGTAGTGTCCCTGAGCTCCGACCTCACCATATCCGTCGTTGTGGAGCCATTTGTATGTCGACGAATGGAGAATTCTGTCCCAGACGAACAGACCCCGAACCCATAACCGTAAACATTCGAGATAGCTCGTAAATATTGCGTGAGCTGATTGGAGTTGTTCCATTGCTGAAGGTTGGTCAGCGCCTTCTTTCCTTCATACCCAAAGACTTTTTTCGCGTCCGATGTTCTGATAACAAGCGCATCACCGCGGCCTTGACCGGTGAATTGGAATTCGGGGGCGACAATGAAACGATCAAATTGGAGGTACTGCTGCAATATCCAGATCCAAACTCCATTCACTTGTGACTCGGGTTCTCCTGCAGCCATGCGAGCGAGGACATCAGGACTGTTGCGGACCCTGTCTAACGCTGCTTCTCCTGCGGCGATAGCAGCTGCCGCCGGATGGTTCGCTGCATTTACCGGCTTCTGAGCTGCGGCGATGCTTGCCGTATCTTGGCTTACTGTGAAAACCCACTCAGCCATCTTGACGAGTATGTGAGAACGAACGCCTACTCTGTCTCTGCCATTAAATGATGGTCACGCCTTGCAGTGGAGCATGCTACATGAGACTCAAGCGCACAGAGAATGAGTTCGAGAAATATGAGGATTGGCTGTAACAATCCATAAGTAAAAACCCTTCGATTGCATAATTGACCCCGCATCTATCCCCCTCGCCGCCATCTCTGCACGACCGCTTCACTTTACCAAATCTAGCAACGATTATCAGATCCTTCGTCGGGGTTCAAGGACGGCAAGTAATTCAGCATCAGGTTCATTGAGTTAGAACTTCAACTTTTTAGATAAGTCATTAAGGCTACGGTTCCAAATTAGTCTTCAAAGTCTATATTGCACCGCAAAGTCTGTTAGATAAATTTGATTTGGAGCTTACAGGGAGGAGACTGAGTTTGGGCACAGTCAACGCTAGGCACGCGCTCCAGGGTACCTACTGTCGAGGTCGGTCAGAAATTAGGTGGCCCCGCCAAATTCAGCAGGGGGGATTATACGCTAAACAAGGCGGCTAAGGACTCTCGTGTAGGGGTCCTTTCCAGGGGTTATCCCCTTAGAGAACCCCTAATTATTCCTTTCATCTATTTTGCGGGGCCACCTATTTCCCTGACCGACCCCCGTGCATACTGTATCATGAATGCGCATTTTGCAATTTAACCGGTTGAGCGGTGGGGAATCATGAAAGATTAGCCGATTGCCTTCGCAACCGTTCCCAACTTTACTTGATCAAACGGGCGTGGATCTATAATCAATGACTGCCTCTTCATTGCTTTCTGCGCTTCAGCCTATCAACCGCAGCAGCTTCGAATCTCCTGAGATGCAGCAGTCACGCTCGTTCGAAGAATGACCGAGGATTAAGCTCGTAAAATCTTACGAGCCAGACATTCGTATTGGAAGCAACATGCCACGTTCATAAAATAGAACGTAAGCTGTTATCGATCCTGAAAGTGAGTCAGGTGACCTGTTGCGGTGCCTCATAAATAAATATTGAATTATCAGGCAAGCAGCTATCAGCAGACTGTAACGATAGTATTGTTTAGGTGTGCTGACCGAATCATACGATTCCACATATGGCCAAGTTCCTCTAGCTTTCCTTGTTTACGCATTGAGGCCCCAAATTCCAGGGTTTGTGTTCGAATTGATCATTTTGTCTTCAAGCGCAATGATCATGATGCGGTTATTGCGAACCTGACCTTGGTCAGCCAAGGCAATACATGCGCAGTCCTAATTGCTATAAATACCATGATGAGTACTCTTAGGACTTGGTATTGCAAGATTCAATGAGTGAGCTCATCATTGTTCACCACCGGAACAAATCGTTTCAAAATACGCTCAGCTGAGCAGTATCCCGATTTACGGTGGCTGAAGTAGCAGAGGATTGACTAGCTCAGGCCTCCACTCCTTCATCCTGAGGCACCGCCCGATCAATGAATGTCATATATCTGCTACATCCCATTGATGCTGATTGTCGCAATGCTATTGATTGCTTTCTTTCTTTGCCTCAAAAGGGCTTGTCACAAAGGTTATCATGGTATCCCCGGACAGATTCGAAATGTGGCCTGGTATAACTCGCCTTGTGCCCCTGATCTTGACTTTCATTTTGGTATTGGCAACGATCACCATCGGACTAAGTGCCACATACGCGAAACGATTTTACGATGATCACACATTGGTCTCGTACAACGGCGGGCTCACGAGGCCGATAAGATTGCCCTCGATCGCGTAGGTGCCACAGTGCCTAAGAAAACACTGTCAATATTCTGGCTTACATAATATGCTACAGTCACATCGTTCCCTACTCCGGCAATCTACCCTTCCTCACCATCTTGCATAGCTGTCTTGATCTAAGTCTCTTTTTTGCTCGGCTCCTCAACCCAATCTACGCCTTCATCGGGTCTACATTCTTCGTGTGCGGATGGTGGGTGCAGCTCGGCTTCTGGACCTGTTGCGATCTTCCACATAGTGGTGGCAGCTTCTCGGATTGCCCCAATGAGAACATTGAGCGGAATCAGAAGGGTCTACCGGTTCTTTCGGAATCGCTTGCGAATGCCAAGGTGGGTTTTACGGGCCTTATAGGCGCATCGTGAGTGAAGACATTTACGCATTTAGGGATGTAAGCTGATTTTTATCAGGTATCTTGTTTACATGGGATTTGCTGCGACTGCTGTTCACAAGCAGCGGCTTCGCAGGACGAACCCAGAGAGTGTTGGTGAGAAGCTGGATTCAAAGGGACGTTCGTCGATCAACTTCTGAGTCCCTAGACAATGTGATGAATGAGAAATGCAGATGTAATGTCCTGAACATCAATTTGACCAATACACTTGTGAAGGGTCTAGATCCGTTTCAGTCGCTATAATGTTGTGAACATACCGAAATCATTATTTTCGTTCTTCCGCGGTGTCATCTATATTGCTAATTTGACTGTAGAAGTTGGCATTTGAAGTATCAGCGGACTCGTCGAAATTTTTCCGCTGTACTTGCCTTAATTCGATCAAGAAGTCTTCGTTGGTGCTAGATCGTGTAGTTTTGCTTTAATATAGCATTGTTTCAGGCTTCAAAGCTGGACATTCTGCATCGCTCAACGCATATCAAATAGGGTTCATTTCTGAGAACACACGTTTGAAAACTACGTCAGCATTGAAATAACAAGCTGCAACCGCCGTTCAGAAAGGTGTGCTCAGCATCACAGGATCAGGAGATGTTTGTAATTAGCCTTCATGAAAGTCGGAGTCATCTATCGAGCATAATTAACGACTGTGAGGGAGATGCCACAATTGAGGAAGGCAGCGCCGATACAATGAAATTCGCAGTCATAGCCGGGCCACAGATTGGAAGCGCGAGAGGAAGGTTACCATCACAACATGAGCACATTCTCTCAAAGCTCGTTGGAGCGCAACTTTGCATCAAGGGAAAAAGGCTCTAAGCTTGTATTTCGAAAACTGAGTCTCCCTTTTATGACCGGCTCGTAGGTTGAATAAGGTAACCTCGAATCGTCCCTGATACCGTGTGCGTCGCAGGGATGCTTCAAAATTTTACTACCGGTAGATGAACGAGCTTTAGAAGGCCGACCCTTAATCAATATCGCTCATGATGTCGCGCATGATGAACCATGAGGTAAAGTTTCCCTATTCTTAGGGGTCAGGCCCCGTTTCAACCACTCTTAATTCTAGCAACCTACATCATAACCGTTAGAAGTTAAATCCGTGGCTTAATCGACAACTGAGAGGTTGTCGTATCAGATCCAAGCGACAGTAGGGAGTGTGCGGCTAAATAGATTGAATTGACTGAAAATCTGCTTAGAAGCAGGTCACGTATGAGGTCATGCTGATACTAGGAGTATACTTATGGAGGAGGAACTGCATCGACATGGCGACTCCGATTTGAAACTCCGATCGCCCAACTTCTGCTCCTCTTCGACATCTGCTGGATCTTGCGCGAATTCCCTCATTGGCCTAGACCAAACATCCGTGCATACGAAAGTAGGTACATCCAGGATGATTCTACGAGACTACCCCTTTTCAAAAAGAACTTACTGGACATGCTCAATTTAGTCCGAAATGGATCTAGCTTTAACAAGATTTCGTCTTGTTGAGGTTCCGCACTCCTTCTTTCTGCATTTCCGCTATTCTCACGTCACATCGCGAGTCC
Organism: Bacidia rubella; assembly: GCA_032158265.1. Classification (NCBI taxonomy): domain Eukaryota; kingdom Fungi; phylum Ascomycota; class Lecanoromycetes; order Lecanorales; family Ramalinaceae; genus Bacidia; species Bacidia rubella. Next base: position 997,543 of record JAVTIF010000015.1, on the reverse strand, counting down.
AGAGACGACGGCCTGAAGATTGCGTCAGTCGCATCGCTTGTTGGCTATCGCTTGTTGATGTGAACGGTGAACTCAAGAATACGAGGGCAGGCCTCGAGACGCCCAAACATGTGGTTGTTACAAATGCAAGCGCACCTCTTTTGTCCTTGTGATGAGCTGATAGACGAAGGCATTATTGATGAAGAGATTGACGTACCTCGAAAGTCTCGCACACCGTAGTTGGGTGCGTAATATTCAAACGAATGCTTATGATTGGTATGAGAGGCACTAGTACTGGATCTCTATACGAGAAGGTGCTCAATAACTTGTTCCCAGGCCCTGTCACTCGTTCTGATTGGTGAGCCTAGCAGTATCAAGGGAGCCCCAGACGGCTCGGTAATCGCGTGCATCGTAGCGTTTGCTTAACGGCACCTGAGTGAGACCTTGAGGCTTACCGTCCACTGCATGGAAAAAATGACGCATTGTGAACAGCATGCATACAGGTAGGCCTATCGTCTCATACTTGCTCAAGCCTGCGCACTCACCAATACAGACAGCGCAATTTAGGTTGATTAGATAGGTATTCACCAGAGATCCCATACACATTGCGAGCTGAAAGAGTCTGCAAACCCGACAATGGCGCACATTGAAATCGGTCATAGACGGCACCGCCCATCAGCCTCACGTCTTCGAAGCTTTTCGGAAAGCAGTGGCCGGTCGATCCCAGCCCACGAAGTCCCCTGAAACATACGCGACCCGCTTCCATATTGAACCTTAGCCGCTGAAACGCAATGTCGTCCCTCGTGATATCATGAGTGACGTAGATCACTGTCGATGAAGGATGTGCAAATGACATCTTGGTCAATCCCAGCGAATATATATGTGGCGCTAAAAGATCTAGGCAATGCTCACCAAGCTAATGTCCACGTACTACCTACCTGTCATCAACAATCTTCCGACCGAACCAATAAACAAGCGCCTTTACTACCTTCCACTTGCTCTTCATAAGACAAATTAGCACAATAATGAAGCTCTACTCATCTCTTGCCACCGTCGCTATCACTCTGCTCCTCTGCCCCGGCATCCTCGCCCTCCCTGTCCCCGATGGTCCAGGCGGCGCCTCAAGTTGGGAATCAGTCCAAAACAGCGGCGCCGATGGCGGCGGCGAAAGTTCAAACAGCGGTACAACCGACTCCCCGGGAACAGGCCAAATACAAGTAGGCACAGCGACGGATCCGAACGCTGCTGCGGCAGCTCAACAAGCAGCAGACGCCGCGAAGAAACAGCAAGAAGCCGATGCCGAGGTACAGAGACAAAAAGACCTAGCTGCTGTAGGAGCGGTCGAGGATGGTTCGGGATTGAAGTGTGAGGGTGGCTGTACAGGTCTCACGGACCAGCAGAAAGCAGACCATGAAGCGAAGTCGAAGACAGGGAAGGCTGGTAAGGCGTTTGCGCAAGGGGCTGCCATGGGAGCTGCACCGGGGAAGTAAGTTGACAGAATCGTGTGACTTGTCCATGAAAGACGAGTTTGAAGGTCTTTGCATAGCGTCTGGGTACATCTTCAGCAGCATAACAAGGCGGTCATGGTGTAGTCAATGATGCGAGTGTCAGATATAATGATGTCCATCATGATCTGCAATTCTGTAGTCTGTGGTCTCAATACTCCAGCACACATCCATATCTGGCATCAACATAAAAGAAAGGAGAAGCCCTTGCCAAGCTCGCTTCAGGCGGGGCTCCGGAAACGGCGCGCTAAGGACGTTAATCGATAAAGAACAGGCCGGAACGTGGGGTTGTTGATCGGACATCCTTTAAGCTACTCTAGCACGACTCAACATTCACATTTTTCCATTGGCACCTGAAGGTTTTTGATATAAGTTTATGGTTGCCCTGCCGTGGCTTTTCAACCTCTGAGCTTACCCAATACGGTCCTCAACGCCATCAATTGACCTCCAACGGCCACGATGTCGGCCACTACTGCCCGCCAACGTAAACCTTCCACCAGCGCCCCCATTTCTGACCTCAAAGGACCAATTGGCCCTGAAGGTGTCTCTCGCCCAAAGCACAAGCGGACAGCAACCGGCTTCGGTCCTGGTGAAATCAAGAATGTTGAATCCAGCATACCTGAGGGACAAAGATCCGCCTGGAGAAAGCACTCTGCCCAAGGCTTCAGAACAAAAGAGCAATTCGAAGATGAGGCGGTCCGACACATTGAGACTACACTTGCTCGATCACTCTACAACTGTGACGAGCTTGCCGCGTATTCCGGCGCTGCTCTTGCCTTTCGTGACCGACTCGTCATTGACTGGAACAAGACACAACAGAATCAGACGTTCGCGGACCAGAAACGGGTCTACTACCTATCACTAGAGTTTCTGATGGGAAGAGCTATGGATAATGCCATGCTCAATGTCGGATTGAAAGATGTGGCAAAGCAGGGTCTGAGCGAGCTAGGGTTTAGGATAGAAGATGTCATACAGCAGGAGCATGATGCAGCGTTGGGTAACGGTGGTCTGGGACGTCTCGCCGCTTGCTTTTTGGACAGCATGGCGACCATGAATTTCCCAGCATGGGGCTACGGTCTGAGGTACAGATATGGTATCTTCAAACAGGAAATTGTGGACGGCTATCAGGTGGAGGTACCAGATTACTGGCTCGACTTCAATCCTTGGGAGTTTCCCAGACATGACGTTTCTGTACCCATCCAATTTTATGGCTCGGTCAACAAAAAGACGTAAGTGCTGCGGCAAGCGTGACCATCACGTGCTAACAGTCTGGATCAGAGATGACAATGGCAAGACGGTAGCAGTATGGGAAGGGGGTGAGATTGTGGATGCCATTGCATACGACGTACCCATCCCAGGTTATCAGACACCTACAACAAACAACCTTCGATTATGGTCATCTCAAGCTTCTAAAGGCGAATTTGACTTCCAGAAGTTCAATTCTGGCAACTATGAAGGTTCCGTGAGCGATCAGCAGCGTGCGGAAACCATCTCAGCTGTTCTTTATCCGAACGACAACCTCGAACAAGGGAAGGAACTCCGCCTGAAGCAGCAGTATTTCTGGTGCGCAGCATCGTTGTTTGACATTGTACGCCGCTACAAGAAGACCAAAAAGCCTTGGTCAGCATTCACAGACAATATTGCTATCCAGTTAAATGACACCCATCCCACAATGGCTATCCCAGAGTTGCAACGCATACTCGTTGACTTGGAAGGCCTGGGATGGGACGAAGCCTGGGACATCGTAAGTAATACTTTCGGATACACTAATCACACAGTTATGCCTGAGGCCCTTGAGAAGTGGTCAGTCCCATTGATGCAGCATCTCCTACCTCGGCACTTGCAAATTATCTACGAGGTCAACATGAGATTCCTCCAATCGGTAGAGAAGAAGTTCCCCAAAGACCGCGAGATCCTAGGCCGTGTCTCTCTGATCGAGGAATCTCAGCCAAAGATGGTGAGGATGGCTCATCTCGCCACAATTGGCAGTCACAAGGTCAACGGTGTTGCTGAGCTCCACTCTGACCTAATCCGAACCACTATTTTCAAAGACTTTGTAAGCATCTATGGCCCAGACAAATTCACCAACGTCACAAATGGAATCACCCCGAGGAGATGGCTCCACCAAGCAAATCCAAGGCTTTCTGAGCTTATTGCATCGAAGATTGGTGGCTATGACTTCCTCACTGACTTGACAAAACTTAACAAGCTTGAAGCTTTCATTGACGACAAGGCGTTCAAGAAGGAGTGGCAAGAGATCAAATATGCAAACAAGGTTCGTTTGGCACAGCATATCAAGACCACCACTGGAGTCAGCGTCAACCCGAAAGCATTGTTCGATATCCAAGTCAAGCGGATACATGAGTATAAGAGGCAGCAGCTCAACATCCTCGGTGTGATCCACCGCTACGTCACCATCAAAGCAATGAGCGCAGAGGAGCGCAAGAAGTTGGCTCCAAGGGTATCAATTTTTGGCGGCAAAGCGGCACCAGGCTATTGGATGGCAAAGACTGTTATACATCTAGTCTGCGCTGTAGGTGAGGTAGTTAATAATGACAAAGACGTTGGCGACCTCCTGAAAGTCATCTATGTCGAGGACTACAATGTCAGCAAAGCAGAGATCCTGACGCCGGCATCCGATATCAGCGAGCACATCTCCACAGCTGGCACGGAGGCATCAGGTACCAGTAACATGAAGTTCGTGCTCAATGGTGGTCTGCTCATTGGTACTTGTGACGGCGCTAATGTGAGTACTTGCTGGTGCTGCCCTGTAGTTGTAGCTAACCGTCATTCACAGATTGAGATCACGCGCGAGATTGGCGAGTCCAATATCTTCCTCTTCGGTAATCTTGCTGAAGACGTCGAGGATCTACGCCATGCCCATCACTTCGGCAAGTTCAAGCTAGACCCGGACCTTGCCAAGGTCTTCGATGCCATCAGAGGGGGAATGTTTGGCGACCGCGATCGCTTCAACGCTTTGTGTGACAGTATCACCGAGCATGGCGACTACTATCTGGTGTCTGATGACTTCAATTCCTACGTGAAGACTCATGAGCTTGTCGATGAGGCATTCAAGGATCAGGACGCTTGGCTTGATAAGTGTATCACTTCGGTTGCCAGAATGGGCTTCTTCAGCAGCGATAGGTGCATTCAGGAGTATGCCGAGGAGATCTGGAATTGCGAACCGTTACAACCACCCCAAACAAATGGGGCATCACATTAGGTCGTGTTTACAGAAGAGGAATCGAGTATGAGTACTTAATGAAGGGGGTACGTCGTGCTCGTATGTCGGTATTATTCTTTGATGAATTTCACGAGGGCATACCACGCATAGATCAACAGTTGATGTAAGGTCCTAAATCATAGTCCCCGTCTGGATATGTGCTGCATTTCAAGCAACCTAGATAGATGGATGAATAGAACGTTTGCTCCTATATTCATTTGCATTCATGAGTTTATATTTTCCTTCACATGGGGTATCAAGTCTATGGATCGCTAGTAATCGCAGACATCTTTTATACATCTCGCCGCAAATCGCTCCTAGATACAAACCACTCAACTCCCCGACCTAAAGACTCGATCCATTAGCCCTCGTCCCATTCTCCATCCCTCCACCACCCTCCTTGAAGAATTTCGGAAAACACTGTCTCAACTCCTCCAAATCCTTAACCCTATAATTCGCCACAGTAGCACCTAGTTCCGGATCGCCCTCCTCAACCTTATGCACAACAGTCCACTCCCTCTCCATCGCATGCCTGCAATTCAACGCGCTATCATCCACGAAGTAGCACTTTCTCCTCCCTGCCTCCCCTAACCCACCACCAGTTCCACCCTCCCAGACCCCCGCCTCCCTCTCCGCCTTCTCAAACATCTCCCCATGCGGTTTCGCCACCAACGGCACCCTCGCATAATCACAGAACGTAACCCCTTCAAACAAGTCCTCCACACCCAATAACCCCACAACGCGTCTCGCATGCGTAACATACGCATTAGTGAAAAGCCAAAGCTTTACTTTCCCCCGATCCACCCCCTCCAACAACCTCCTCAACCGCTTGTCCGGTTTTATCAAATCGTCGAGGGGGAGCGCGTCATCGACTTCCTTGTTGTATTCCAAAGGGTCGATCTGGTGGTGTTTTACGAGCCCGCTGATTGCGAGACCGTAGTCTGTGTAGTATCTTCTGTGGAGGAGCGTTGCGGAGGAGGGGGTGAGCGAGAGGTGAGTCGAGAAGTAGCGGTCGATTAGAGCGGCCATGTGGTCTTGGACGAGGGCGGAGCGGGGGTAGAGGCAGTTGTCTATGTCGAAGAAGAGGATGGGGCGCGGGTCGGGGGGCATGGTTGGTGGGTTAGATGGATCTGGGGTTTGAGGGTGCGTATAGATTTTTGCGGTGGGCTTGGATGATGTGGCGTGAGCCTTTCTCGGGATATGTCAGAGGCGATGGGTCAGGCTGAAGGGGGAAAGTGGAAGCACTTGGTAAGCGTGGGTGGTTGGACGACATCATGACTGTTTGCGGTGAGTTCTTGCGGGAAGGTCGGAGAAGGCTGCGGAAATCAATCTGATATCTTGGCGCCAAGCCTCGATATCATTTTCCATTCTATCAATTGTGAGAGGGACGTCTCATTATGAGTGGGGAAATTACCTAACCTGGGTCCTAGCGACGCCTCACGAGGGAAACATTCTTCATCGCTCAACCTTAAAATAATGCCGTCGTTCTTGATATCCGTTGCGAACTCGAAAGCTTCAAGAGACCTTGGTGGCATTGGCATGACTATCGAAATGGAATGTTTAGATGGCTTTTTAGTTGGATGATCCTATTGACAGAATCTATCAGACTAACGGGGATGGGGTGTATTAAAACGAGGATTTATCAAAGCCAGCCGCACCCGAGAAGGATATTCGTGCAGATGAGCGGCGATGGCTAAGCAAAGGTTCTTACATTGCGTATCGTAAACGCTTATAATAGTGTCAAGACTTCGACATGACCAATGGCAATCTTTAGCCTTCTCCATCTGTATCAAGCCGCCAAAGCCGAGACATCAGCGACGAGTGTCCGGCGTTTTCAATACTCAGCTAGGTCGGAGGTCGGAGTTAGGCGTTTGCGTGTCTATTCGTGAAGATCGTCAGATTTCAGAGGCTTGACGAACCTTCCAAATTGAAATACCTATTCACAATTATTAAGTCCGATCATGATGTTTGCAGTCCATTGCTGTGGTGGAAGAAAGCCCTTCCTACGGGAGTAAAAAGAAGAGATTGAGGAGACAAAGATAAGAGTATGTACGATGGCTTGAACCCGGCCTTTGAACTCACATATGTTAGTAGCGGTTCCTATTTGTCAAATAATCGTATTCAAGGCCATACTGGTAAGGTAAAGACCAACCATTGTGCCAAGCCTTCACTATCTTGACACTTCACGGCACCTAAGTGTCAATACATCTCAAACATCTCAACCATCTCTCCCATTTCCTGCTTTAATATGACGAAATATTTTTGCCAAATTGAAGATGGCTGACTTACAAGGCCTCTCAATGGAGCTCCTGCTGACCATCGTGTCATATCTTCCTCAAGAATCATTGACAGCGCTAGCCCTCAGCTGCAAAAAGCTGCACCATGCTGTGATACCTCAATTATACAGCGCGATTGGCATCTGGCCAGACACATTGCGCCATGAAATCCGAACAGAAGAAAATCACTGCCTTCACGGACAAGGCTACTCCATCGTCTATGACGCGGTCGCATTTTTACTTGCAATAGTCACTAATGACGTTTTGAGAGCTTCTGTCAAAGATGCTAATATCCAATGGACAAGCGAGGGAGTAGATGGAATTTCTCTAGTGGTCAAACACTGTCTCAGAGCCCTCGAATCTTCACCACTTCAGAATTGCCACTTGTCGCCTCAATCCTTCCTATTTAACCCTCCAGCAGGATTGTTTGTCACGTCGTTGACTATTGAGAAGGGAGGAAAACCGTTACGTGACCATGAACTTTCAGAACAAGCGATGAGCTACGCATATGCATTACTCTCGATTGCTTCTCTCCGTGTCTTTGAAGTCGATTTTGATACCTTGCGGACGGACAGAATGGTTCAGATGTATGATGGCGTGACCAAGCATAGACCAGAAGGAAGCTCGAACGTGAAAATAGTCATTCTCCAACAATCAGCACTGCCTGAGGGGTATTTTAGAGAATTCTTGAGCTGGCCCAAAGCACTGCGCAGCTGCAAGATCCTCCCTTATCATTGGTTCACTAATACAGAGGTCTATGAAGCTCTACATCAACAAAGAGATACGCTCGAGGACATCAACATAGGAAGCGCGCAGTCATCAATGAGTAAGAAAACTTGCAAGTCTACACGAAATTTTCACTGAGATCAAGCAGGAGATAGTAACAAAGAATCACTAATCTTGAAGGGTTTCACCGCTCTAAAGCATGTCGCTATAGGAATTGAATCCCTGCTTCCATTCAGGCCTGATTACGACTCTTCGGATTACAACGATCTGGAGACAAGCGTGGATCTTCGGCAAGGAATCCATCAATCACTTCCTCCTACCCTAGAGACTTTGAGTATTACCACCGACAGTTTGGAGTTTATTTTGATGGAGTACAGCGACGAGACGTTGAAAGCCTTCTATACACAGTTCCAAACTATGCTTGTTGGGATCACGACTATGAAGTCGACATCGTTTCCAGCTCTCAAAACTATTGTCGTCAGTGGTCCAAGTGCTTACGGCGAAGACCATATCTGGAATGATAACATCCAACGAATGCCGTTTGCCATCTGTAAACGTGAGGGGATCGATTTATCTATAACTAAACCGCTGCAGCTACCGGTGGGGATCGAATAGTGGAGTCCTGATCTAACGACATGGATGGATAACGACAGCTCTACTACTTCCGAGCGATGGCGGACGGTTATCCCGTGTCTCCTGCACACAGACATATACGTGAAGGAAACACTGTAAGATCCACTTTCAGATCATGCAAATACCTCATACAAAAACTATTATAGAGTTCGAGGCTGTCAACAGAGTTTTTCCTGCGTCTGTAGAATTTTAACACGTATGCAAGTCTGCCTTGTGCGCGCTTGTTGCGGTTTGACCATGGGGTACTGCACCAATACCTGACTTATTGTCACGTCAGCAATCGCTGATTATGACCGACCTTTGCCCTAATTATCAAAGTGTGTGACACATTTGATCATGGTTTAGTATTATTAGCCTTTAGCATCTGCTGTGTTGCATTTAAGACCGCCAGTCTACCACAACGTACCATATTTGTTCACAATGTACCCACTGAAGAATATGATTCATCCTTCAAGTGTTTCATTTATGATTGCGGAGAACGAGCTAAAGCAGACAGGAAAGACAATCTTAGGAGGACCTTTGTCTACTTTTCAGTAACGCTTGTGCCTAGCCGTGTGACTTTTCAGCAGGTGCTCTGGTGGGGGCTTCGACGCCATAATCAATTGGTTGAAGCCAGGAAAATCAGGTCCAGCTTGCATCATTCTGAAAACTTGCAGCCCTCTGGGCTCATTCCTAGGATGCTTTCATGGAGTTGTTGCTAGCTACCGTGGGTCATCTAGCTCAAGATCCACTCTCTAACGCTGCTCGCTGCAGTCAACAATTGTATGAAGCTGCAGTTTCTCGGCTTTATGAAAGTGGATATTTCTGGCGCGGTCATTCTGTGGATCCAGAGGGATCTTACCTATGTAATATGGCGATTGATTCTGACATGGACGCTTTTGCTCTCACGGTTTGCTCCAGTAACCCCAAAAACATGGAATCTAGATGTGCTAGATTCAAGAAAGTCAAGGTCATCATGCTGCTGGTCCCGAGAGTACCGCATCCTATATTATTTAGCAACGCTTCGTGCAAGGAAGCCACGAGAACTCTTTTTCCCACCCTTCTCTTCACAATTAAAGGTTAGGATAAGTAAGTTCCTCCCTTCGCCGCTTGTTTGATGCCTTGAATCCAGAGAGGTATTGCATGCCTCGCATCCAGAGAGAAACAAATTTCGGCTTGCCCAAAGTCCCGTACGTCAAGAGCGGAGACGCGAAGAGCCGTTCACATACCATATTCTCATGAGTATAGAAGCCATGGAATGATAGCCACAGAGTCAAACCATCGCCGCTGGCCATGTTGATTTTTTAATATAGCTATTTCGGACGCTATCAATATCAACAGTTCAACCACGGTAATACCAATTAAGGATGGAACTCCAGCTATTCTGGCGAATGTTTCCACATTCAACCTCACCAGCGATACTTCGTGTACGTCATAGAGCGTTGAAATGGCGCGAGGCCTTCACATGGTTGAAAACATGTCTATCTAGTCTGTCTCAGAGCGCGTATGCGGCACTGAGGAATGAGATTGATCTTACCGAAAGCGCCGACCCGCATAACCTGTAGGCTACAAATACTGCATCTCGCTTCAGGATTTATCCCGGCTCGTCCCCATTTGATGTTGCATTTACTCGTTCTCGTGCAATACTAATTCGCAAGACATCAAGCTGTATTTCATTACACATGCTGCCTCTCCTCCTTCTCGCGCTAACATTATTCCCCTTCCAATGCACCGCCCTCCAATGTTTCGAACCCCCCGACTCACCCTCGCCCTACCAACCAAACGGAAACGACTGCCTCCACCTCTCCAACATAATTGAGCGATTCCCCGAAGCAGCCTCCCGACGGCTTTTCTCCGCCGAAACTTTGCCCGCTCCAGACTCCTACATTCATCTCCCTTGGCGGAAAGGGTATGCCAGCTGCTGCGTTGAGATCTCGGCGACTGGGAGGCCGGAGCAAGATGTGACGACGTGGAGGGTGGTGAGCTGGAAGGTTAGAGATACGACGCTGGGTTGTATCTTGGGTTGGGTGGACCCGTGGGAGCATGCGCTTGGGGGCAGAGGTGTTGTGGGGGAGAATAGTTCCTTGCGGGTGGATGTTACGGGGTGCGAGCCTGGAGGGGGTGGGGCGGAAAGTGAGTTGAGGGGTGATGAGCAAGGCGTGACGAATGGCACAGTCGAGGAGTCGAAACCGGTTATAGTTTCAAGAATTAGGCGCGAGCCCAGTTTAGATCGCTGAAAAAAGGCAGTGAATATCAGCTTATGATCTTGTGGTTGCTTACGTCCGTCTTTTATACTTCTTCAGTATTGACATGAAGTGTATCAAGATTCCCTTTTGATGCCGCTTCATTCTAGCAATGTACACGTGAATGTACGCGTGCAACAAAAGTCTGGTCTGGTCTATACAATCATACGTTGATGGTGTCAAATATACGCTGACAAGCTAGATCTTCAACATTGGCGAATGTCATACTTCATCCTGTATAGTGGCAGTCTTGGTCGAAGATGTGGTCTCACGGGTCGTGAAAAGACGGGCATGGATCATGCTGACGTGGAAGGTCTGGTCGTTCGCTTGATATAGGGCACTTGGTAGTCTCAAAACAGGAATTCCTCCCCATCATGACAAGCTCAACCAGGTTCCGGGTCTACTTGAGCTCCAAGAATAAAGAATTGATGCCTTTTGCAATCCAAAAAATCTCACCCCTGGCCACAGATCCAGAGTGGATGGTTTGTTTATTAGACAATCTTCACCATTTCAAACCCTGGGAGTTATCGAAGATCTGCAGTATAAATCTCTCGACACAGTCCCCATTCCATGGCCAGAATCTTCATCGGCATGGAAATGCTTTCCCCAGAGAGCATCATGCGTCGGTGCTCATCTATAATCCTCTGGCACCTTCTCAGCGTAAATTATAATTATCAATAACGTACAAACTTTATGGATGCTTCAACAGCCCCTAGCGAGGCTAGTATCAATATTCAACCAAGTTCAAAGTGACCGCATCAGTTGGCTGTGTAAGATCGTTGAATCCATCCACAGCCCTATTCCCAAGCTTGGATATGACTCGCAGACTTAATCATGCATTCGCGTAGAGCCCAAAGATTCTAAAGGATCTCTGGATGAGTTTCATAAAAATGAGTTACGCAAATGTTGGCAGACGATTAAGATCATAAGCAAGGTCGAGAAGTGAAAAGACATAGCCAGATACTTCCACAAGATAAGAATGAAGAGTAGAAGCGCATCTTGTTCCAAGTACCTGCCGTAGGTGAGGCGGCTCTTGCCAGCTCAAAAGACAGCACTGAGATGGCTTCTTCCCCCATGATCTTCTTTCTCATTGACAGAAGGCTTATGTTCTAAGTTATGTACTCGACTTAGAAGAGGTTTGTGGAAGGTCTTGCAGTGGTATTTTACAAAGAAGTCCATTTTTGGACCTAATAGTCAAGGGTTATCTCTAACATATCGGCGTGCGCTTCTTCTATTTCCCGCTAAACAGGGCAATGCTGACAGATTGCTTCTACAATTTGGCACTTGATCTCGTGTTTCAGCCTCCTGTTGATGAGCTGTCCTAATACGATACCGGCAGGTAAGATGCTGTGCAGCGGTTCCTCATTCGAGTATTCATGCTGCTGGGTGACGCTGGATACTCCCCTGGCCTCTGGACAGGCTGTGATCGGAGTAGCAGAAACATGATGATCAATCAGTCGTCATAAGGCAAAAGCGGAATAGATCTACCTATTCTAGGAAACGGGAACGTTCCGTCATGTTGAGCGATTGGTATAATCCATGCGATGGCTGTCGGAGCTTCTATATTCGTGCAGCTGCCCCTTCGCACTTTGAGCAGTGCGGGATAGTTCGGCTTAAGCTTGGCGATATTGCTTACCATTGTGATAGGAAGGTGTCACCATCCCACGTTCACTGTCCTAGCGAGACATCCATGCATTATCTTTAGCCGCAAGACAGAGGTCCTGCTTTGCGTCTGACAATGGTTGAGGGTTATAGAAACGTGTTCCGACCCCAGAGATTGTTGAAGAGAGCTCATTTTGAGCCGATTCGTGCGTGAATACACGGAACAATTTGTGTCAACCGCAACCGGCTCACTCACTGCAGAGTGGGGTTGATCACCTCCAACTGCGTTGCTCATGGCCTGTCAGCTCCAGCAATTCTGCATATATGTTGTCCAGAATTATCCATAACTTAAGATGCAAATCTGCAGCCGTTTGTGAGCCAATGAATGTCATATTACTAAGCAGCGTACTAATCTAGTGTCTTGGCGAGGACCGTCTTCGCAGTCGGAAATTTTCCGCCTGGGTGAAACTTTTGGCCCGGGGGCGATGGATCTTACCCTTATTACAAGATATCTCTCTAACTTTAATGTAGAGCTTGGTTCCTCAGTCAGCTAGTAATCATCAACGACGAATTAAGAAAGCAACGAGAATGACTTTGCACCCTTCGAACTTTCTGCGTTGTGTCATGCAGCTAGGGGATGGGAGTGGGATGTACTATGAATAGTCAGACCATTATGGCCCCTCGGTGTCCTCCGCCAATGGCAAAGGCTAAGGTGCCGCTGGCGATCTCACACCTCGAGTCTCTGCAACGTATCTGCATCGCTCGCATAACTGTTCTTGCGTTCGTGCCTGTCAAGATGTACTTTGGCTGGTCAATGTTCTTCCGTCTTCTCAATAAATGCTCCTTACCTGCCGCAAATGTCTCAGATACCGAGTCGTTTCTCCGAGCTGAAACAGCTGCAAACCGATGATGATCTCATTGACGTACATTCGCGGCCGCATTCTCCTCAGCTTACGAACTGTCTTGTCCTCGGGTTTGAAGAGGACATTTCTCAAAGTTTGAAGAGCAGTCAAGAAGCTGAGATGTATGAGGGGGCTCCCACAAAGATTCAAAATGATGGCGCTGAACCTTCCTAGAAATGCAGGACTCCTCGGGACCCAGTACAGCCTATTGGATCTTGAAAATCCTCCGCTCCATCCTCAACATGACCCAGCAACGAAAAAGGAACACCGTCCGAGATCAGGAAGCGGAGGGAATCATACGAGGCAAGACTCAAGGTAGCGGCTCATTCCATATACAAGTAGTAGCTGCTGAACCCGTCGATAGAAATACCCATCCTCCAAATGCACGTGCGCGTAGTGCGAGCCGGAAAAGTTCCCTTCAGCAGATATGTGACCAGTGCGAGGAATACGGAGAGCTTCGTGACTATTGCAATGTTTGTGACCATGTGTTCTGCCAACAGTGCTGGAAACAGCAGATGACGCACAAGAAAAAAACTTTGGCTCCTGGATCTATACCACATGAAAGAACAAGCGAGCGTGCCGCTAGAAAGATTCGAGATGCTCTAGATGCTGGAAAAGACTCCGCAGAACAGGAATCACTCCATCGAGGGGATGAGGACACAACCTGGTTTGGAATCACGTGGGAGACACAAGAAGAGACTGGCTTTCCCACTTTTAGAGATCATGGAAGGTACGCTAGCATTATAGATAGTAGCCAAAGCCGATCATCTGAGTATAACGCGGATTGGAATATGAGATTACAAGACCGTCGTTATCCTGGCTTAGTATCGTTTGTTGGGCAGACAGGTAAGCTAGATGTTCACAATTCGGTAGCGTTAGCTGACCGATACAAAATAGGCGCTGGGAAAAGTACCATCATTAGGCTGATAATTGATCTGATCTCAAGAGACGGTGACATAGTTCCGACACCTGTTGTCGGCCCTGTTGGTGTTGACATCCCCACATCGAGTGACGTACACTTGTATTCCGACCCTCAATCCTCGCGTTCGTTGAACCCTATCCTATATGCCGATTGCGAAGGCTTAGATGGTGGTGAAAGGGAACCCTCTAGTGCGGCATCTCGAAAAAGAGAAAGATTACAAAAGCTTGGTCGTGTCAACTCGTTTGAGAGGAGGGTTCAACAAGCGTTCCACACGTCTGAACGCGACATTACTTGGGCAGATACGGCAACAAAAAGGAGCCGGGCGTTCGCCGTGTCCCACATGTATCCACGATTGCTCTACACATTTTCCGATGTCATCGTCTTTGTCCTCAAGAATCCCAGGTCAGTGTGGTAATTCCGTCGCAAATATCTACTTACTCAGCTTGTAGGGTCATTGAGAGTGTTTTCGAGAAACTTGTGGAGTGGGCTGCAGCTGCTTTGGAAACATCTTCAAATCAGCCTGCGCTTCCACATGCCGTCGTAGTCCTCAACGCTACAGAAAACGATATAGATGAAACTTTATGGGACGTTCAGACTGCCACGAAGTCGCTTCTTGAATCTCTAGCAAAGACTGTCACCCAGAACGTCGTCTTCAAAAAGCGCGCCCAGTATTGGCGCGATCGCGATCGGCTGATCACAACCGTTGAGCAATTGTTATGCTCTTACTATGCCTCAGTTATCGTTGTCCGTGTACCTACGCGTGGCCGTCCGAATCTCATCCAGAGCCAGATTATCAAGCTGTATAGCCATATCAAATTAGCTTGTGATGTTGCAAGAGAGCGCAAAGCGGAGCTGAGGATGCTACTGGACGCAGACGAGCTCTCGCCGTATTTACAATTTGCTTTCGAGCACTTCTCACGTGATCTTGATACCCCTTTTGATTTTGTTCAGGCATCTTTCATTCACAGCCCTATCCCACTGGACTTCGGTGGAAACATACTCAAGTTAGCAATTAATTTGATGGAGGTTTGGGAAAATGAATTGGATGGTGACTTGGTACGGCTATTTCAAGGCTTCCCTCTATCATCAGACAACTTTCGAACACATAGCAGGTTTCTGCAACGAGTCTTGAGTTGTTTCTCTAACTTCATACATTCCATTTCTCTCTAATCCTTATGCAAACAATACTGACCTTTCATTCACTGTCTAGATTTTCAAAGAGTTGAGTTACATGGTTGCATCCTGCATTATGCTAGACTCGGCAAGGTCCAAGATCAGAGGTTTGTAAATAGATGATAGACCGAGTGCTTGCTTATTGAAATAGGTACTGCCGAACAGATCTTTCCACAGTATGTTGAACACGTAGAAGCTGCGCTTGAAAATTTTTGTGACCGGCATTGGCCCTGTGAGTTTGTCAAAGCCGGAAGTGGAGCAAGATGCGTCAATGTTCGCAGTGGGGTGAGTGCAGCTCCAACCTGCCCTTGAATGGTCGAACTTACATCTTTGATGAATTAGCATGGCTCTAAAGGGCACCAATTGAAGAACGGGAAGGTGTTCGCAGTCGGCGGCTACGTATCAGAGTTCTCTTTCGCGTCATATTGTCACGTCCTCGTGCGAAACGTCTACTACCACTTCGATGAACTATCTAAAAACCTGAGAAGAGGTGGGCTGGGTCAAAATGACGCAGAAGAAGCACAGATGGCTGCGCACATCCACAAAGATACTGTCATGGCACATTTCTATGAGCATTCTGCCAAAGGTAGGGCCGGAGCCTTCGTGAGCCATTCAACGTGCTTCTCCTGCTTGATAGAGCAGCCCGAGCACGCATTACCTTGTGGGCACATATTGTGCACAACATGCCTTCAGGCGTTTGGGCACCTGAGAATGAATGGTTCTTGCGTCGAACTTGACGGTTGCCCACTTGAATCACTCTACCGACCTCCATATGGGACATGGCGGATTCTCATAAAGCCAGCACCCGCAGGAGTCCGTATTCTGAACCTCGATGGGTAAGATACAGGCATCTTTGTCTTCCTCCAAGTCAATTTGTCTAACGAATGTTGTAGGGGAGGAATGCGTGGAATTGTGGAATTGGAAATCATGCGGCAGATTGAACAAGCTTTGGGAGGCCGATTGCCAATACAGAGCTTCTTTGATCTCATCGTTGGAACGAGGTGAGCGATATCTCTTCTGCTTCGCGTACGTCCTGGGAGGTTTGACAATTTTGATACAGTACCGGAGGCCTCATTGCCCTTGGTTTAGCGGCTAAAAATTGGTCTGTCGAAGAGTGCACGCGAAGATTTGAAGGTCTGTGCAAGCAGGCTTTCACGAAAAGAGTCTTTAGCAACATGCCAATTGCTAATTGGCTCATCAACAATTATAATCATTCGAAATACGAGACCCGCCCTTTCCAAGACGCCCTAATATCAGCATTTTCGGAACAAGAGTGCCTCTTTGGCGGACACCGACCCCATACTTTGGGTACAGATATCAAAGTAGCTGTTACAGCTACATCATCCACTGGAGATCCTGTTGTGTTTGCCAATTACAATAGGTTGTGTGCAGACAAGCGTATGACCCTCAAATTAGCACTCCATCAGCTTCTCGAACTGATCGTTCCAAGTGCCATACCAATTTCAGCGACCTGAGCGATCATCTTCAGAGCTCAGGATATGGGAGGCGTAAGACTTTTGTCAGATCAATTGCTTGATACTAACGGTTGTACAGAGCAAGAGCCACATCTGCAGCTCCTCGATATTTCAAACCTTTCCACCACAGTGCTGCTAAACAAGTATATTTGGATGGTGCTATATATCACAATAACCCTGTACAGATTGCAGACACCGAACGAAAGCTTATTTGGCCATCAATGGCCAAAGAGTACCCGGATGTATTCGTATCACTTGGCACTTGTTATAATGCCGCTGGCGGCAGTTCCGCCGAGGATGCGCCGTCACCGCAGCGAGGGTTATTGTCTCATGGAAGATCACTGGCAAAGATCGCGGCCGATCACGTTATGTCATCTCTTGACTCAGAAAAAGCATGGCATTCTTACATGACTGTTCTTTCTCCGCCCTCCAACCAACGCACAAAATACTATCGCCTCAATCCACAGCTAGACCGTGACCCACCGAAGCTTGACGAAGTGGAATCCATGTTTAAGCTCCGAGACCTAGTTCGACAGCTAATGAGGGACGACAACAGGATCCAGAGACTGGCGTCACATCTCGTTGCTTCCAGCTTCTATTATGAGGTCCAAAGGGTGCAAGCTACTCGCCTGGGAGGAGTCGATGTGAAAGGTGAGAGTCATTATAGGGTTGCTGACGCGGCTAACCCTAAGACATAGGATGTCTGCGGTGTAGACTCATGCCTGGCAGTCCAGAGATCCGTGAGCTTGGAAAGCTCCTCCAAAAGTTTAATCTTGAAGGACGCATATATTTTATTGTTCAAGAAGAAAATCGCGGACAAGATGCTGTGCATGTCACAATCACTGCGGAGATACTGACGGAGATGATCCATCAAGGTCAATTCAAGATCAGACAATGGGTCCACCTGTCAAGCAAGGTGTCTATTACGGAGATCCTACTATGCCTTGGCAGGGAGGCGATTTTCCCAATTAGCAGATTCCCACGTTCATTGCTGCAAGACGAGGAGAGTCAACCGAGTAAGTCTCTGTAATAAGCAGCGTCTTCATGTGGGTATGACTGACTTAAACCCTAACAAAGCTCGTCATCAGCGATCGGCAAACTCAAAGCGATGGGCCGCTCAGAAGAGAAGCCGGCAACTCCGACATCAGGATTGGAAGTTCCCCGAACTAGGTAAAAAACCAAAACCATCCGACATAGCCACGTATGGTAGTAAGAATTACACCATTGGGGACTCATCTCCTAACAAGCTCAAAACTATTGCAAAACGTCTGTTCACTGGGCCGAGCCCAGGAACAGTCAAAGCAAGCCGGCTCGAAGAACAACAGGAACAAATACGACAACGACGCAACCGTATACAAATCCAGTCTGGAGGACCCTTCGCAGGGGGGCCGGTATCCGAACCTCCCGCGGAGGCTTCAGAGCTTCCAGCAAATGAAGCACCGATTGTGTTTGAGCTTCCGGGGGATTCAGCACACCCGTTTTCGTACGGAGACATCGCGTCAACGAGCTCGAACGTCCCGCGAGTTGTTCTTGACTCCGATCCCAATGGTGAAAGCCATGGATCACGACCGTTTGATGAAGATGGCGAGTCGGACGGCACGAGGTATTGGGATTCCGAATCTATAGGAAAATGAATAGACGATGTATATATTACGCAGGGGATTGATCTAATGGGATGGCCTCTCACAAGCAACTTCATTGATGTCGTCGCTCAGAAGCACATGAAGTTAGTGACAGGGAACCGAGCACTTTGATGTATAAGATCTTGATTTGCATGACCATTGGGCGGCCTGATGTCACAGGGTTCGTGGGAAGCCTTGTTATGTATTAAAGACGCCTCAACACCCGTATAGCTTCCCCCCCTTCCGGTCCTTTATCTATTGTAGCAGTCGCCGGCACCCAAGGTAGTGTATACGGTTTTCTAAGGGCACCGCCTTCAATATCAAGATATTCACCTTAACCGACTTTTCCAAAAGTAAGAACTGCTCCAGGAGACCCACCTTCGCAGTTCCAACATGTCGCTACCGGCTAGAGATACAGCTATAATCTTAGAGCGTGTATTCATCAAGTTGAGTCATCGTTGATGACCTCACAAGAAGCGATGTTGGAATCCAGAGCCCACCTTGAATTGCTCCGCCCGACCCCCTTTGACTAGTGTCCCCTAGGTGTGCGTGGCGCGCTTTTCCAAGTCCACTTGCAGACAGCAATGTAGAAAGAGTAGAGTAGTGGCGATCGATCCTGGATTGGCAAGCGCCTAGCAATGGTCACTTACAGCTACTTATAAAGGGAGCATTGTAAGACGGAATGTCTGTGCTAACACTGATATCCTTATGCGCATGAAGTCAAGACAAGGTCTGACGAGATGACGGGTTCTGGGGATGTTGTTACCGACGCGTTTGAGGACAAGACAAACAATGTATGCATGAAGAGTAGCCCTAACGATAAATAATTATCACAGTCTGTGAAAAGCGAGCCCTCCAACTATTTCATCTTCCTTTACATTAAACATTGTCTTCCCACTGCTCGAGTTTCCAACACTATTCCGTTTTCATTTCGTACGTCTATCCAAGACTGACCGGCGACAATATAAGCTGGATCGGGTAGCAGTTCGGAGCCTGATCAGCCGTGTTGTAGAAGTAGCAATGATATCCACTTTGGCCGTTCCTATCCGCAGCATTGAAATTGGCGACGCAGGTCTTGTAGGGTAGACCCGTAGAATTCTTCAAGAAGACCTCTACTCGACCTGTACCATCGCCCAACGGGGTTCCAGTCCAATACTTCCCGCCAGTGGCGCGAGTAGTGCTCCACCAAATTCGGCCCCACGTATCAGTGACAGTCACGTTGCTCCTGTCGCCAGCACGGCCTATCGTGTTCGGCTTGATATAATACCACGCGTTATTAGTAACGGAGTACAGCTCACCCAGGTCTGTCAGTTCGAAGACTTCGCGTTTATTAATGACGAAGTAGTTGTCCGTCATATGGCTTGCATCATCAGATATAGCCCAGGCAGCATCGCCATTCAAATCGCCCTGAAGTTTTAAGTAGTAGGGAGTGCCACCAGGATCATTGGAAGGAAGTAATATTGTCGTTGTAGAGGTAAGAGTCGTGGTCGAAACGGTAGTTGAGGTGTAAGTGCCAGATTTAGCAGTCACTGTTGTCGTTATCACTTGAGTGATGGTTCCGGCAGTAATTGTTGCGACGCTCGTTGTGAGAACTGTACTGCTTACAGTTGTAGTCACACCTTGAGTTGCTACAGAGGTCACAGTCACTGGGACCACTTCTCTGCTACAAGCTGAGCTAAGAATATCTGGCGAGAATGATGCCAAGGCTGACGGCGTCGCCAATGTAGAAGACACCGCTTGGCGAGCTTGCAGATCACGCTTCCGCCTCGCCACAGCCTGTCTAGATGTTACGGCGACGATCGAATAAGCAGTTTGTGTAGATGTATACACGTAGGCCGTGGCGGAAGGAATTGTGCTGTACTGCGTGACAGTATTTCTCTGGGTTGGAGTTGTATTGACCGTCGCCACAACTGTGCTAGTTACGGACACGCCTTGCGTGGCTGTGACCGTCGATGTTCTGACTGAGGTCGTATAGCCCAGAAGCTGTGAGCAAAACGGTTGCAGAGTTTGTGCTTCGATCGTTCGAACGGCTTCTGCGACAAGATCGGTAGATGTCGGCGAAGGAGACGCTAACGAAGAAGACGTCAGCGAAGAAGTTGTTGACGAGGAAGTTATAGACAGAGAACTCGATAATGAAGAGGTAAAGCTTGAGTAGGATGACGACATAGATGACGATGATGATACAGAAGTATATGTGCTCGATATGGAGGTCTCCGTCGACGAAGTCAAGCTCGGCGAGGAGGTTGTGGTCATTGAAGAAAACACACTCGACAAGGACAGAGAGCTCAATGATGATGATCCACTCGATGAAGTAGGTACAGTCATTGAAGTAGACACACTCAACGAAGAGGACACATCCAATGAACTAGACAGACTCGACGAGGAGGACACAGTCGATAGACTAGGCATGCTCGAAAAGGAGGTAGTCATTGAACTGGACAGACTCGACGAAGAGAATGTAGTCATTGAACTAGACAGACTCGACGAAGAGGATGTAGTCATTGAACTGGACAGACTCGACGAGGAGGACATAGTCGATAGACTAGGCATGCTCGAAAAGGAGGTAGTCATTGAACTGGACACACTCGAGGAGGACGAAAAGCTCAATGACGATGATCCACTCGATGAGGACAATACGACAGGTGAGCTTGTCACGCTTGATGAGGCAGTCGTACTTGACGATGAGATTGTACCCTCTGGCAAGGCAACGCTCGACGACGATGTGCTTGTTATAGACAGTGAAGATGTTGCTGGAGAGGATGAGGATGTGAGTGAGGAGAGAGATGATGACAAACCTTTGGAATAGACTTGGTAGAGGCTGGGTCCACCGCAATACTGCGAAGCATCTGCTGCGCATTGGATATCGGAGATAGTCGTTTGATCAGATGCCCTTGTCGGTGGATTTTGATTGAAATTGTTTCCGCAGACACAGATGTTACCTATTGGAGCATTAGTCCCTTGTTCTGTATCTCCAGGCTTTGCACCCACCATTCTCTACTGCAAAGTAATTGTAGCTCGAGCAATAACTGGCACAACCGTCTACTGATACGGTAGGGCCGTTGTAGCCATTCTGACCCGCGAACAGACTGACCACTGGTGTGGGATCAACGTAGAGACCTTGATTCGTATAGCTACCAATTGCTTGGACAACGGTAGGCGATGCTGAGGCGCTCGGAGTCGTTGAGCTAGCACTAGGCGTGCCTCTCGAATATACCTGGTAGAGATCTGGAGCACCACAATACGCGGAACTGTCACCAGAGCAAACAACATCAGAGCTGCCGGACTGATCAGATGCTTGCATTGGTGGATCCTGTCTGAACGTATTTCCGCAAGCGCAGGTATTACCTGATCGAATATTAGCGCTGCATTCTCTCGACCTAAGTCTTACTGACCGTCCACTAGTGCGAAATAAAGATAGGTCGAGCAGTAAGAGGCGCAGGTTGCGACAGACACAGAACTGTCGGGATATCCGTCATCCTGGTCCGCGAACAATGCCCCCGAAGGGTTGCTCGTAAGATCTGGATCTCTCTCATAAAGACCTTGATTGGTATAGCTTCCTTGGACTTGAACGACGGTAGGTGACGCCGAGGCAGTGGGTGAAGTTGAGGAGGCGGATACACTAGGAGAAGCTGTATTAGATGATTTATATACCTGTAATAGACTTGGACCTCCACAGAATTGTGAACTGTCGCCCGCACACGCAACGTCCGAGCTATCAGACTGGTCTGATGCTTGGGCCGCCTGGTCAAGACTGTTTCCACAAGAGCACGTATCCCCTATGGTGGCGTCAGCTGTTATCAAGCCCGCGAGGTCTTTCCTAAATACCATTCTTTACTCCAAAGTAGGCATAGGTCGAACAGAAATCTGCACAGCTGTAGACTGATACGGTAAAACCAGAAAAGCCATCGTCGCTGAGTATACTGATTGAAGCAGGATCATTGTAGAGGCCCTGGTTGCTGAATGTCCCTGTGCTCTGGACCACAGTTGGTGATGCGGTCGGGGAAGTTGAGGATGCAGAAGCCGTGTCGACGCTGGCAGAAGGCAAGTCTACCGTCGAATACAGTTGAATCAAGCCTTCCCTGCTTCCACAGTACTCCGTCGTGTCACCCAAACACGGGACGAATTGGATGCGAGGGTCGTCGCGCACTCGGCTCGGCTGGAAGTTGAGCTGATCGCCGCAGTAACATGTATTGCCTGTCCCACATTAGCTGCTTTCGTTAACAATCATCTGATTGCTGAGTACCTTTGGTCACTCCAAAATACGCAGCATTGCCACAGTGGTCAGCGCAGACACCCACAGACATGTCTGTGGCCGTGTACGGGGTTCCACTGAAGAGCGGTGTTGTGCCTCCTGAGCCGTATTTTGAAGGTTCAAATAGTCCTTGATTCCTGTAACTGCCTTGAGTTTGGACAATTGTAGCTGTTGCGCTTGGAGTCGTGGAGGCTGGCGTGATATTCGAGCTTGATGTAGGCGAGCCACTAGATTTCCGATACAATTGTACCACGTCTGGCCCCCCACAATACTCTGAACTGTCACCAGAGCAGGGAATAGCAGAGGCACCCGATTGATCGCTTGCTGATGTCGGCGTATAGGTTAGGGTGTCTCCACACGTGCATGTGTTCCCTATTCTCTTGTTAGCATCCTGTGACAGCGTGTTAGGAGGGTTCAAAGTTCATTACCGTCTGACAAGCCAAAGTACTCGTAACTCGAGCAGAAGGCAGCACAGCTTGCCACTGTCACATTTGAAGCTGTATAAGACGGACCATCTAAGAAAAGTCCGTCTCGCGGAATGTTATAAAGACCTTGGTGTGAAAAGCCACTTTGACTTTGAACAATGCTTGCAGATGCTGTTGGGGCTGGTGTTGTTGATGATGGTCTCGAGATCGAAGGTGAGGCAGTAGCTGATGCGTAAAGCTGAAGCAGGTCTGAGCCTCCGCAATACTTAGAAGGATCTCCAGAGCACGGAATATCGGAAGCGCCTGATTGATCAGGTGCCAGTGACGGTAAACCGTTCAGACTATCCCCGCAAACACAAGTATCACCTAAATTCTCATTAGCTTCGGCCTGCTACTTCTCTCTCGCTAGGAACTACCATTCTTGACTCCGAAATATGCATATCTCGCGCAAGATGTCGCGCAGCTTGCAACCGTTACTCCACTTCCTGTATTTGATGGCCCACTAAGGATAGGCGCATTCGAAGGGTCGTTGAAAAGACCCTGATTGGTGAATCCGCTTTGGGTCTGGACGATAGTCGCTGAAACTGTTGTACTGGGGGTTGTTGGGGAGGACCCAGAGCCAGCGCTTGGGGATGGTGATGTAGAGGATGTATATACTTGTATAAGATCAGTGCCCCCACAGTATTGCGTTTTGTCGCCTGTGCAAACGACATCGGAAGCACTAGATTGATCTGATGCCAATGTTGCGTCATTGGCCAAGATATTACCGCAGTAGCAAGTATCACCTGTAGGTCTTATCAGTATTCCATACCACGCGACTAGATCTGGACTTCCTCACCATTTGCTACTCCAAAGTATACATAGCTCGAGCAAAAACTTGCACAAGCAGCAATACTCATTCCGCTAGTGTCGGTATACTGAGTCCCATTCAGGATATGAGAACCTCGGGGGTCGTTGTAGAGACCCAAATTGCTAAAGCTGCCCTGCGTCTGGACGACAGTCGCCGAAGGTGTACCACCTGATGCTGTAGGGGAAGGAGCACCAGGCCCACTCGTTGCGTTTAGGGGAGGCGGGGTTGTCACGAGGTCAAAACCGTAACAGCTTCCTGGAGTCCTTCCTGCTTCGGCCACGTAAATAGGTTGAGCTTGTGGCTCCCTACTGCATGTATAGAACGTGTAAGCCCGGCCTGTAGTATTAGCTGAGAGCGTTATGTCGTCAAGTGTGAAACCAGACAAGATTGCGTTGTTCGGTGGATCTTGAGCATATTTTAGGGTCGGGTCATTGTTGTTATTCTCTTGTCGTTTTCTAGATTTTGCAGCATTGCCACTAGGAATGAAATAAATAGAGTTGCCATCCAGATCTTTCATATTGCTGGCTGGGTTGATAAGAAGGACGGTCGCCTCCACCACACCCCCCACAATTAATTCTCCATTCCCATCCTCGCCAACAGCGAGTGCGTTTTGGCCAGGGATATCATTTCTAATGTACAGTTGGAACGTGCGTTCACCGCTCGTAGTGCTAGGAGGAGGTGCAGAAGAGGATCCAGCACCACTGCCCGAAGGAGATGTATGTGTTGTGGCATTACTGTTAGGCGGGGAGGTCGGGGCACCATTAGAAGAATTGTAAGAGTTGAAAGCCGAGCTAGGAAGTGTGCCTGCAGTATTGAGTCCGGTAGGCCCAAATGAACTACCACTGGGAAGACCGTACGGAGTTGATGCACCACTGATACTCGGACTGGGTACGAAGGACCAATTACCGCTAAATGTTGGCCCCGATCCGGGTCTTGGCCCTTGACCCTGAGAGAGTTGTCCGCCGCCGGCACCTTGATTCGACGTGTAGGGCCCTAACCCTCCCCCAGCCTGCTGTGATGGTCCTGGAAGTTGCGGCGTGGTTGAGTCTGTGACAGTTGAGGTTATTGTTGACGTGATAGTGGTTGTCCTGCAAGTCTCTGCCGCACCCTCTGGCTTCTCAATTATCTCATATTCAATGACGTTCTCATAACAGTAGGTGTAGACCACGCAGCCGTCTTTTGAGACCGGCTCGCCTGAAATATATTGAGTATTGGCTGCCCAAGTTTGCACGTTTGAGCTGGACGTTTGAGGGGCGTTTACAAGGACAGTCACTGTCTTTCTGGCTTGGTAGTTCCAATCCCAATAGGGGGCAATGTAATTAGTTGTCGCAAGGTTATCCACATTCTGTGAGGTGATAGCTTGGTTGACATCTGTTATGAGACGTCCAGGACACGAGTTGCAGGCAGCGTAAGAAAACGGTTTGACCCAAGCAGGGGTCTCCACAACATTGTAGGTGATTGTCGTTCTGATTGTTGTGCAATCTGATGTTGTGCAATTTGACCAACTCCATCCCAGCCTGGCGAAAAGGACTGGTAGCAGCAGATGGGCTATTACCATCCTGGCTGGGGAGTACTTGCGCTCTTCTCAGGTCTTGGGGAAGTCAGCCCAGTCAATGATCTTCAGGATAAGTAAACGCTTCGTAGCGTAGCAACCAATTTGCAGGATGACGCGTTCGATGTACAAACTGGTGTACTTACTTTGCAACCGTATACCGAGTATGCACAAGTCTTTAGAGGCAGAACCGAAAGACCAAAAAGTTACGCTGATAACGAATGAAGATGAAGAAGAATAATCAAAGACGCTCACAACTACCCTACTCGCGCTCAAATTGAGTATGCAATGCAATGAAAGCATCGACACGTCAAGCTTGTAATTTTTGAAGCATGCCCACATTCCTGGCCACATCGCAATTTCGAGGATTGTTTACATTCCACAACATTTCGATACTCATCTCTCAAGCTGTTTTCAAAACCGACACGGTCTTTGTAAGGCTTCCCTTGCCAGCTTCCACGGCAGCTGAGCCCACGTCAAGCTTGTAAGCTCTTGTGGCAGACGCACCAGCGTCCCGTCATGGGACAATAGCCCCATACATTCGACTTGGAGAGAATTGCATTGGCTCATGACGTAACAAGTGAGTTTAAATCACCTAATGTCTGCATGAAAATAGATATAGGCAATTGTGGTGTAAGGTGAATCAGGGACCTTGGTCTAGGCTCAAAGTGTGCCTGCTTCCGATCCCCACCTTTAAATTGCATGCGGAAGACCTCGCATCATCAACACGAAAACGGCCAGCTTCAAAGGTCATATCCGTAGATAGCTATAGCCACCAATCATTACCAAGAGTCTTCCTCCGCTATCCTGTCACCGGCGAGAGTTGCATCCGAGTCGTGGTGCATCAGCTCCTGTAACGAATGGTGCTCTAACTTAGAACCAAAGCGTCATGCCTGCCTGACATGATAGCGATATCTCCGTAACACGTAGTCGATGGAAATCAAAAGCAAAATACTATAGTATTACGCATTTTCTGTCAGGCCCATTTACACCCCCTAGACCTGTAGGTGGAGGAGTGGATGGAGCATCGCATATGATCTCATTTCGCGGGTTTCTGGCATGATGTCTTGCTCAGACGTCTGAAATTGATACATTTGACGCGTCGTTCGAATTCAACCACCCTTGTCCACCTCAGTCGTGACCGGACAGCAGACTTTCTTAACCCCATCTTAACTCCGCCAGCGTTCCAATATCAATATCAGAGCGACTGCTTCCGCAACTCAGCAGTACAATTCATGACAATGTCGGCAAAACGTATAGAGCAAGCAGAGATCGAGAAATACTGGGAAATCTTCTCCAGCCTCGGCGGTGGCGGCCAATACCTCACCGGTGCACAAGCAGCCACAGTACTCAAGAACAGCCAGCTCCGAGATGAGCAGCTAGAACGAGTGTGGGACCTAGCGGACGTCGACAATGATGGAAATCTTGACTTCGAAGAGTTCTGTGTGGCAATGCGGATAATATTCGACCTGGTCAATGGCGTACGCTTCCCCATCTCCCCCTCACTCCTCACCTCTCACTCCATCTCCCAACTCCTTTCCTAGATATCCATCCCAATCCCCAGCTAAACCCACCTACTACCAGGAATACCCCGATGTCCCCTCCACGCTCCCCGACTGGCTCGTCCCCGAATCCAAAGCGCACCTCGTACAAGCCACCCGCGCCCTCTCCAACCCCACCACCTCCCAATTCTCCCCCGCCCTCTCCTCCACCTCCTCAGACGACGAAGGCCTAAAAGACGGTTTCGACTGGTACATGCCGCCCTCCTCCCTCGAAAAATACACCGCCATCTACACGACCCACAAATCCGCCCACGGAGCCCTCACATTCAGCTCTCTCCAACCCTTATACGACTCCCTTGACGTGCCAGACACCGACCTGCGCTCCGCCTGGAACCTCGTGAACCCGGCCTCTGAACCCGCGATCGGTAAAAACGCCGCAATGGCCTTCCTGCACATCCTCTCCCAGCGGCACGAGGGGTTCCGGATCCCGCGCAACGTGCCCGCTAGTCTGCGCTCGACATTCGAGCAAGGCCAGATCGACTACAGCGGGGCGAGCGAGCGCGGTGTAAAAACTCGAGCAGCACCGCAGCGGTACGATGAGCAGAGCAGCACGGGGCGGAAAGCGAAGTTCGGGGACGCGTATCTCGAGCGATTGGGGTTGAGCGAGCGAGGGGCGAAAGGGACGGATTTCTCGTCTGCGAAACGGGATGGGGAGTGGGAGGAAGTGAGGCTGAAGAAGGAATTGAGGGAGTTGGAGGAGAAGATTGGACGGGTGGAGGAGGAGGCGAGGAGGAGGAGGGAGAGGGGGAAAGGGGGACGGAGGGATACGAAGCCGGCGTTGGTGAAGAGGGAGTTGGAGTTGTTGTTGGATTATAAGAGGAAGGAGTTGAGGGAGATGGAGAATGAGGAGGGGAGGTATGGAAGTGGGGGAGTGGGGGGGTTGAAGAGGGTGGAGGGGGAGATTGAGGGGGTTAGGGAGATGGTGGAGGGTCTTGAGAGGCATTTGAAGGAGAGGGAGCGGGTGTTGGAGGGGTTGAGGGGGGAGATTGAGGGGGAGAAGAGGGGGCGGTAGAGAATAGGAAAAGAAGGGAAGGAGGTGGAGCTGATTGTAGATATGGCAGATATAGTAGATGTATCAATTATTACTATTCACAGCTATCAACAGTCCGTGTAAATGCAAACGCGCCTTCTCAATGCAAGAGACCAAAATATACATCCAAAGACCAAAATGCGCCAATATTGACTCTCGGTCCCTTGCTTTTCATCCAAATCATTGCCCCATCCCAGTCCAAGCCATCTACATATTAGCTAATTGTTCATCAATTTCCCGATCCAGGAACCCTCTCTTCTCCCCACTCAACTCCGTCTGCAACCTCTGCTCAACCAACGCCCTCACCTGCTTTTTAGTCACCGTATCCAAGTTCACCTCCGCCAAGCATTCCCTCACTGCCTCCTGGATGGCACTGTTGTTCAAATCCCCTGGACTTAGAACACCTGTCCTGAAATCAAGGGTACTGACAGGTCTGCTACCGCCGTATGGAGTTCCACCTAGTGGACTCCGTTGACGCTGCTGGAGACCTGGTGACTGCATAGCGATCAAGTTGTCGGTGCTAGGTAGCCCTGCGCTGCGAGGTCCGCCCATGGTGTTGTAGGGACTGTTGGGGTGGTCTTGGTACGGGGAGCCTCCTCGGTTGGGGAGCTCAACCATAGATTGACGTTTCGACGCGTATTGCGGTGCATCCTTGTATGGGGCAAAGGACATGGTTGATTGGCGGGCTGAGTGACCGTGGAAGTTAGCGGGAGATGTGGGACTCATGTAGGCGTTCGGCTGTTGGAAGCCTGTGAGAATTGTTGAGGCAGGCTTGGCAGATGAATAGACGGAGTGGATGTCGTCCATTTCATACTGATTACCGCCGTCGTAGTCGACATACTTTTCTTGACCAGCCATACCGCGGCGACCGGGCAGATTGTTGACTGCTGCATAATCATCCCATCTCTGCAGAGGTACGCTTCTGGGATCGTATCCCCCATCTTCTAAGGCCACAATCTGCTTGTTGCCCTTTTCGCCGATGACAATCCTAGTGCTACCCCAGGTGAAGTTATCTTGGTTCCAGAAGGAGTAGACTGGTAGGACGAAAGAGTAGATCGGATACGCCATGATATAGATTATCATCCAGCCCACGTGCTGCCATTGGCGTTTCATGATGAAGATCAGCGCCTGAAGACCGTATACTGCTGCTATCATGACGATCGAGATCAAGGGGAATTGGCCAGAATGTGTTGCAACTCGATAGATGAGATATGCCAGATACCCGCAGGTAGCAGGCAAGATAAGGGTTCCAAAGAGATCGATGAAGACCACGAATCGCATGCTGAAGCAGCAAAAGCCACACAGATCCTTCAATTTGACCAGTTCTGCCAGATTATGGATAGTGGAATTGATCCATCGTCGTCTTTGTGATATCAAAACACTCCATGTCTCAGGAGCTGCCGTGCTGGCAAAAGCATCTGGCACAAATTTGTAGGACATTTGTGGGAAGTACTTCGTCATGATGGTCGTCAGGTAGCGATCTTCTCCGAGTGAAAGCAAGTTTTTCTTGTGCAAGGTATCAACATCACAAATGCTGTAGTCACTAATCACCCTGTCGGAGATGATCAGAGGACGGCCTTTATCGTTGGTTCGAAGTCGGTACATGCAGAAACTAGATGAGCGTTAGCATAAATCATAGGCGTACAGTGTAAGTGACATACCATCCCGGCAAACAAGTGACTGAGCCAAAGAGCGACTCGAATGCTTTAGCCAGATGATGCGATATATAGTATTCGTAGACTTGGATCATAGTCCACCAACTCCGCTCTTCGTTTTCCAGACTAGTCTCACCACATATACCAGCAATCTTGGCGTCATTAGCGCAACTTGCGACGAGACGGTTGAGTGAGTCTTCTTTGACGCTCGTATCTGCATCTACCATGAAGAGGTACTCATAGAGCTCAGGGTCAACACCAATGATATTGTTGATCTGGTGGAACATCTCAAGCTCCAGCGGTGACATTGGGGAGCGATGATGGACACGATTGAGGAAGCTTAGAAGAAGGATTTGAGAATCCCGCTTTCCACGATTTCCAGGCTTTGACTTCGTCTGCTCAGATTCCTTTCCAACTTTGACGACAACGATATAAGGGACTACGTTGCCCTCATATTCGTAGAGTCCCGAGTACACTTTGCCATAGTTCAATTGCTCGCTGCCCGAGCCAATAGCCTTGAACGGGAGTGCTGGAGGGTCGATTTTAGGATCAACTCCAAGAATGTCGAGCACAATCTTTGGTGTTGGACGATCGTTTCCGCCGCCAACAATCATACCATCACAGACAACGCATATCAATTTCCTCTTGTTGTCGTATTGAAGTGCTGTCAGAGAGTCAAGTCCTTTCCGCAGCTGGTCTTCACCTTCGGTATAAGCAGGCACCTGACAAATCACAAATTTATCCTGTGGAGCCGGTCTTCGCTTTGAGCCAAACTGCAAGGCTGACAAAAATTTTGTCAAAATGACTGCGCAAAGAATGATTGTGAAAGCCAGAAGGATGTAATTGTTGACCTGACATTTCGCAGTCTCTCGAAAATCAAGCTTTCCAGTATAGAAGGTATTGTCCATGCAATTGAGTGTTTTTCCGAAGTCTGAATTGTTGTCATCCCAAAGGTCTGTAATGTCGGAGCCAGTATTCTGCTGAATTATGTCGGATACCCGGGACGGTATGAAGGAATACGCCTCGAGGTTGTTCTGGGTTTTCTTCGTATAGAAATAGTCCGTGAGGTCATACACGTTACCCTTCAAAATCACCCATTTTCTGCTCGACTTTTCTGCTTGGGACGTGATTGATTTCTTAGTTTGGACAAGGTCGCCTTTGTAATATTTCTTGATCTCTGGCAAGAAGCTTGAAGTATACCAATCGATGCTGTGAAGCTTCGTATTCGGGTTGGATTGGTATGTTGGGCCCGAAGTATGTATGCCATTCGGATACTCAGGCGTAGTGTTGGCTAGTAGTCTCGGCACTTCATCCTTGACCAAGAATCTACATCCCACAGTTAAGGGTACTGGGAAATACTGATCCAGGTTCTTTCCGGCAAATGGCTCCATTGATTGTGGCGTAGCCACTGGTTCGACATCTCCGTGTTCACGTTTTGCAAATTTGGTGATGTCGTAAACTTTTCCATGGATACTGACCCAAATATCTCCTTTCCCTTGATGGTAGCCGACCTCCTTTTGGCTCCAGGCCTTGTCGAAGTTAGGACACAAAAGGCGGCCGAATTCAATGATATAAAAGATGATTACAGCGTTGAGAAAGAATATCATAAGCACCAAAACTAACTTTTCTCTCCAAGCCATTCGTACATCGGGGCGCTTCATGCGGCCAATGAATCTTAGGGCAAATGAGGGAATCCAGAATGTCAAAGCCCAGACGAATGCCACCCAGAGTCGACGTGATTTGTCTATGGGTTGAGATGTAACAGCTTTAGGTTCAGCCAGTTCGGGATCCAAACCACCGGTGAATTGTCCAATCTCATCATCATAGTAAGTGATGTTGCGCTTTTCATCACCCCTAACACCAAGACCGTAATCGCCCGCCATGGTATTGGTCGTCTTCGCGGCCGTAGGCGCGAGGGACTTGGCACCACCCATTGCGCTCTGGGCCAAGGTAGCTGAACTTTGTTGTCTTTGCAACAAGTTGTCACGGCTTCCATAATGCTCGTCCATGGCAGGGAAGAAGCCACTGCTGTTGGGACCAGGGGTTGCAGCAGAGTAACTGCTATCCATACCATGGCCACCCATGAAGTTGTAGGGTTGTTGGCCAGGCAAACTAGTT
This sequence comes from Bacidia rubella, assembly GCA_032158265.1. Taxonomy (NCBI): domain Eukaryota; kingdom Fungi; phylum Ascomycota; class Lecanoromycetes; order Lecanorales; family Ramalinaceae; genus Bacidia; species Bacidia rubella. Next base: position 965,839 of record JAVTIF010000015.1, on the reverse strand, counting down.
TCCGCAGGCTTGATGTCGAGCATGCTCTCAGCTTCCCACCAAGCACCCTCCCGGATCCAAACACGATCGTGACCAATTACGACTTCACCATTGCTCCAGCCGCGTTCTAGGATCCAGCTCTCAACGCCATCTCTCCCATCCTGACAACCAAGGCGAGCGTACCGAGTGACGAATTCGTCGATATCAAAATCAGCGGTAAAGTCAAGACATTTGTTTCGATAGTTGGCCCACTCCGGCAATCGCCAGGTGCGCAACTCCTTTGAGACTGTTCCTGCAGACCAAGCAGATGTAGTCGATGCCAGGCTGCCAAGGCTTGGTAATGGCTCATCCGTAGGATGAAGGGAGAGATGATACCAGTTACGACTGCTCCCGAGAACATCCGGCAAGTCCATCCTAGCTTGCATGCCTCTTCTTACGTCCTGGCCTTCTTGTGGATGAATGATTTTCCTCAAAAAACCTCCGATTTCTGCCTCTTCTCCTATTCTTAGCAGTAAGTCTTCTTGACGTTCTCTCTCTGCCGTCTTTTCTCGGCTTGCCGGCGTTGTGGTCAGACCCAAGTCAGCAGCCACGTCGGCCACCGCATTGTGCATCTCTTTGACGACAGAGTGACCGGCTTGAGTAACATCAATGCCATCTTCTTTCATCTCTGCCAATATCCCGAGGTTGTCATCGAAGACACCGCGAAGAGCGACGGCTCTCCCTAGCTCCTGACCTGGTATCTCAATGACAGTGATGTTAACAGTGTCTTCAGTGTCTTCGTCGGTTCTAGGAGTCCGAGCACCTAGCCCACTCTCACTCGAGTCATCACCATCTCGAATTCTCTGGAGCTCTTCCTTGATAGAATTGTTTGCTTTCAGCAAGACCCAGTCGACTAGTGTCTCGTAGATGCCGGAGATCAATACCTCTCTTTCGTCTGTGCTGCATTTGCGCATCAGAACATCCGGCTCTATCCCAATGAGACCGCCAACATCCTCGCATATTTCTTCCAAATCTTCCTGATCAATCAAGAGCCCAACTGATTCGCCAAGCTTTAGGAGTGCGGCTAAAGTTGAGAGAAGATTTCGGAACGAGGCACCCTTGATCCCTATTGCTTTTAGTGACGCTCGAAAATCTTCCGAGGCAGCCGCATCGTCCGCCGTAGGGAGAAAGCTAGGAGGTGTGTATGTGCCGGATCTGTTCAAAAGCGCATAGGTCGATGGGCTCTTGAGGCTAAGGAACTCCCTCTCTGCAGGAGTCGAAGCAGATGTGAGGAGGTAGTAGAAGACATCAAAGGCGCGGTAACCGGCTTCTTCGGGTATGTGAAGAAGCCCTTGTGATAGATCGATACCAGATTTGGAGAACGCCAAAAAGGCTCCATTGATGTTGCCAGCAAGAGTGACGCTGAAGGTAGCTGCGACGGCCGAATGTCGTGGTGTGGAAGGATTATGAGGGGTTACACAATGCGTAAAAGGTTTGAGGACGGATAGGGCAGTATAAACAGAAGAAGGTATGGCTATGGGGAGTTTTGATATGAATGGTACGAGGAGAGAAGGCGTCGAGTGATGGAGCGATCTACAACCAGTCCCAGTCAGCTCTCTTTCATGAAGCAACTCTGTTGAGCGGGTACTCACCCTAAAACAATACAAGCATCTTCAGCACGCCGCCGCGCGTGTTCCCATGCTTGTCTCGCCAGCTCATTATCGACGGTGCCTCCTTCGTGACCCTCGACACTCGGATGAGCGGCAGTCAGCCAGGTGTTTACGACTAAGCTTGTGCTTGCATCCAAACGATATGGCTGTCCTGATGCATAGGCTGTATGTAGGGCGTTGAGGAGGGTGGTGGTTGAGACTTGTGTTGATTGCTGGACCGCCGAGCGAACGCCATTGGGAGTCGAGGCCCCTGAGTAAACAGACATGCGATTCGGGTTCGCCATGCTGTCAAGACAATACAATTCTAAGCTTGATCAAATGTCTTCATTATTGATACCAAGCTCTTGAGATTATGAGTCGCTTGAGGACCTCGTGATGGTGGGTGGGTCGTCAGGCGTTCCTCGTATTTGCTGATTGAGGCTGTAACGAAAGTCGTATTGGGTCGTAGGAAGAAGCACGGTGAGGGCGTAAAGCGAGAGACAGATTGATAGAAACGAAAGTGATGAAGCACAGAGGCTCTTGATACTTTGCTCGGTGATGTTAACGATGGTAGGGAGATGGCTTCGAAAAGGTTTCAATGGTGTTCGGTGTCTGGCCCAAAAGAGTCTTCGCAAACAACGCCAAGACCAACGCAGGGGTCATCTTCGGGTGGCACACAGCCCAGAATGGCGAAAATAGCACCCGGATTTAAGTCAATACGAGATCCACTAGCTCAAAATCTCACCTCCAGAACTATCGAGATCTTTTGAGGTGGAGCAAGGTGAAAACATTAAACCATCCCTCTCGTTCATCTGTGGCATCGACATCTTTCGTTGGCAGTGATTTCGCCTTCTGTTTTCTTCAACCTCAACAGACGTTCGTTAGAACCAGCGTTAGCCATTCGTTTCCATCCAGCGGCAAGCATCGTTGACACGCCAAGCCTAATCCACCCCCTGTATTTACGAAAAGCAACGACATCAAATTGCCATCGACCCTCGCTCACGACAAGAGCATTTCCATTTCGATTGCCCGCACTGAAGGGCGCAGTGGATATAGAATGCTTTTCAGCTCTGAATAGACCACAATTGCAAAGGCTTCGGGCCTGACTATCCAGCCCAATCATGGCTCTCAACTCCATCAATCTCAATGGGAATCAGCCTTCCCACACCCAACCTTCTCTACCTGCCTTACCCGCCCACTTACAGTCAGATACACAACTTACCGCCCATCTGGCCAGTCGGTAGGGTTCCATCCACGACCTTCTTCTCCAAACCCAACTGACAATTGCCCGCAGTTTCCATGTCTCTCTACCTGTGGCGAGGCTGTCCTCTCGCGCCCTCATCTCTCTCAATACCTATACATCCTCCGCAAAAGGCCCAGATGGAGGGAAGGTTGGGAGTGCGATGGGCGAAGCAGAAGACCTGGCAGGAAGAGCATGGTCAAGACTGGGGCAGAGGGGTGAAAACCAAGCCGTAGTTTTCCTGGGAGAATCTGGCTCGGGCAAGACAACATTGCGCTCCCATGTCCTCTCCTCCATCCTGTCCTTCTCCTCAACGCCTCTGTCGACTAAGCTCTCCCTCGCTGCCTTCGTATTCGATACACTCACTACAACAAAATCCGTCACAACTTCAACGGCTTCCAAAGCTGGTCTCTTCTATGAACTACAATATGACGCATCCTCGACTGCAAATCCTACGCTCGTAGGAGGGAAACTTCTCGATCACAGACTGGAGCGGAGTCGCATTGCCTCGGTACCGACTGGTGAAAGAAGCTTCCATGTGCTCTACTACTTGCTCGCAGGCACCAGCCAAGCTGAAAAATCACATCTCGGGCTAGATAACCCCGGTGTTGTCGCAGAAAGTGGCGTTGCCAATCGTACCTCAGGTACCATCGGCACAAAGCGGTGGAGATATCTGGGCCATCCGACCCAGCTAAAGGTCGGCATAAACGATGCAGAAGGCTTTCAGCATTTCAAGACTGCTCTGAGGAAACTCGAATTCCCCAGGAATGATATTGCTGAGATCTGTCAGGTCTTAGCTGCCATTATGCACATTGGACAGCTGGAGTTTACGACAAGCGAGGCGACAATGCCCGCAGCAGACGAGAGTGGTGGCTATTCTCATGAGGGCGGAGAGACAGTCACGGTTGTGAAGAATCGGGAAGTCCTCGGCATAATTGCAGCCTTCATGGGCCTAAGCGCACAGGATCTTGAACAGAGCCTGGGCTACAAAACCAAGACAATATCTCGTGAAAGAGTCACCGTCATGCTGGATCCAAAGGGTGCCCGTGAAAACGCAGATGAGCTTGCCCGAACGCTTTACTCGCTTCTAGTAGCGTTCATGTTCGAGCAAATCAACCAGCGGATTTGCGCTGAAGATGAAGCTGTTGCGAATACCATATCTCTTGTGGACTTCCCCGGGTTTGCTCAGTCTTCGGTGACTGGCTCGTCACTTGATCAGCTCTTGAACAATGCTGCCACAGAGCAGCTCTACAATTTCACTTTGCAAAGCTTTTTCGAACAGAAGGTCGATCTACTGGAGAGTGAAGACGTGAGCGTTCCAGCTACTAGCTATTTCGACAATTCCGACGCCAACAGAGCGCTGATGAAAAACAACAACGGTTTGCTCAGCATCCTTAGCGACCAAAGTCGACGAGGCAGGACCGACCATCAATTCTTGGAGAGCATCCGTAAGCGCTTCGAGAACAAGAATCCTGCCATCACTGTTGGCAATGCTACCACCAAGATGCCGGGCACGAACTTCATGGTGCAAAATACCGAGGCGACCTTCACCGTCCGACACTTTGCTGGGGAGGTTGACTATCCAATTAATGGGTTAGTTGAGGAGAATAGTGAGGTCGTTCCTGGTGATTTGATGAATCTTATCAATTCAACGAAAAGCGACTTTGTCCGCCAACTCTTCGGGCAAGATGCGTTGCATACCGTAATGCATCCCAACGAAAAGACGGCCGTCATGCAGGCACAAGTCAGCTCGAAGCCGCTTCGAAAGCCAAGTATGGCCAGGAAGAGGCCCGATCGGCCTGGTCGACTTGGCGCTAAACGCATGAGTACTAACTATTCGAATGATGACGATCTGGAGACTTCAGCTGGAGATATTCACAAAAAGCACACCGATCGTAAAGGCAACCGCCTAGTGGGCATTGACCAAGGTGCCTCCGGCCAATTCCTATCGTCGCTTGACAACATTATACAATCCATCTCTGCGCCCACCACAAATTCATACTTCATTTTCTGCCTTAAGCCCAACGATCGACGTATCGCCAATCAATTTGACAGCAAGTGTGTTAGAACACAAATCCAGACCTTCGGAATCGCCGAGATCAGTCAACGACTAAGGAATGCCGATTTCAGCCTTTTCCTCCCCTTCGGAGAGTTCCTTGGCTTGACCGAAGCCGACAACATCACTGTTGCAAGCGAGCGAGAAAAAGCAGAGGCTGTTTTGAATGAAAAGCGGTGGCCTGGCAACGAGGCACGGATCGGAACGACTGGCGTTTTCTTAAGCGAAAGATGCTGGGCCTCCATTGCCAAAGAGAGTGGTAAAGCTCTGACTAATGACAGAGGGCGCTTTTTCGATACAGATATGAGTGACATTGGCGATGACAACCTCACACCTATGGAGACTCGCGGCATGGCTGGATCACGAACCAATCTGCTTGGACCAGGAAAGACGCCTTCGCCTGGTGCCTTTATCTATGGTGAGGAAGGAAAGCAAGGCGAGTATTTCAGCGGACGAGAGGTCGATGGACGCTCTGATGCCGGGGCTTCAGCTTTCAACTCTGGAGACATGTTCCAGAACCTGGAGACGAGAGAGCAGATGGCAGAAAAGGGCAACCAGAAACAGTTGCAAGAGGTCGATGTTGTCAAAACCAGTGGCAGCCGCAAACGATGGCTAGCTATGGTTTGGCTATTGACCTTCTACATTCCGGACTTCCTCATTAAATGGATTGGCCGCATGAAGCGAAAAGATATCCGAACAGCATGGCGAGAGAAGTTCGCTATCAACCTCATCATCTGGCTCAGCTGTCTCTTTGTCTGCTTCTTCATCGTCATCTTTCCTCAGCTCATCTGTCCCAAGCAGCATGTATACTCTGCTGCTGAGCTGTCGAATCATGACGGCAAAAAAGGCCATAGTGCATACGTCGCAATCAGGGGAGAAGTGTATGATCTGGGGGCTTTCATGCCAAGTCACTACCCTAAGATAATCCCACAGGCGGCACTGAAGAAGTACGCTGGCCTTGACGCAACGAGTCTCTTCCCGGTTCAGGTTTCAGCGCTCTGCAACGGTCCGACGGGCAAAGTTGACCCAACTGTACAGCTAGGCTATTCCCCCACAAACGTGACAGGAGCTCCAACCGCAAACAGTGCCATTGACCCGAACGCCAAATATCATGACTTCAGATTCTATACCAATGATTCGAGGCCTGATTGGTGGTGGGAGCAACAGCAAGTATTGCGCGCAAATTTCAAGAAAGGCGACGTCGGTTACACTCCGCAATATGTCCATACGTTAGCCAACAAGAAGCAGTACAACATTGGTGTCATCAATAACCGGGTCTATGACATGACCGACTACAGCAAGGGTCGTGGTCGAGCGGAGGCTCCGCATGGTCAGAAACCGCCTGAAGGTGTGGAGACCCAGTTTATGGATCCTGTCGTAACAGCTCTGTTTTCGCAAGGGTCAGGCAGAGACCTAACGAAGGAATGGGAGAATATTCAACTGGCTCCTGACGTGAAGAGAAGAATGCAAGTCTGCCTGGACAACCTTTTCTTTGTGGGTACCACAGACACGAGAAATTCGCCCCAGTGCAAGTTCTCTCAGTACATTCTCCTTGCGATCTCGATCCTTCTTTGTAGTGTAATTGGCTTCAAATTCTTTGCTGCTCTGCAGTTTGGGAGGAAGAACTTGCCAGAGAATCTCGACAAATTCGTGATCTGCCAAGTCCCGGCATACACAGAAGACGAGGACTCGCTTCGCCGCGCTATCGACTCGGCTGCTCGTATGAAATACGATGACAAGCGCAAACTCCTTGTGATAGTTTGCGACGGCATGATCATCGGTCAAGGCAATGACAGACCTACTCCTCGCATCGTACTGGATATCCTTGGCGTGTCAGAGACGGTTGATCCTGAGCCTCTTAGCTTTGAAAGTTTGGGTGAAGGAATGAAGCAGCACAACATGGGCAAGGTCTACTCTGGTCTGTACGAGGTGCAAGGTCATATCGTCCCGTTCTTGGTCGTCGTTAAAATCGGCAAGCCTTCTGAAGTCTCACGACCCGGCAACCGAGGCAAGCGTGATTCTCAGATGGTGATCATGCGCTTCCTGAACCGTGTGCACTACAATCACCCTATGAGCCCTCTCGAATTAGAAATGCACCATCAGGTACGGAACATTATCGGAGTCAACCCAACTTTCTACGAGTTCATGCTACAAATCGACGCCGACACAGTCGTCGCGCCAGATTCTGCCTCTCGCATGGTGGCCGCCTTCCTGCATGATACGCGCCTGATTGGTATCTGCGGAGAAACAGCCTTGTCGAATGCAAAGTCCTCCTTCACTACTATGATACAGGTGTACGAGTACTACATCTCCCACAACCTGACAAAGGCTTTTGAGTCACTTTTTGGATCCGTCACCTGTCTTCCAGGCTGTTTCACTATGTATCGTATCCGAGCGGCAGAGACCGGCAAGCCATTGTTTGTCAGTCGCGAAATCTGCGAAGCGTATTCCCAGGTTCGCGTCGATACCCTCCACATGAAGAATCTCCTCCATCTTGGCGAGGACCGCTTTCTGACTACACTGCTTCTCAAACATCATCCGAAGTACAAGACAAAATATACCTTCCATGCGCACGCTTGGACTATTGCGCCCGATAGTTGGAATGTGTTCATGTCACAACGTCGGAGATGGATCAACTCAACGGTGCACAACCTTGTTGAACTGATTCCGCTCCAACAGCTCTGCGGTTTCTGCTGCTTCAGTATGAGGTTCATTGTATTTTTGGATCTGCTGTCGACAATAGTCCAACCGACAGTAGTAGCATATATTGCCTACTTGATTGTTGTCGTCTCGCTCAACACCAGTGTCATTCCACTAATGGCTTTCGTGTTACTTGGTGCTATATATGGTCTACAGGCCATTATTTTCATCCTACGCCGGAAGTGGGAAATGATAGGCTGGATGATCATCTATATTTGCGCCATCCCCGTCTTCTCATTAGGCTTGCCTTTATACTCATTTTGGCACATGGATGATTTCTCTTGGGGTAACACACGTGTGGTCACCGGAGAGAAAGGCCGCCAGGTCGTCATCTCTGACGAAGGCAAATTTGATCCCAATAGTATCCCGAAGAAGAAATGGGAAGAGTACCAGGCCGAGCTTTGGGACGCCCAGACTCAACGAGACGACAAGTCGGAGATCTCGGGCTACTCTTATCAGACGAAGTCGCGCTACGCTGGGTCAGACTACGGATATCCACCTTCTAGGCCAATGTCGCAAATGGAGCTCCCGAGATACGGCTCGCGCATGTCCCTCGCGCCGTCGGAAATGGGGCTGGCGAATACACAGATGGGCAAGGACGGGATCGTGATGTCTGAATTTGCTGAATTGCCAAGTGATGATGCGATTTTGGCGGAGATTAGGGAGATTCTCAAGACGGCGGATCTAATGGCTGTGACGAAGAAGAGCATCAAGATGGAACTGGAGAATCGGTTTGGTATTAACCTGGATGCGAAGCGTGCATATATTGGTTCAGGTAAGCTGTTGTTTCCTTCACCTAAAAGTTGAATCTTTGCTAACAATCTCGCCAGCTACGGAAGCCATCTTATCTGGACAATTGTAATTATCACATAGACTTGTAAGAATGATGAGACGTACGTAATGGACTAGCAAGCATTGTGTTGGAGTTGCAGATATGGTACTTAATGGTACAAAAGCGGTGGAGAAGGATTAGCGGGCATTTCTTGAATGGATTATCTTGGGTCGTAATGGTCATTGCAAAGGACAGATTCGGTATTGTAGATATGTTTTCATGCAATTTATATGCATTTGGTCCAGAATTCCCACAAATTGACAGGACTTGTCGCTAGAATGCACGTCATAGATTTCCCTAATCCCTCTCGACACACTTCTCTCCATCAACAACCATCTCTATTCCTATGTAGATGCTTTGCACATGCAAAAGCGCACTGTAATACACAATGCCCAATTCGTCTCATTGTTTAAAACACGACTGCCTCCTCTTAGACCATTTCACCAGGTGAACATCATTTACTCGCATCGCAACATGGCATCCCATCGACCCAAACGCAAGCAGCCCGCCCCAGCTCCCATCGAAAATGCTCAATATTGCCACACGTGCGGACGAGTTATGTGTGAGTCTCATTAAGCTCTTAGCATGACTCCAAACATTTCCGCCACATTTCATTCCAGTACTCTCTATCCATAAGCAAAAATGATTACATTTCTTCCCATGCAACACAATACCAAATCTTAAGAACTACACGATCCGACTCAGCGCATGCGTCTCTTTTTACGGAAAAATGAAGCACTAATTTCCAACAATTGCATCTCGACCTTCCCACCCCCTCCCCTTTTACAAACCCCTCACTCTCCAAATCCCACTCCACTCCCCACTTCACTTCCCTTCGCCCATCCCAAACACCCCATCTCCACCATCCCCTGGCTAAAACACCCACAGCGCACGCCCCACCCTCCAAAAAATACTGCTCGCACCGCTGCCGCGCCACCAAACCGCCCATCTCCCCCAGCAGCCTTGAACGCCGTATCGAAACCACGTTCATCTCCGCCCTCTCCGCTTCAACCACGGAGAAGAAAGTCGTTGCATGTGGGGAGATCGAAGCGTTGATCTTCCGTCCCACTTTACCTCCCCCCGCCACCTCCGCCCGTAGCCCCTCGCCATCTGATGGAAACGACGGCGGTGGCGGTGACGGCGATTCTGGTGGTGGCGATGACAGCGACACTAGCGAAGGAGGAGTTCATCTCGCTGACTCAGAAACCACTCCAACCGCACCAACGCCGATAAGTCGGGGTTTTGAGCTAAAGGGAAGGGGTGGTGGGGATAAGCAAGCGGTTGGGATGCAGAAGGCAAGGGAGAGGGAGATGGTGCGTCAAGCCGCTCGGAGATTAGTCGCTTTCGGCATTTCTGGTGGGAATGATGCAGATGGTGGGGACAGAGGAAGGAATGGTGCGGAGAGTGCTGTAGGGGGGACAGTCAATCGTGGTGGTAAGGGCGGTGAAAAGGGCGGTGGTGAGGGAGGGGAGAGAGGACAGGTGGAAGCTGTGCAGAATGGGAGGGTTGTTGAGGCGAGTTTTGCTAAAGGGGAGTGGGGTGTCCGGTGGAGGAGTTGAGGAGTATCTAGGAAGATGGACGGGGAGTTACTAGGGGGGGAGGCGATGGTAGATGAGGAGCCGCTAATGGAGTAGGGCTTGTTAGGGTGTCAGGAAAAGAAAAGATGGAGTGGGCTGACTTATGTGACGGTTATGGCCCATTGTAGGGGAACAAAATCTGAGTGGTACTACATGTATTCGTGTGAGACCACCTGCATCTTATGATTGGAGGATGTGACGTGATAGACGATGGTGTTTAATTGGGGCTTAAAGGCGCTGCGTTCTTGCGAGAGTAGAGGCCAAACTTCTCGGAACAGTAGCAGCGGATGGCATGCCGTGGGAATAGCAGTGTTTGAGTATGAGTGAAGCCATTTGATCCAGCAATGACAGATGATGGGCTTCATGAAGTAAGTGTACACAATGAAGAGCCATGAGCAATCCACAGATAAGAGACACGTAAGAGCGTGGAATAAGAAGCATTACAATATGTATGCCGCTCCTCCGCTGCGTTAGTCATACGCTATAACTCATAATCGTCCTCTCGTCACAGCCCTTTCGTGGCTATCCTGCTCATGTCTTCTTTTAATACAGGTATGAACGATACATCAATGTTCGTGAACAACTACCTTACGCATCAAGCCTCCCGATCCCGTCCTCACCCTTCTCCTCCTTCCCGCTCTTACCGCCCGAACTTACACTGCTCTTCATCGAGCTCCACCTCGACAGCTTACTCGGCGACGGAGAGCTTGACCGCTTACTCTCCTTCTCCGGTGCTGAATTCTCATCATTGACCGCCGGGCTCTTCTGACCCCAACCTTTCTTCCGTTCCGCCGCCCATGCACCCCAGGACGAGAAGTAGGCGCCAGCTTTCTGCCCTGCTGCTGAGATTGAGGCTTGAGCACCGGAGAAATCGGTTTTACTATCGGATCGTGTTGATGGTGGGGGACTGGTGTGACTTGTCACCGGAGAGATTTCTCTGCTAGCAGCTGGTGATGTTTTGGCCTCTGTTTGACGTTGACGGTAGGCTTCACGCTTAGCTTCGATGTTGGCTTGTAGGCTGGCGAAGGCGGTAGAAAACTTCTGATGACCGACAGCGAGATGCTTGTTCAGCGTTTCTCTGCTGGTCGCGAACTTCTCGTCCAAGTGTAGCGTTTGGATGTGTTGGTTGACGCGTCTTTGTACGTCCTCGATCGTAAGTGCGCCGGCTGTGGGGTGGCGGGGTTCGACAACGTCAAAGAGATGGGAGTCCGTAGTCTTAGTGAAAAGGTAATAATTAGGCGTCTTCTTCCAATACTCAAGCCACTCCGAGCCGAAGTCTGTGGTAGGATCGCCTTCGATTCCTCGCATGGGCATAGTGTTCGGATGTTGGAGAAAGAGATGGTATTTCGTGGCGGAGAGTAAGGCGAGAAGATATTCTTCGAACTGGAGCCGGATGAAGTCCTCTGAGCCCATATAGCCCATCGTGTTTGGGCGACTCGGATGCGCTTCGTCCCAGGTGTCAGTGACTGTTTGGGTCAAAAAGTCAATCCATCGCCGATCGGCAACTGTGAGACTTAACGCGTTGCGAAGTGAAGGGGAAGTGATGTTAACGGAGGCGTCGTCGAGCTACTAAGGATCAGTCAAACGCCAAATGCCTTGGAGGTGATGCGAACATTAATAAGTATGTCGCTATATCTATCCTTCTGCTGTAGAAGCAGGGAATTGGTTGAACCAACAATGTAGGAGGTTGTGCCATGATCGGCCAAGATGTCTAATTGCTGCAGTGGAATGTACGGACAAAGTAGGGAACCCTTCAAAGAGTCAGTCATCTGATTGCCGCTCGATGTCTTGCTGAAATGCTTGCCTTTCCAAATCTGCAGAACATTGCCGTTAATATCAACCACAGGATTCATAGAAAACGGTGGAAGATCAACTTACAGCTGTAACGGCAATCCCATGTATGCCAGGACTATGTAAATTGAGATCAGCCATCCCCTCTTGTCAGCTTGACCGTTGCAGACTTACGCGAACTTCTATCGCTAGTCTTCAATGACGTTGACATAGACACCGAATGCCAGTATGAATCGAAATCAGGGTCGGCAGCATCCTCCAGTCGCTTGAGAAGACCAGGTATCAAAGATATCAATGCGAACTGGATCATACACAGCTTCTCGCATCGCGACCCAAAAAACAGCATCTACCATAGTCAGTCAAGTTGAGAGTGGGAGCTCATCACACAACCTTTGGCTGCAAAAGGCAGCATTTAAAAAGCACAAGCGTTTGGTATCGATACTCATGGAGGAGTTCGCGAAAGGAAAGGCCTGAGGACGTTAGCAGGTCCAGCATAACTTGATCGTCAGCAAGACATACCAAGACATTGCTCCTCCTCCACATCAGGGACGGAATTGGCAAGACTGTCTTGAAAGGCCTTGTAGATGATGAGCAAACCTTCTCCTAGACCCATCTCTTTGACTCACCGACCTTCAAAATCTCCACGTCCGTAAAGTCCCTGCACTTTAAGTCAGTACCTGTAGTTTCCCGTCCACATGTGCCCGAACTTCTGATGGAACCATGCTCCAGTGACCATGCTCAACTTCTCTTTGACCTGTCCGAAGAAACGAGGTGTATCTGCCACCACTACCAAGGCCTTTTGCACCGTGCTTCTTGTGACATCGGCAGGGCGATCGATCAGCTCGTTTGCGTTTATTTGGCGGGTACATGATATGCCGAAAAGGGAGGTTGCAGGCTCTGTTGGTGTAGCTTTGCGACGAAGCGTAAAGTATGAGAAGTCCTCAGTGGATCTGCGACCATATCAGAATATGTTTGGTGGAAACTTTTACTGGTGGGGCAGCTCGTGAAAGTGTACATACGCGTGGGCGCCGTCTGCCAACGCCATGAACGGCAGGAATGACCAGTCATTATCAGCGGCGGGATCAACTCCTTCCCCAACGCCGAACCATTGCTCTATCTCAGGGCCCCTACGCTGTGTCAGCAAGAGCGCAATGAGCTTGGGGAAAAGCATAGCCTACCTCGCATGGTGAAACCCTACCACGCAGATGATGGGTGCTGACTTGGTCACTGGCGCCATTGTGGAGCTTCATGGAATCTTGTGATGCAACTAGTGGTAGCGGTGTCTCCATGGAATTTGCGCAAAGCGATCAAGTCTTTCCAACGTGGAGCAGTGAAGCGATGCAACACAGCTCTCGAGAGCTCGACGACCATTCAATGCCAAGCCGTTCCCTGGCTGGAAGATCCCGTCATAACGCCGGCGCCACAGCGCCAGAACGCCTTCCCAGAATTGGGCTAGTTCAGGGGCAATCGAAAGCCCCTTGCTGCCCCTGAGTCAAAGTATCGGCTTGCTCCCGAATGGTATCTGGTGAACCAGAATGACTTATGGCGGCTCAGTGCTAAAGCCTGTCACTCACCCCATATTACGAAGCTATCAGCCCCCGGGGGTTATGCTCATAAGAATTCAGGCGTGCAAAAGGGTGGACTTGCACTGTAGAAGCAGCTGCAAGGCAGCTCGAATCGCCTTTGTTCCTGCCTTTAACGGAATTCCTTGTCGGGCGATCTTGGGCTTTGCGCCTTCCACATGTACATTTAGTAGATTTCAGTATGAGTCCGAACCGATAGCGATAGCTGCATTACCGTGATTCTTCGAGACTGCTGCGTTCTGCATCCAACGCTCTGCTTCGGTGTGCAGTGATAAATGCCCGAATACTGCATTGGCGTTCAGCGTAGGAGCAGCCGATACGTACAGTGCGAAGTACTTTCTCCTTTCAATGCACTGGTCCATAGACCCTCATGCATAGAATCTTGAGAGTCTCAAAGGCAGACTTGTCTTGACAGAAACTCCTTCCAACGTGTCGCCGTCTCTTGTCGCTTGAGCGCCATGCCTATAACCCGTATCCCGCGTAGTCGCTCCTGCCGCAAAACGTCCTTTTGTAGTCGCGCTAGAAAAAGCACTCTTTGTTCGAGGTTGCGCAGCGCCAACCACCTCATCGAGTATTCGCGGAGTATGTTCAAATGCACACAGGGGATACACAGCTCATGACGAAGCTGCTAATGCAGCTTTCTGATATCAGCACTTACCTTGTGTTATGCGCATACCTCAGCTCCGTCTTAGATTCATGTGCTCCGCTCCCAAGTATCGGAGTTGGACCAGCAGTGACCCCTGACGTTCTATGTCTAGCTTTTGTTCCTGTTCCTTTAGTCTCCGGGAGTTTGGACAACGGTCTCTTGTCTAGGGCAACTTGGCCACGAAGCAATGTGCCCCTTTCTAAGAGCCCGGGTCAACGCTTCTGCAACGTCGAAACAAATCTCTAGGGCGTGTGCCAACATTCAGACACGCTTCAAGATGACGAACCAACTTCATCGTGCTCAGTGACCCCTCAAAGTAAGTTTGAATTATCGGTCTATGTCGGCAACAAAGGCCTTCGACTGGCTATCAGCGATGTGTACGGTATGTCTTCCTCGTTTTCCGCAACGTGAAACGAGTTCTTCCCTGACTTTCGGGATCGAGGAGATCAGCCCTTGTGTCTTCGAAGGCTAACCAACAAAATCAAAGGCTGATATTCAACTTTGCCTCTGGTCAATTGTGTCTGATAATTTTCGGCTTGCCTGGGCTTTTTCAGACGAGCTTCCCATTCATGGATGATTGTAATGTAAGTGGGACCTTTATGTCCAGGTTGTATGGTCTTCTCAGTTGTATCCCAAGCCGAGTGTGTATCCATGGATGACAGAAGGGACCTGCTGGCCATATGGTATAGTATGGTGCCGGTAAGGTTTTGATGTATGTGCTTCTTGTTGAGTCTAGAGCTCGCGTACTACTCGTTGCAAGTTCAGTGTTTCTATAGGCCATTGCAAGGTTGCGCTTCAAGACCGTGTTAGATGTCTTGCCTTTGCATCGCTCATGCTCATCAAATCTGATAGTACCTCTATCATCTTTGTGTTTCTGTTACTCTCGATTGTCATTGTCACTGGCTCGACTCCACCAAGGTATACAGTAAGGGCTATACAGACTGGTCTCTGAGCTAGAGCTCTGAATAGTACCCAACGCTGCCTGCCTTCGAGATTATTGTATAAAGTTGAGCGAACATTGTTCTTTGGATGTAGGTTGATGCTTTCCAAACTTCTTTTCTGCTTCCACCTAGCCAATCTCTTGTATAAGAATTTTCCTGCCTTCGTCTACGTCTTTGAACATTGTTGGTCTCCCTGAGTCGTCTTCACCAAGGGGTACGGTGGGTGGCACACATGGTGCCTCATTCGGTAGGAGCATCGCATTGTATTCTGAGGCCAGTTGTCTTGCAAGCCGATATTGGCAATTACAGCAGATAATATTCCTTTGCCTTGGAGTTCTCGCTTTCGAGGCTCCTCTATGATTTGTTCTTTCCACAGGCTCGACGGGTACTGCTTCGCCTCTGTCCCTGTCTCTGGGTACTGGGATAGAACCAGCCTAGACTTACTGTCCACGAAGGATATCTTGACGAGCTGGCATTACCTCGCGGGTGTTTTGTATGTTTTCCCAGCTGCTGTGCCACTTGTGCTTATCATGAGGGTCTTGTCGAGTCGATTTCTTGCGACTCGGGGCGCTGATCTAAGTTCATGCTGGTGTCTGGCTAGAAGCAGAGGGCTTTCATACGTCAGTCAACTCCGCATGAATTATACAGGACAGGATGTACTGACTCGGAGAAGCCTTGTCATTCTGAACGTCGGCTTGTTGTTCATGTGCTACCGGCTATGTTAATTGGCCAAGCGTCATCAAGATCGGCGACAGAGGCTTAAAGGCATGGTACAGTGTGCCTGAACTCTGCAAGTGCGTTAGAGACCGGAAGCCGTTCCTTGCTGAATTTGTGGTGAGGGGCGTCAAGCACGCCGTGCGACTGACGTGAAAGGGTAGACGTCGAAGAAAAGGGGTAAGGGCAAGCTGCAAGGTATTGAGGTGACCTTCAAGAGAAACAAGGCTTGGTCGAGGATCGTTGCTTGTTGCGCTTGATCAAGAAGTTGTTCCACGCGTGGATTGGGTCTGCTGTCTACTACGGACGCTTGGGGGAATGGGAAAATGAAAGGAGAAGCACAGGCTGAGGTAGGCCTTGAACAGGACCGCAAATTAGCCCTCAAGTATGTAATGCTTTGAGGTATAGCTGAGACAGGAACGAATTACATAAAGCAGCATCTACCGGAATCTTGCATTACGCCCTGCCTGCACTTATGTCGATTGCTCTAGCGTGATATTGCCAAGCCAACTCCCTTTATTGCCCACAAATATCCTCACCACTCCTACATCTCCAACGCCCATCTACCAAGTCCTTCATGGCCATCCTGATCAGTACCATGTCTTTTGGAACACATTCACATCATTTTCGTTTGACCCTCGATAGAGTTTGGGAGCCCTGGCTCGTCCGTGCCAGACGTGGCCTCCCGCGGCCTGCACGCTTCCGTGAGCTTCCACGGTCGCCAACATCACAACAAAGCTTCAACACAGCTATCGACGCAGGTTCACGATCTATAAGCGCTTTACTGCGAGTACCATCGTAGAACATGCATTTGGACTCCATCTGAATGTTCAACCCAGTAACTTCAATCCGAAGACGCAGGGGTCATTAGGTGGTCATCACGTCAACACCGAGTCTACAATGTTTGCGTCACACAAACTCACCAAAGCTATCAAATGTACGTTCTGCACACTGACTCATAGCCTGTGACTGTACTCATGCTCTATCCCAGGGATTTTAGGTCGACAAGTCCGATGGAATAGTAGCCATCAACACGGCCTTTCTAGACATTAGGCAGCAAAACATCATGAGGGGCGACCATCTGCTCTGTTCAACGACTTTCTACCTTCTCAAAGGCCAAGTCACCACTCTTGATGGTCAAAGAACACAACCTGACCCAATCGCAACTAGCTGACCTCTTCCCCAATCTCATCACCCTTGTTGCACTCACCAAGATCCTGTCATACTCAAAGCTATTTATTTCATGAGACTTGGAGCGATACTCCACAGTCTATAGTCAAGTAGCCAAGAAGGTATGGAGCTGTTCTGAACCATCTATGAGTTTTTGACAAAGGAAATCGAAGAATACCTGCCACTGCCCACAATAAGGTATGCACCGCGTTCGGTATGTTTTCTTTCTGTCTGCGAAACCTGGCGCTGACTATAGGAAGACTAGAACAGAGAATAGAGAGCTTACGAAGTAGGGATTCATCAATCCCGCTCACGATGGCGGCAAATTTGCGATGCCTGCATGAAAACATGTTCAAGCACACATCGACTCAACAACATCTCTAGCAATCATTTGCTCAGCACTCAGCCCCTATGCCACAGTAGCCGCAAGGTTCAATGCCATGACTAAGAGTATATGTCTGATTGAGATCTCCCAGTCCTCGAGCCGGTGGCACTGATCGCGCCAGCAAGGTATGAAAGATGATACTGCTCGAAGCTCGAGTGTAAGCCATGGTCTGCCCTCAAGCCTGGGAACTTGATTCCAATCTGTCAAGGCGAGCTAACACGTCGACTAGGACTATCGTACTTGCCATGTCTCCATTTGCTCCTTCCACTGAACCTCAGCTAGTTCTCTCAGGAACAGTGGTTCACCCTACACACCTGCCACAAAATTGAGCAACTGCCCAAAGAAAATCACGCATGACGGCTTCACCATGTCGTCGAGCGTAATGACAACGGGCAGAAAGCAAACTGAATAGCCTATCAATCCTCCGGCTTGCCGATAACCAATGGCAAGTCGGTCGCAAGGAAGTTCGAACATCAAGACAGGCGCAGAAGGTACAACCTTGTCTAACCCGTACTAAGCAGACACTTTGCAGCATCGAACAAGGTTCGAGGTACGTCAGACAGATTCGCTTTTTCACCCTATTGCACATACTTGCCCCTGTCACACCTTTCTCACGCACAGTCGTCCTCGTTGACGTCGGTGGGCCACTCAATGACTCTACTCGACCCTTCGGACAAGTGCAAGATCATACGGTGGGACCAGTGCGTTTGACCAGTGCACGCCACCCTTCAAGTGGCCTAGTCGCCTGCTCACCCTTCAATGGTAAGAAGGTGACGAAGAAAAGCATGCTAGACCAAGGTCTCCAGGTGTACCCAGGTTTCCAAAATCCTAAGCATGCTTCGTCACGGGTGTACTTACACCTCATCACAAACTTGAAGGGACATACCTTTGCACATTCCCAGCATAAGCCTCATCTTCGGTGCAACCAGTGATACGAAGAGTACTCTGCTAATTACTTCTATAATTAGTGATGGCAACCAAGGCCTTTGGTCCAAAAGGAAAAACCTCGAATGCGACCTCGTAGGTGCCACCTTCTCTTTCAATCAGTACTACACCTTCACCCCAATCTATTCCTTCCTTCAAAACGCACAGCCACCCTATGGGTGTCTTGAGAGCCTTCCTCATGACTCTCAAGACCCGGCGTATTGTGGTATAGGATAACGTGCGAGATCAATGGACAGTGCACCTCTCCATCCTGAAGTTCAAGATCCAACTGCTCACCTTTCAGTGGTGAGGAGCGTGAATCAAAGCTGACGGTAGACCCTCTCCCCTGTCACTAAGGCAAGGTCAAGACCATGTTGAAGTTTCTAGGGCTGGAGGGACTACAGGGTCGGCTTTGTACTCTGGAACGATATAGAAAGAGGAGGAGACTGGGATGAGTACATACTTCAGGGACAGAGACTTCTTACTCCGACCAAACTCTCATTCTTAATTGCTGGCTTCCAGAGAATGGTTGACTGACTTTTCTTGATTTTATTTTAGCAAATACCAAATCGAAGCCGAGAGCCTTGGACATATCTCATCGCCTGGTACGTACTACCTCTCCTCCTCAATCAAATCATCAGCAGGGTCCTTTGCATTCTGGAAGCGCACAGCCGCCCTCATGGGTTTTTCGGAAGCCTCATCTCCGTAGCTTTCGGCACTCAATGCACTTTTTGCATCGGTCAGGAATAGCCATCTATCATGATGCAGTCGAAGGCAATCGCGAGATCGACCCCAGGTACGTGTGATGAGCTTGACTCGTCGCCTTTCCCATCGATAATCTTCGATGGCCATATCAAAATCCAACCTTTGCTAGCACTCTTAGAAGGTTGGAATTAACAAGCGGCCTAAAAGAATCATACCCTTCTCCAAAACGACTGTCTCGTCACCAACTATACTTGGCATGTCACATGAGAATGGCACAATTCATTTATAAGCGGTGACTTGCTCTTTCTACCTAGCTGAGTTGCTAATGTGGTAAGGGATAGACTTGAGCATCGCCTTATCATTAGAAGCAAGCTGTGAGCCTGTCACGACTGACAATATCAATAAACCTGGGTTTTTGGGGAGCAAGATCAGCAAATGCAAATTGAGTCTTAGCAGCTGCCCATTCCCTTGCTGTCGCACATCGGGGCGTCGAGAAATTCGGCTCAATCTTTCGCAAGCATCCCCTCGGATTGAACCAACAATCAAAGCCCAAATTGAAAATAACCATTCTCGTGGTAAGACTATATTACTGGAACTTACAGTGTATGGTTGGCAGCTGAATTGGACATCGATCCGAGGCGGGAGTCTGAATAGTAGTTGAAGACAGTCGCTAATTGATTCCTAACGTTCGAAGAAAACGCTGACTTCTCATATCTAGGTCTTATCTTCTGAGGGTAGTAGCACGCATCAAGCATGGCATGGTCACCACGAAGCCTTCTATGACGTTAGTGGGAAAGCGTCATGCAAGATCAAGATTGGCCATCGTGTCATCATCTCCAGCGGGACCTACATCCAGCTATCTTCTCTGCTGTGGTTGTAGCTCACCCACTATATGCTCAAGGGAAGGTCTCAAGAGTCCAAGGACCGCCTCATTGTTGGTTCTTCTGCGGTCACGCACTGCAGTCGCGGGTATCTGTTTGGATACTCTGCTTTCGACGACCAAGAGTGGTCCACTCCCTTTGAGCATTGGAGGAACATATCAGAGGGTCAATTACTTTAGGCCGGGATGTCTAGAATTCAGAGGGTTTTTGGGGACGTAGACGCAAGTCTGCTGTTCTCCCACCCCCCGGCTACCTTCATGGTGTCGGGGGGAGGGGGCGATCCCGAAGTAGGTGGGAAACCAAGTGGCATCCGATGTGAGTAAGTTTCTTTCGCTTATGATCACAGTAGCGAGCACATTGTTTGCAGGCCTCTGAGCGATAGATGAACATCTTCAAAGAACTAGATGATCCGAATCAAGGCGCGTAGCTGTCGTGGTAACGGTCTCTTCTTCTGACACAAGGCTTTTACTACATCAAGTGGCGAGCACTTCTGCCTATTCATGTTGACTATGTTGTGATAAGCAGGCATATACAAGATATTCTTCTGACCAATGGGTTACTGTCGGCAACGGTCAAGCCCACTTCAAGTCCTCTGTATAGGCGAGTTTGCCCTTTTCCTACGTTCCCAGTTGTGCCGGACATCTCTCAAGCGAATGATGAAACATATTCAAGGACCTTATCCCAGGCAATATTGGCACTTCCCCAATCTGCTAGGACATGTTGTGTATAAAATATTTCACATACTCTGACGCGCCTTCCGACACGTTGGCCTCGAAATCCCTGGAAATACGATATATGCTCACGAGGTATCGAATTAGCCAGCTTTGGCCATCTACAGATGATGAGACAAGAGATTGGCTTCTTGCTTCTTCCTCGACATTCATATTGACACGGTACGTGCCCCTACTATCGATACTCAAGCAGATGATCCCATGCGATGATGACCATCCTCGAAGCATCTCGTAAAATGGGGCGTCTTGTCTTCGGACTATGATCCCCCTAAGTACGATCTCCGAAATGGGGCTGTCTGATTTCCGAATTAAGACGCCTCAAAGTACGATGAGCTTCTGCTGATGAACATACTGAGCATTATGAAACCTATCCCCTCGTTTGGTCAAAGACAGATTGTTGGAGGAAGCTGACCATTGTCTTCACGGAAAGGGATCTATCCAACAGCCAGTCCTCTAGAGACGTATGAAGCCTATCCTATGGAACTCAATCATCACGACCTGAAGCACCTGCTGCTCGGAGGTCGGAGATTCTTTGAAATCAATTGAGTCTATAGTAAGCCTACCCCCACTTTCTTCTTGTCTACGTATTGGGAATGATGAATATTCATGTTTCTCTGATCCCGAGGTGTCTCTTCTCGCCGAGTCGAGACAGGAAGCCTTTATGAGAGAATCAAATTTCCTACTCATCTTTCTGACCCCATTCACGACCACTCATAGTTTCGCACCTCTTCAAAAATCTCCAGCTTGCTGACAAACGCCTTGCAGAAAGAGAAAGCCTCGCTGACGCCAGCGTTGAAGTTAGATGGAATAAGGATCATTCGAGCGTTGTAAGTTGTGCCTCCCTTTCTCGGAACCGACTCGCCTTGATGATCTAAGAGGGGACTTTTCCTGAATCGGGGCTGCTACATTGAGGGATGAGCAACGCCCCTGATAGACAGATTTTACCTCCCGACTGAGCCTCAATCTAATAATATTCCTTCACGTGTGTGTAAGTCCTGATCTAGCCTTTCTGATGAGTCCTGTGCTAGAATGGCGTCCAGGTGATGTAGTGGAGACAATTAAGCATCTGAGCTTGGTAAGTCTTCTCCGTCTTGCTTCTTGTCAAAACTCTCCGAGGATAATGATCAAGAGAAAAAATCAAAAGGTCTTTCTGATGTGGAAGCCGCTCGGTCTCAAAGGAATGAATCCCTTCGTAGGATGAGCATTACAGTATCTGGCCCGCCGACTGATTCTTCACCAAATTCATCCTATTAGTCTGACTTATGCTAACGCGTATGCCGTACAAGGAGCATACAGTGAGCATTGCTGCTGGACTGTTGTAATTTTGCGACTCGGTAAGTCCTTTCCCAGTCTCCGTTCGTCATATGTGGGGATGATGAGTAGCAGACAGACAAATCACCAAAAAGTCTTCTTGCTCCAGGATATTACGTCCCAGAGGAACGAAGGCCTGCATGAAGATGCAAACCCAACTCTCTAACCCACACGCAAGCCATGACTCCCCTTTCTCCGAACGATCTGAATGTCGCATGAGCATGCTGACAATCACTGCGTGCTAGGTGACAGCAGCTACGATAATGTGCACAACCCTGTTGAGTCCTCATTCCTCTTATTTTGTCCAGACTTGCTGGGGATGATGATCAAACAAAAAGCTCACAGTGTCTTTCTGATGTGAGGAGCCGTTCCATTTCGAAATATCGTGGCCCGTAACGTGATGAGAATCATTGAGTCTGACCCACAATTCAACATCTCTTCTTTGAACATGGTTTCATCCAAGAGCTTAAAGATTGGCAACTAATTCTCCTACTGGGCACTCTTCCACGTCAACTGAGCTGGTCTTTGCTGTGGTCGATTGGATACTGGCATATCATCCACAGTGGTAGCGAGACGAGCGAAGGTGCAGTCCTCTCTTCTCCTATCCAGGCTCCACCTTCCAATATAATGATAAATCACATGTCTGCAGCTTGCGGTCCGTCGGTGAGGGATACCTCAAGCTAATATGAGCACTCCCAAAAACTTCACTCGATATCTGACTACTACTCAATCGAGCATTCACTAGCATGAATCTACCTTCATTTGTGGACTTGCTGACCAGACTGCGTACTAGGATGGCTTCTTGCCAACGAAGTAACCCTCTAGGGATTAGGTTGCTCAAGATTTGATGCTGCATTAAATGTGAAGATTTTCTCACAGAAGTTATGGTCGATGCAAGTCGTCAACACTGGCGCACAAGAAATCGCTGAAGCGAAGCTGGAAGGTATATACGCCACTTGTTCATTCCTCTCCTCAACTAACGTTCTGTGAAATGATGACAACTTATACCTCGATGCCGGGAGGTTCGTCCGTGATGGGACCCTTGCCGAGGCGCTGAGAGACAAACACAAAATTTTGCAACACGATGTCCTGATCTCACATCCACAATCTCTAAGCAATTTTCTCCAACACTCTGAGTATTTGTGCTGACTGATACTGGACACACTAGATATGACGTCGGCAGATCGAACATCTCGAATGTAGCAATGCTGAGTCTTCAGGTACGTATCTTTTTCTAGTACAAGTCATTGCCAACCCTTCAATATGATGACAAACCCATCACATCATCTCAATGTGAGCTTGCATATCCATAAGGTACGGGAACCCTCTGGCGAGCAGAAGAAAGATAAACACAACGGTCAAATAATGTCTGATTCACAAGCACAATGTTGTCATTGCTAAAAGCGATCTGAGTTCTACCCACGAGTGCTAATTGATACGAGAAAGCAGGAGTTTGCCCCCTTCTTCTTCGCCTATGTAGACGGATTGACCCTCCGCTTTTGCGGATGGTACAGCTAGCTTGGGGCTCAAGCCTAGGCACAACATACGCGGACGATGTCGAAAGATAGGCTTAGAGCCTTCTGAGGAAGAAAGCACATATCCCTTCAGCTGCAGTTTTCGGGTGACTTAAAGAGGCTGAAAGGTCTTCCTAATAAGTCGATCTATCTGACTTGAGGAAGGCCGCCGCTTCAAATGAGGCTAACTTAGTAAGTTCCTTCCCCTTCCTTAATCACTCGTACAGCACGCATTTTCCTATGATGACCACATTATCCAAGTAGTAAGCATGATGTTGCAGTGATGATTGCTGCCCCAGATGGAGACCTTTGTGCTCATTACTGACCGGAATCTTTATCCAACCTCGCTTTCTGTGTCCATCGTTGATTTTATGACGCTGACCACAATGTGATATCAGTGAAAATGCTCGCTGGCTTGCTCTTAGTCCGTCCATATTGATCAAAAAGATCAAAAACGTATGTCCAACTTCGCTTCATGAGCACAAGATTTTCTTCATTGATGAAAACGATGCATTCATTACCTAGATAAACCCGACACGTCCTAGCACGACTTTTGCCGGAAATGAAGATCAATGTAGTCCTCGTTCATTCTGAGAAGAAGCAATACATTTCAATACTTTTTGCTCACCGTCGTCCCAAACTTGCTAACAAATGACTGATAGCGAACAATTTTTAATGTGGTTGACAAGCCGTCGACTTGTAGGATATTCCACGTACACAAGTTGTGTTCCTTGGCCATAGAAGTTGCAGACTGCTCTTCATATGATGAAAGAAAAGATTGGGAAACATCTGACACCTTGCCAGCACTTGCTGGTAGATACCAAGAGCATGTTCAGTTGAGCTGATGACGAAAGATGTGCTTTTTCGTTCCTCTCTGGTCCCACTTTAAGCAAATACTGGAATATTCTTTTATTGTAGATGAATCGTGACATCTAACAGGAGGACCTGGGTCGTTCAATGGACAACATTCGAGGTACGTCCAAAACTTCGTTCCGAATGACTTCTCTCACCCCTCTGCATGATGAAATCAAGACACCACCCATTACGGATGGTGAGCTAGATACTCCAAGTATATCTACTGCTGGAGATGAAGACCAACCCTGTTCCAAATCTGAATCGCAACAAACATACTCCAACCAATTTCAATGCTGTCCCGATTGGTGTCCTAAGCATGCTGATTGATGAGTGCTAGTGAAAAGGCCTCATATTTCCGCCGAAAGCGGCCAGCGAACTTCCATGAACGCCAGGTATGTCTTCTGTTTCCCTTTCGCCGTAAGCAATTTCCGAGCCTTTGCAGTATGTGATCAGTCCCCCCAAAAGCTGATAATGTGGCTACACTCATTGTTGATAATGGATATTAAGACCGGGATGAAATTACTTAGCCGACTTCTGATCACGATAGAATGATATTATTGCAGCATGCGTCTGTTCACTTATTTAAAGAGATACTAACTGTTCCAGTTAGACACATCAGTTCATCGGGCCGAAAGTTTGCGAGAATCAGCTCAACATCATCTAAGGTACGTTTATTTCCTTCGATGTGAAAGCTTTCAGACACATTTCCTATGATGAACAAAAATTTCAAGTAGTAAGACCGGATACTCCGACGACTTGCTCGTTGGAGATGAAGACTCATTATCCTCGTTCTGACATTCAATCACTTCTTCTTCTGCTATACCGCATCATCATTCCTAGAGCGAGGCTTGCTGACAGCTAATCCATAAAAGGAGCCGAATTGGTGTCTCTTTTACCACACGCGATGGCAAGTACAAGACTTGGAATGTTGTTTGGTTCGGCGTAATGTGTTATATCACCCACCAAAAGCATGCGTCTCCCAAATCTCAAGAGCTTTGCCTCCAGAGTCTCGAGCCATGCAAGATTAACGTCTCTCAAGATCAACTGACCACTCCCGCCAAGACGTGTGGGTTTGCGATGAATACCTTGAGTATATATACGCGTGGTTGAAGAAGTCAGTGAGATGACATGAGTTGAGATAACGAGGCAGTGCTCCACTTGGTTGATAACTGGATTATGGAGGTATTTCTCATGATGACGTTGGTGGTAGGTAGCTCCTTCACATAGTTTCAAAAAAAAAACCATCGTTCGTCCAGATCCTGTCTCTTTGCGATTCGCGAAGCTGGGTTGATGCTTAAATTGCAGTAGCTTACAAATCATGATTGTGGTCGAGTCTTTTAAGTCGGAGCCTTCTTCCACCTCATTGCCTCCCCTACCCCATTACACCCTCTACCACCCTCAAGTCACCACGCGTCCACCTCTCCCTAACTACCAAGAAAAGAAGTGGAACGCTTGCCTTCTAACCCCCTTTTCCAGGAAATAGGGTTTAAGGGCCTAGGGTGGCGGAACGGAGAAGGCGCATCCTTCACTGTCAATCCGGATGGTGGAGGTGTGAGCGCTCTTAGTGTGTTTGATGATGAAGGTTATGGTTGTTGCCGTGGAGTAGTGGATGTATTTGCGGCGCTTTAGTGCGGACAGATTGTGAGTTGATCATGGATGCGGGAATGGTGTATCTTTTGGTGAAGGTTGCTTTTCGTGATGGAGATGATGGGTGGGAAGGAGGTGGTAAAGAGAGTTTTGGGGGTGTACGTGTGTTTGGAATGGATGTGGTGTGGGGAGGAAGGTGCGAAGGTGGTGATGGAGAGAAGGAAATTACGGTAAGATGGGGTGGGTGACTTGGCAACGGTTTCTTGCATAGGGGCTGCATACTGGGGACTTCTTTTAGTTCATGGGTTGAGAAGGGAAGAATTGAAAAGACGGATATGATGGAGGTGTACTTCTATTTCATTGAGCCAAGTATGTATATCAGATGCGTTGCTCGGGGCATTGAAGCTCTGTTACACGTAGGCCTCCCAAACGCCTGATATCCCTTGGCAGCGCTTGCTCGGGGAGTATGTATGCATGTAATGTGCCCCTCCCTTGCGACCCAGCCTTGCCCATTGACCGTTGTATAGTTCAGCTCATGCAGCTACTCCAAACACCGTGTACCATATAGCGTATACCTGATGATGCTGGAAAATCCCCTTCTTGCCTCGATCCAAAAGACCAAGCCACTCTCCACTTTCTACCCTCACTTACAATTCTCCGTATTCAACTTATGCTTCGGCCACGGATAGCCCGTCTGATCCCACTGCGTCAAATTGTAATTTGTATAGGCGACCAAGTGATCCTCAATGTACTGAGTAGTCTCGTACCCAGGCGGGTCACACGTCACCGAGTGCTCGCCAGGCTCCTGATACCAACGGACATAGTCGACGTACATCGTTGTTGGGAATCGTAACTCGTCCATATGAATGCCGGTCCAGGCTTGAGAGAAGCCCAGATTAAGGACCATCACCATTGGCTCCTCCGAGATGGGTCGATAGCCTATGTTTCCGTTGGGGCCAACGGCGTCTCCGGTCATCTGGAAGGAGATGTCGTCGCCGACGAACCAGGTAATATGGCCATCTTTGCCGCTACCGGGTGTGTACTCGAAGCCGTACTTTTGGTACTGGATGCTGTCGTACCATTTGTTGTTCAGTTCAGTCTGACCGGAGACGGCCTGCTGGAAGGGCCCACCGCAGTAGCCGTTCATTTGGGTGACGTTGTAGTTAGGGATGGCCATGTAGTCGTAGTCAGGCTGATACCACATGTCAAACGGAGCAACTTGAAACGATTGAGTGACCAGGCCGAGGTGGAGATTTGGATCTGCACTGGCTTCGAAAACATCAATCTCAGGCGCACCACGCCCTCTACCTGGCGTCGGGTGGTCTTCGCCTTTACACGTGCACGAGGGAAGCCGCTGGCCTGGCAGGTAGGACGTGCCGTCTGTCATACTCTGATTAGGCGTGATGCCAGCATCACAGGAATCGTATGTGTATGGCCACAAGCCTTCAGTCGAAGCTTTATAGCCTGGCCGTCCGAGGTTGCCCATTGTCCACGCGCCTGGCCATAGACCTGAAGCTCCCCCTGGACCAGGCAGAGACACGCCAATCTCCAAGGCTCCGCCCTTCATGCATACTTGGTTCCATGAATTGATCATACCGGATCGATACGCAAGATTGTGGTTTGCGAGTTGTTCCAGCCGTAGCCTCAGTGTGCCACCATCAGTGGTGGCTGCATCCGGATCATACCATTCGAGATCCTGAGTCGATCCATACCAAATGTCTTGAGCAGTCCAGTAAGGGTCATCTCCTGGGTAGAAAGTCCGATTGGGCGTGTTGAACTCGTCGCTAAATACCAGTTCCCATTCCTTCCCACCGAAGGTTTTCCTATTCATAGCAGATCTCGGTGTGTCCGGATCTATCAAGCGAGTCCTAATGTTCCGCATCAACGGATACTTGACGTCATTTACATAATCCTCAGGATCAAGTTCGATTGGAGCGTCGTCGTATGGCGATTTGTTAGGGTATCCGTAAATGGCATGACCAGTGTAGCCTAGCACCGGTAGTAGGACGAAAACGCAGAGCAGGCCGACAAGCATGAAGATCAGACCACACATTGAGCTCAGCTGTTTCCGATTACAGAGCTGCCTCCACGTAGGTTTGTAGAGTGCTTCATCATCTGCGTGAGGTAAGTGCATCTCATCATCATCCTCTTTCTCATCGGTGTAGAGGGGGATAGAGCCATCTTTGGAATATGGTGCCCCTATTCTATCATCCAAGAGCCATATAGGCGCTTTCTCAGGGTCTGCGAAGAGCCCCAGCTTCTCCACCGACTGCATGGGTGTACCTTTCGCTGTACCCGGGGTTGCCGGCGTCTGCCCTCCTTGTGGGCTGTACTGCGGAGCTGGTGTAGAAGGGTATGAAGTAGGTGTCTTGGGGTATGCAAAAGGGTATCTTGTGTAATCCCTACCAAGATCGCTGAGTGTCATGGGTATCCGAGACTGAGACTTTCCAGATTTGCCGGAGCTTGAAGTCGGCTTGGGAGCTGGATGAGGCCGCTGTGGTTGTCGACCTCGTGGTATTGGAGTGACTGGGGCTACTGATCGCGTCTGTCCTTGCCCATTGTTCCGCACCACTTGTTCGAACCCAGCTGGTATTCTTGACTTCGAAGGGTTGCCGGATGACTCTCCAGATGATGCTGAATCGGTATTGGACAATGTAGGCACAATGGCGGGCTTGGAGGCGGGCGGAGAGTGACGCTTGCGTTGAAGTAGTGAGGGGTCTGAGAAAGGATTGCCATTGTGGACCGATTTGTATGACTGAATTGATTGAACCGAGCTTGAGGACGATCTGTTCGATAAAGGCTGCCCGCGTGCAAAATCTTTCAAAGCTGAAGCTGCTGACTCTGCGGCATGACTTGAGGGCGTACGACCGTTGCGAGGTCGAGTCAAATCGATGTGTGAATTGTTGGCCGACCGCGTTTGTCCCAATTGCTCCTTTCCGCCCAATGGGGCCATCATCCGCTTCCTTCGTATTCCAATCCTTCTTCCATCGATTCAACCACGCAATTGCGTCTCAGTGTCCTATTGTTGACGTGTGGACAAGGCAATATTGCTCTGAACTTGGTCGACGTTGATTTGAATCTGTGTGCAAGGGGGCTACGAAAGTCAATGCGGCAAAAGTTCACGAGAAGAAGGGTAACGTGGACTGGCCCAAGCTGTTGGAAAAAGTGTAACGACCGTGTGCGATATTGAAGAGGAAATTGAGACGGTGAGAGAAGAACGCAGGCAATGAATGATAGGAAAAGACAGAAGAAGAACAAAGGTAATGACGGCGATGAGGTCCAATGCGACACACTGACCAAACAACAACCCCCCAACCCTGTGCCTCGTATAATCTCTTCTCTCACAGACTCCACAATCTGTTGGTCGGCAGTCTCGGGACTCGGGAGTCTCACCTAAGCCGCTAGGGTACATGACATCATGCTCTTAGACTTTCAGGTCCGCACTCTGCCCGCCTCTAAGCTATAAGCGCTGGTATATAACAGAGCTAAAGACGGCTGGCTGATACTTACAAGACACAGTCAGCACAACTCTCAAGCTGACTGGCTAAAGCTACTCCACGATTCTCCAAAGCTCGAATCTAGTATTGAAATATATGGCCATCTCCGTTCGTCGTGCATCTGGTGCATAGAGCTAACAACTCTATTCCCTTATCCGTCATCCAGGAACACGAGCGATTTGCTGTCCCCATACTGATACGGGATCTGGAAGGGTTGAGGAAGGTGACTGCGTTGGCAAACGCCTGGAGAGTGCCGTAGCTACGCTGGCAGAAGTGGTATCTTGCATGCAAAACGTTGGTCTTGACTCAGAGAGATGGTGACCGTGGGACGCCTGACATGCCCGACGCGCCGTTGAGGGGGGCCGCAAAGTTCGCTTATAGAGACTTTTGTTGACAGCCATGCTTATTATCATAGTAGGAACACTGCTCGAAGCTGAGCGGGGTATCATAGTATACACATACACACATCCACACCCTCACTTTACCCAAATGATTATGGGCAAACCCATCAGTCTCTGTCATTGCTGCTTCTCCTTACTCTCCATCTCCCTCTTCTCCTCGTTGGAGTCCTTCCTTGACCGGATCTGTCTCTCTACCTGCCACACCGCCCGGTCGATCTCTGTCTCCAGCGCCGGTATTTCCAGCGTCTCTGCGATGGCCTTCCCACTCGTTTTATGCAGTATCAGCCGCTCCTCCTCATCCCTTTCTGAAGCTGCCCTTTCATCTTGATGGTTCCGTGTGCGCTCGAGGTCTTCTTCTAGCCACTTCATCTTAGTATCTAAGATCGCTTCTGTATAGGCCATGCGTAAGATTGGGCTGGGTGTGATCTTGGTGAGCTGGTTTTGAAGGAGGAATTCTAAGTGCTGGGAGCCAGC
Organism: Bacidia rubella; assembly: GCA_032158265.1. Classification (NCBI taxonomy): domain Eukaryota; kingdom Fungi; phylum Ascomycota; class Lecanoromycetes; order Lecanorales; family Ramalinaceae; genus Bacidia; species Bacidia rubella. The sequence continues at coordinate 935,717 of JAVTIF010000015.1, read as the reverse complement.
TCGTGCTATGGCTAGTTAGCACGACCTCGCCAACCTCTGCGGCTTTAATGGGGGACTCACCTCGCCAATGCGACCAAGCCCTGAAGCAGAGATAGAAGAACGGTAGATTCGGTAGTCTGCCACGACCGCCTTGTCAGCTCAAGCAAACTTCACAAGATCTGTAGGCGCAAGGCGCACAACGTAGCTCTCACATCGGAATCAGCGCCAACGGCGCCGTGAGCGGCATCCCCACTATGCTACCCAGCAGCCACTTTGTATGAAATCTCTGCTTCTCGTCCCCGCCCAGCCCCTTGACAGTCTCTTCGGCTCGCTCTGGCTGCACATATCCTTCTGGGAACTCCACATTGACGATGCCTTTCCCAACAAGCTCCTCTTTCCGTCTATCCCTCCCATCGCCCTGCGTCTTTCCCAGTAGCTCTAGGATGTGTTGTTTTCGTTTCGCGGTCAGTGGTGGCACGCTTTTGAGGCCCCACTCTTCGAAAGGTAATCTTTTCAGCAGCCTATTTCCGCTCTCTGTGACCTTCTTTTGCCAACCAGAAGGCTTGTGTTCCCAGGTGTTCCACGTTTCCGAAGCTTTGGTCGTGATGCGATCGGCCCAGGTTGAGGGGGATGTGATGATGGCGGAGAGGGAAGCGGAGGATGGGGAGGAAGCGGTAGTAATCTTGTGGCAGTAGAGAAGCGATTGGCGCGTTGAGATTGGGAGAAGGAGGAGGCGCATTGCGGAGGGAGGAGAGTTAAGGGAGGAAGAAGATGTTGAGAGGAATCTCGTCCCACAACGGGGCAGGGAAAGAAACAAAACAAACAAAATCAGCTTGCTTTCAAAAGCAAATTGCGGGATTGAGAAACCTGGATTTGGTGACGCACTGACGGTTTTTGCGGGAGAAGGCCAACGGTCGACCAGAGCCGAATCTCCTGATCGAACTATTTTCAATTCTCTTTTGGATCTGTCTAACCAAGCAGCACGTTGCACTTGAGACAGTCGCTACCTTTAAGCTTGCAAGCTCATAATGCTTGAGGAGCAATGACTATTATCTCCAATGACCATCTCGGGCTAGCTACTCAGCCACGTCTTATCAACACATACATCTTATGTCCTTGACATGAGCCCATGTTAATTAGTATTCCAAGAAATGCTCTCATTTATGATAGAGGTCTCTTAGTTTCTGAAACCCTCCAAAATGTTCAACGGTGTTAATCCCACCTTCTCGCCACGTGCCACTGATAATCTGCCCTCCGTAAAAGTAGCAGAGCAGGGCGCGTGGCTCAGTCATGCCCTCAAGTCGGCTCAGATCATTTCAATCTTACATCAGCTTCTGATCGCAAATTCCCCGCATGTATGTCCAAAACCCCATCATACAGCATAACCGCATTAACAGTCATCATACTACTGACCAGGTGAACCAAATAAAAGTGACGTTACAAGACGTATCGAAAGTTAGGACCGTAATTCTCTGTTGCAACTGCAGCTTTACCGGACTCTTTCTCCAGGTTTGATTTGGGATATTTGCGGTCAAGTCTTCTGTTCTCCCACATCAAGAGGAGCCTCAACGAGATAGCCATCAAGGTTGTGAAGAACATGAAAGCGGCGCAGATACTCATGCCTTTGACGTAACGCGGGCCCTGGGACTTGGGATACAGCCTTGTCCCTAGTACCGGTCCACATTGACCTACGACATTGATAAGCACCAATCCAGCTCCGCGGCGAGAATCGCTGCCTTGGTTATCTGAAATCTAATTAGCCAACTATGACTTGGTAAGCGGAAGACCTCTTTGGTCGCTTACTCAGAGTCCAGGCAAGGATGTTTGGAATTGTTGAGAACACCCCGGCAGCTGCGAGATAGACAGCAAAATACCGGACACCAACAGTCTCGACTGTCGCAAGCACGATATAGCCAACACCTCCAAGAGCGGATGTGAAAATGAGGGTAAACCCTCTTTGTTGCGTTTTGTCAGCGATGAAAGTCGTAGTGACTGCCAGCAAGAACGCGACAAAGAACGGCGGCGCTGACAGTCCTTGCGAGTCGATCGAGTTAAATTTCATCGCATGCAATATGGTGGGAAGGAAGACTGGCAAGCTTGCATAGCTGACATTCGTGCCGAAATACATAAACTTCTCCAAAGTTAGCAAATCCTAGGTGTTCAGCAGAGGCATGAGTGAAATCCACATACAGCTTGAAGCCATGCTTTCAGGTCGAATAATGTCTGGCCTATTTCACCTAGGCTAATGCTACCCAATCTATCGCTGGTTCCGGTCTGGCGCACGGCTCGCGACCTTACAATGGCCTTTTCTTCTGGATTTAGGAAACGTGCCTTATCTGGTGAGTCTGGAATAAAAAAGTAGGCCACTGGCGCCATTAGAATGGTCGGAAGACCCTCGACCAGAAACAGCAGCCTCCAATTACGAAGGGATGAATGGCCATGCAAAACCCCATAAGCCAATGCGCCGGCAAATGTAGATGCGATTGGCGCTGCGGAGGCGAAGATACCACATCTGAAGCCGACTTCATTCCGAAGGTAGAAGAATGACAGCAAGAAGATGATGCCAGGTCTAAATTGATGTCAACGATAATGGTCGAAGAAAACATAAAAACAACCTACGCATATGCGGCTTCAAATGCACCTAGAAAGAAACGAAGCGCCATGGTCCCAGCCCAATTTTGGACTGCTGAATGCAAGGTCGCCATGATGCCCCTGTTGGCGCGTGTCAGGTCACTCAAAGGGTCTCGAATCTATTAAACGACAATTGCTTACCAGCCGAGAACAACGATCGCGCCCACTATGTGTGGTGGAAAGATCTTCCAGAAAAGCAGAGAAAACTCGAAAACAATATAGGTGATGTAGAAAATAGTCAAGAGCCAGTCATATTGATCGCCCTTGAATTCAAGATCCTCTTCCATGCCAGCAAGCACCGCATTGCCAATATTGCCACGATCGAGAAAGGCGAGCATGTCTAGATAAGCGGTTGCATTAGGTACGGCAGATCTCCCTACAACAAGGTCCACTTACAGAGAACGAAGAAAAGGGGCATCATATTGAAGTCGAGTTTGCGGCGCACTCGAGTCTCTGCGGCTTCGTCATACTGAATCTCTGTTTGCAGGTCCGAGGCATCCTCTGCGTCTACACGTTCTGGCATGCCCTTCTCCATCTTGACATATACCTCTAGGGGTTTGAGTGGTCGCACAAGGGCCTTTGGGAGCCTTTCCAATGAGCAATATACAAGGTAAATGGACAGAAATTATTTCCAAGAAAATCCAAGATAAATTAGAAAGATGAATTGCGAAGCGAGGAATGTCCACAGGTCCAGATCCTACACCACATGAAACAGCTAGACCATGGGTCGTGAGTGTTAGCGACGATCGGAGATACTTACCTATGCACAAGGGCTAAACGTTCGGCACTAGAAAAGCCCACAGGTTCCGAAATTGAGTTGAGCCAGGCCTAGAGCAACGGTGTTACATGTTGGTATGATGCGTCAGCGGCACCTACCAGAATCCTGATCATGCAGCTAGCATGGCAATATATTAAAAAATGACGCAGATGGAGATTGTGGAGTCTAAACTCCTATGCACCCACAGCCAGCTATTGAAGCGGCTATCCGTCCTGAGCGACCGGCCCGCCATGCCACAGCCTGCCGTCTCGGACCTTCCTGTCTTAGGCAAGTCTTGACCACATTCAAGCGTCGACCTAGCCCCAAGTAGCACAAGGTTACACACGAAAAGAACAAGCGCTCCTTCGAAGCTCAAGAAGCTTTTGCGAACTACTGCTCTCTAGATTGCTTACCGCGAATTGGCAAGAGGCGGAGGTCTTGGAACGCGAAAACCGAAACTAAAAGCTGACGACAGCCGTCAGCCATTGCTCTGCATTAGCGTTGATCACTGTGGATCGAGCGGTGATAAGTACCGCCAAGCAACAGCAAGTACCTCCAGGAAAAGCAGGTTTATTCGCGTATCTCAGCAGTCCCATTGGCGGTGACTGCTATAGTGCGAATCCTGCGGGCATTTTCCTGCAGGAACACACCTATACAGTGCAAGCAAGCTTAACCATGGGAGCTCGTTATTGGCGAACCCAACCCCAGTCCCACACCATTTGTGTTTTGCGGCAGCCTGCCGCGACCAGCATGATAACAAGTTGCAGATCCCGACGCCTTTCCTCAATCGTGGAGAACGTGGGCTTGACGCCTGTCTCACCGCCATGGCATTGGGGGACGGTCTGAACCCTTTTCGACCACGCGACGAATAACATTGCCAGAACGCAAAATTAGGTAACTAAACGTCGCGGCATATTGAGAGGCACATTTTCGCCTTGTTCTCGACAATATGTGGATACCCACAGCGCCCAGATTATTTCTCGGTTTTATCCGAACTAGATCCTGCTGCTTATCCCCTTAGTTCTTTAAGATGTTTGCTGTTTGCTATTGTGTGATTCTTTGAGGAGAGATTGCTACCATGGCTGAGCTCACGGAGGAACAAGAGAAGCTCTTCGATGAGAATAGACAGCCAGCCCTTTATGCCAGCTTGATCGTTTTCCTCGTCATCAATAATTTTGCTGTCATTGCACGCTGCTTTTCCCATTATCGATCCCATTACAAGACAAGAGGAACGATATTCATTGAAGATGTCTTCATTGTACTAGGCGGAGTAGGATGTCTAATTCCTTGATGACACAAGGGTTGAGCTCACGTTTCTACAGCTTCTGATAAATGCTATCTTAGCGAATCTTCTTGCTTGTATGTTTCGCCCCTCCGCCTCCCGATGGTGGTATTTTTGACATCACCTGAAGCAACCCATTTCGGCCTTGGACTCCATGCATTCAAGATCACACACGAAGATCCTCAGATCGCAGTGAACATATCGAAAACATTCAGGGTATGTGCCAATGCACTCTTCACATTCACAAATGCTGCACAATGTGACTGACACAGCATTTCAGCATGTCTGGATATGCATGGTCCTGTTCAGTCCAACATTCACTTCGATCAAACTTGCCCTGCTTTTCTTCTACCGCCGTGTCTTCTTGGTCCACCAGAAATGGCTCAAAATTGCCTGGTGGGCGAATCTAGTCTATCTTCTGCTCTGGGTGTTCGGTTCGACGGGCTTCTACCTCTTTCAATGCTGGCCTGTTTCATGGTACTGGATGCGTTATTACGGAAGATTCAAGGTGGAGACGCCTGGCGGCATGAAGGGGCAATGCGATGCGACGACTGTTGAGCATGTGGCCATGCCGGTGATCTTTAGCTTGATATCGGATGTCGCCACCTTACTATTGCCAATCACAGCCATCATGAAGTTGCAGATTGATATGAAGAGAAAGCTCGCCATTGCTGGCGTCTTCTCCGTCGGCGCGCTGTAAGTACATAGCTGTGGATGCCTCTGTTTAGTGCTGAAATATCCTTTAGCGCTTGTCTTCTTGGATTGGCAAGGCTGGTGGAGCTTGAAGTAGACACTGACGACAAGACCGACCCAAGCTGTGAGTGCATAACCCATCGTCCGACGTAATCTCAACGCTAACAGTTCCCAGACGGGGTAGTAATCTTCCTCATCCTCTCCGCTGGCGAAGCAGTCTGCGCCATCGTCTGCGCCAGCGCTCCCGTCGTCGGCCCTCAAGCGTTCAAAGAGTACAAAGCGCACCAGCATTCCCACAAACGCAGCACGACCGGCACCTCCTCTAAACTCAACACTGCATCCAGCGGTATCAGCAAAGGCTTCCACAAGCTTGGTGGCGAGTCGGGAGACCTGGACAGCGACGATCAAGCGCATATCCTGCCGCCAGATCAGGTCAGGGATACTCCGCATGCGATACCTTTAAACTCCGTGAATGTGGAGAGGACGGAGGAGAGGGTAGGGCAGAAACAGAGGCTCGGTGATGATCAGATCGTAGTCAAGAGTGAAGTTCATGTTACGAGGGACAAAGAGCAGGAGGCGTTTGAAAAGGGGGAGATGGGGAAAGCGCTATGATAAACCTTCGATTGCGACACAAGCCTCATCTTACGGAGCACAACCAAGGCTCCAAGTTCACACAAAGACCGCAGCAGTAACCTATCGTGCACACCCACGACGTACCACCACAAAACGGGAACTATAAAGGGTGAGAAGATTTTGAATCTCGGAAGATACTGGTCATGGGGATAGAGAGAAGCACTCTACAATACACCTCTACCGCACAACGCATCAAGGGGCAGGCTACCTTAGTTGTGGTATGGGGCCAAGCACTAGCTGCTGCACAGAGCTCAATGAGATGGCAGGAAAAAATCAAAAGAAACCCCACGCCAACAAGTGGCATGTATGAGTATGGTCATTTTTTTTGGGGCCAAAGACATGGCAAGACTACTGTATACGTAGCCTATATAATAAGAGAATCAATTTCGGTTTTCATGAGCCTTTCAAAGACAATCACACGTGTTCGATTCCTCAACTCACCACAAAAAAAACGAGTCTTCCGCGTTATCCCTTACCCTCAATCCTCGGAGCGTCGCCAAATGCTCAATCATCAAGATCAATAGTCTGATCTCATATCCCGTCGATACGCACACCAAGAATCTTCCATCCTCACGCACACCCGCACCGCACCCCTGCATCCGACCACCCGTCCGATGCAGCACGAAAACGCGCTCCGAACCTCCTGACTTCTCGAACACTCCATTCCAAATACCAAATGTGCGAATGCCATCCACTCCCCACCGCGCTCCGTACTCGCCGATGCACCCCAACAAAACAATTCCATCTCAGATGTTGCACGTCAAACGCCATCCATTCACTCCCTACCCTTTCCCACCGCCATCTGTACCCCGCTCTTCTGTCTCGAACCCTTCATTCCAAATGTCAGCCATCCACTTCCCAATCTTCCCCACAGCCCCGAGGACTCGCGGCTGCATCCCGCTCTCCCTTCTCGAACCCTTCATTCCAAATATCGCCTGTTCGCCTGTTCGCCTGTCAAATGCTATCCACACTTCCCCACGGCCCTCGGGACTCGCAGCTGCGTACGTCCCGTTCGTCAAGCTCGAACACTCCATTCCAAATGTCAGAACTCGCAGACGCACCGATAATGCAATGCAGCCTATGACAGATGCCTAGCAGATGTCTCGAGACAAGACAAGCTTATCGTTCCACGTAGCCTGCATGCAATGCGCCTGTGCGTCGGTCGGAAGGAAGGCGGTGTTTGCCAAGAGGAAGGGGTGGATGGGTTAAGGGTGCATCTTGCGATATGTGCTAGTAGACGGGTAGGGGTTTGAATGTAAGGATGTAGGCGGAAGTTTGGCTGCTGTTGGAGTGGTTGTGGGAGCTGGACCGTGGGAGAATGGGAGTTTGGTTGGGTTATTGATCTGGGTTGGGAGGATGATTCAGGAGGGATGGCAGTGCGTTTGCGTCGCAAATTCAATTTCGTGCTGACAGGGGAGTCGAAGAGTAAATGCATTTATGGTAAGGAGTGTGACTATTTGATCTAATCCGACGACTTCAGTGAGGGTAGCAGAGTGGAATGGAGAAACTCCTCCCGACGCGTAATACACCACCATTCTTATCCTCCTCTAAACCAACGGATGCGCCATCATCACCTCGGACAACTTCTCAAAGATTGCCCGCCTCTTATCAACAACCTCGTTGAACTTCACCTCCTCCCCTACAGCGCCGACGGTGACTTGATCCACCCCGGACAGCAGACCTGCGTACGCTTTGTCTGTGAATTCGCCTACTGGCATGCCCATTGAGCGCCCCTTTTCGCCCGCATAGTCGTGGAGTTCGGCTGTTGTAGAGTAGTTAGCTTCATGGTAGGGGTTTAGAAGGAGGAGAGGAGGAGAGGAGTGAGTTGCAGGAGAAGGGAAGGGGAGAGGAGGGATCGGAACTTACTCTGCACCACAGGCGGCCAAATCTCGACGATCTTGACATTGGAGCCTTTGAGCTCGTCGCGAAGACACATTATGTACGAATTCAGCGCTGCTTTGGAGGCAGAGTAGCCGGAGAGAGTACGGCAGGGGATCAGAGCGAGATGGGTGCCAGTGCTGGGTACGGCGGAAGACGTTAGTGTATTTGGTGGCCTTAGTGTTAGGTGAGGGAAGAGAGAAACCTACAATATCATGCTCGTCTCTGTCTTTTTGTCCATCAAGAAAGGTAGGAACTTAGTGGAAAGGTCCACGATTGATAGAAAGTTTGTGTTGATCTCGTTGTGGAAGGCTGGAAGATCGGTTTTGGTTGGCCTAGAAAGGTCTATTGGGCGGCTTGCTCCAGCGTTGAGGAAAATGCAATCGATCTCGGGATGTGTTGTTGTTACGCTACAGACTATTAGTCTTCATTATGGAAGATAGTGGGTGTATTGTCGTACTCGTTAACGAAAGAGTCCATGTTTGCCTTGTCTGTGATGTCGAATCGAGCTGCTGCCGCCTTCTGGGCACCGTGCTTCTGTACGAAAACGTCGAGTCTGTCTTGTCTTCGGCCAACAGCAATGACTTTGACGCCTTCTTGGACCAGTCGATCGGCCATTGCTGCTCCGATGCCAGATGTAGCACCGATCAGTAGGACACACTTGTACTGGAAAGTCATGTTGGAGGATGATGATGATACTATGAGATGTAGAAATGTCGAAGCTCAGATTCAGCTAGTTTTTTGGTCACTTGATTCGATTGTCTTGAAGTTTTTGAGTCTTGAGAGCAGAGAAGCTGCCCTTTTATATTGCCCGCCATCACCCACGGGCTACGGAGTAGACAATGTCCGATCAATGAAATCGATGGAGATACGGTGATTACTCGGCCCATCATAACATCATGACCATTAGGCAAAGGCGAGACGAGTGAGTCTTCCCCTGTTGAGGAAGAAAGGATTCCAATATATACAGCATGGGTTGATATGATTGGCTGCTCATGGTCTTGGCCGAACTGCATACCGCTTCTGGAAAAGATCAGCAGGATTCAGACCGGAATCCTCTGGGGCGAAGTCAGCGTCAACGTCCGATCTCCCATGTAAGTGCTCATGATCAGGAGAGCTACGAACTGAAAAATACTGATGGGCATTGAGCCATTTGAAGACTCGTTGCATCATTTGCGGCAACGCATTGCATCTGGAGGATCCGGCTTGCAAAGCTTTGGCTAGGCTTCCATGGTATATCGCGGTAAACCCTCGAAAGCTTGCACTTCTTGCAGAAAGCGACGCTTGCGAGTAAGTGTTATTCTCTCCTCATCATCGCTGGTTTTCACACTGCTAAGATCCAATCCCAATCAGTGCGACTTGCGATGGAGTGCTTGTGGTCAATGCGTCAGAGCTAATCTGACTTGTTCCGGATACCGCGACACCAAGGCGCTTCGAATCCAAGATGAAGGTAGCATCGTCAAGCGAAAGTCCACCCGGAAGGCCAGTACTCTAAGTCCCTCGCATACTCTGACCGTGTCCGTCGACGAGAGAGCCCGGAATGCCTTCTTCGCTCACTATGTTTCTGGCTTCTCCAAATCATACGACGTGATTGAGCCACTTTATCTGAAGTGCTCCTGGGACAAGACATTGCAGAGCGCCATTGATGCTGTGAGTCTGGCGTTCTTCTCTACCCGCTGTTGCTCGAGCTCGATATCTCAAACGGCAAGAAAGAAGTACCTTTCTGCCCTTCCCTTGCTGAATGAAGCCTTACGTTCGCCTGAGACGGCCGTCTCCGATTCGGCTCTGGTGTCTGTGATACTGCTAGACCTTTTCGAAAAGATCACCGACACTAGACCACGTCCCTCGGGCTCATGGATGATGCATGTAAACGGTGCGCTGACCCTGGTCTCGATGCGAGGCAACAATCAGTTCGCGGGTTTTATAGGGCTGAGACTAGCCACACGGCTTTACATGAACCTCCTCATCAGCTGTATAGCAGCACATACAGCAGTTCCTCAGGCCTTGAATGATCTTCGCTGTCAGCTCGAGCTTTTTGTGGACAATGAAGACCCAAAATGGCAGACGTCAGGCCTCTGCGTTGAGTATGCAAATCTTCAAGGAGCGATCAAAGCCGGGTTTCTATCCGATTTCGAGGCAACAAGGCGCCTTTGCGAGCTCGATGGAAGATTCGTAGCGCTCGAGGAACATGCTTCTATGGTTCGGCATCGCAAGAGAGCCCAATCGAAGGGAGGCTCCGGTATGGTCATGCAGGATTATTGCCATGTTTATCCAGATTACGTCACAAACCAGCAGAATAACGCCGCTCGAACCATGAGGATTCTCCTCAACGACCAATTGCGTAGCAATGAGCATTTCCGAAAGTCATTAGAGCAGTCTTCCCCGTACCAGACAAACACCAAACCTTTTGAGGTCATTAACGCACTAGCTGGAGAGATCTGCAATAGCGCACTTCAGTTCTTGCCCGAGAAAAACAGCAGATCTGTCTCTGACTTGTTCAGAATGCAATGCTATCCGTTGATAATGCCACTTTACGTAGCAGGCGCTTATGCAACTTCAGCATCCAACATTAAATCGTGGGTTTTAAACAAGTTGAACCTCCTGTCAAACGAAATGGGCTTGAAAAACGCGAAACTAGTGGCAGACATTCTGGAGAGCGAACACACACCTGACGCGTGGTCGGTGTATGCTTTGCTAGGTAGCTACGCCTTCGCGGCTTGAATCTATCAGGTGTGAATGAATGTATGGAGAGCTCCATTGTTCCACCGTTGTCTTGATTATGGCACCTACCAGCCTGAAATATGTACAATGGCCATCCTTAGTATAGAGTGGGAGGCGATGAGCCTGATGGTGCAGCGAATTGAAAAGACTGCCTCGGCGTCAAGAGAGATCTTTCACGCCAAGACTTTGGGTTACGGCTGACCACAGCATCTCGAACAGCAGAAAGCTAGATCCGCCTCCTCCCAATTGCTGGATGTATGCTCCAGAAGCTTTCGCTTGCCTTAATTTGGTCCGTGTCCGTTCACATTCGTTTGTATAATTCCAGACTCCTCTCTTATTAATTTGCCCAGCTTGCCATGATTGCACGACCCGCCCTTTGCGACTGATCGGCGCTTCTATGCAAGGTCCTGCGTCACGCGACCTCCAATGATATGGGTCCTCGAAGAAGCAGCTTCAGAACCCGCGCCACAAGCCTAATCAAGTCGCCACTTGCTACTATCCATCAAGGCCAGTTTCATGACCCTAGCAGAGCGAGGCATCCGAGCAATGCTTCGCAGCAGCAATCCTTCAATGAGAAGCAAGATGCATTGGAAAGACTTGAAAGCTCCTCTTCTGGTGGGCAGACACAACATACCTCGAGTGGAGATGGGATCGGTCATAATAAGGAGGCCCAAAGGCTGGTTCGCACAATTCCAAGTTGGGTCCGTACATGGGATGAAATCGAAAGCCGCGTCATCCCAGACTCACCGCCGTTCAAGCCACCAGCTGGGGCTTACGTAGCACAACACAATAGCAGTCCGTCTACCAAGGCTAATGGTTTCGCCTCAAGTAGTCGCTTGGAAGATCATGGGTGGGACGAAGAAAGAGCATTGCAAGTGCCGGATGATACCAACCCTTACAGCACCTCACGGTGGAAAGCTTTTGCTACAGCTACAGCCTACCCACGCATCACCCCATCAGGTGGGCGCATCATCAGTGAAGAATGGTTACGTGAGAATGGCCCAGACTACTACCAACCATGGATGGCAGGCGTGGAGGAAGGAGACAGTACGCATGGCTACAAAGGACCAATCCGACAACGCGCTTGGTATCTGCGATGGGAACGCACTATCCTGAGGAGTCCTATTGTACCAATGGTGATTCGTATGATCGTACTCTCTTTCTCAGCAATGGCACTGGGCTTAGCGGCATCTGTGCACCATGTCACAAACAGACGGACCCCCTATGTGAGGCAGACACCTAGCACGGACATGGCTATCATTGTTGATGCGGTTGCCATTGTCTACTTATTCTATATCGCCTACGATGAGTACTCTGGCAAGCCCTTGGGCCTTAGATCTGCAAGGGCTAAGATGAGGCTCATTTTTCTAGATCTGTTCTTCATCGTCTTCGATTCCGCTAATCTTAGCTTGGCGTTTGTAGCTACTCGAGAAACTTGTGTGACGCTTGATGACCAGGAAGACTGTAGTCCCATGCAAAAAGCGTTGTTTGAAGATGTTTTGAAGAGGCAGCGAGCATTGGCGAGCGTTCTATTGATTGCATTGATAGCATGGCTGTTGACATTTTCGATCAGTATTACTAGGTGAGCTCATCCCTTCATATCATCTCTTGGTATCTGAGGATCTTATCTCCCGTTCTCTACGTTGTGCTGACGCAATGGTAGACTTGTAGAGAAGATGGCGGCCAGGTAAAGCTCCTGGCTGCGGTTTGGATTTGTACGATACTTGAACATACATGACACGAAATCTACGACATTACGAGATGTATAGACGGCGGCAGCACTAGCACACTTCTTTCACGGCTGTCAATCGAGCACTAGACATCTAGTGGTTTTTATTCCGCGCAGCTAATGACCTATGCGGCTCTGATTCAACCCATGGCAGACGCAAGTTGTCTGCGCCATGTTGACAGAAGTACGTCCATAAATCGGGTAATCATACATCATCCGCCTCGAAATTTCACAGCAGAAGTATATCTGCGCCATGGCCTCTTTTCTTACCCCGTTGAGGGAGCTCAAAGTCGACTCTCACCAGATCCCAGCCCTAGGTCTAACACCAAATACATCCATCCAGAAGAAGCCGCTCCTCGTATATCATAAAGCCTTCAACTCTGACACATCCGCTTCTGATATCGAAGCACATCTTAGCAAAACATGTGTTGTGACGCCCCATTGGCGCTGCACAATGTTCAGCAGGTCCCACTTTCATTCTACTAGCCATGAAGTTCTGGTTGCCTACTCAGGGGCAGCAAAGCTTTGCTTTGGGGAAGAGACCAACCCTGGACGAGTTGAGGTCGAAGTAAAGGCCGGCGACGCAATGGTGGTGCCCGCTGGGGTAGCACATCGGTTGCTGGACGATCCGAGTGGCAACTTCAGCATGGTAGGGTCTTACCCCAAGGGCTACCATTGGGACATGTGCTATGGGAGCGCAGGAGAGGAGGAGAAGATCAAGGGGATTGCAAATCTGCCATGGTTTGACCGCGACCCCATCTACGGTGACGAGGGTCCTGTCACTAGATCGTAAAGTGGGGGTAGCTGGAATGGTGACACGGAGCACATAGACAGATAATAACGAGACAAGTTATCACTCAAACGGTTTTTAAATCCTTGCTAGCTACAAAGGCTTTGTTCGAATCGCGTCTTGAGGGTGGCGAACAAAGGCATCGGAGTTAATGCGGTGCTGACAGATGTTTGCCTTGTGGCCTTGGCACTGTCATAATTTGAGTTCCAGAGTTGCAGTCACTCTTACCTCTTTGGATCGCGTTGCCTATTCCTAAGACACATCCACCAGCTCGAGTCGTGCGTTGTGCTTGATGCTGCTCCTCAAGAGTTCAGTCTCGCAAGACTTTGTATCAAGCTCCCTCAGAGCCTTCTTCACGGCGCCCACAGGCTTTGTCACGCTCGCGACCCTCACTTTCTTTGGCTGAAACCTTGCTCAACACATGAGACGTTGAAAGTCTCTTTGGTTCGAACGACATTGAAGAGCCTTCGACACATTGCATAATCCCATTATACACTCCCCCCGAGCTTCCTCTCAGCCACTTACTGTACCCTCACCTCTCATACAACCTTTTCTGCACTTTGAACATCAGACGATAAATCGCAGCCATGGTGATTCATATGCCGCCTGCGCCCAATAAGGATGACCTTGACGCAACATGGAATTTTCTTGAAAGCGGTGTGGACAAGATCATGAGCAACTTGAAAGATGGTGTGGACATGCCGTCGTACATGGGCATCTACACCGCCGTTCACAATTTCTGCACCTCTCAGAAAGCCGTAGCATCAGGTGGAATAATAGGTGGGAATGCACATCGAGGTGGTAAGCGTCAACGTCTTGGAGATGGTACTGCGAAAGACTTGCTAACACCACAAAAAGCACATCTACTCGGTGAAGATCTATACAAGAACCTTCGAACCTACCTTTCTAGACACTTGACCGGGTTGCTTGAGCAGTCCAAAGGCCACGTTGATGAAGCACTATTAACGTACTATATACGCGAATGGGACCGATATACCACGGCAGCAAAATACATCAACCATCTCTTTCGCTACTTAAATCGGCATTGGGTGAAACGAGAGGTTGACGAGGGCAAGAAAGATATCTACGACGTTTACACTTTACACCTTGTATCATGGCGGATGGTCTTCTTCGATAAGGTCAACACCAGCGTTATGGACGCTGTGCTCAAGATGGTCAAGAAGCAGCGTGATGGGGAGACCATCGAGCAATCACAGATCAAGAGCATTGTAGACTCCTTTGTCTCACTAGGCCTTGACGAGACGGACACCACCAAATCAACGTTGGATGTATACCGTTATCATTTCGAGAAGCCATTCCTGAACGCCACTGAGAGGTACTACAAAGAGGAGTCACGGCAGTTTGTGGCCCAAAATCCAGTCGTTGAGTACATGAAGAAGGCAGAGTCCAGGCTGCAAGAAGAGAAAGACCGCGTTGGCCTATACCTTCATCAGGATATTATGAACTCGTTGATGAAATGCTGCCTTCAAACGCTAGTCACGGAACATTCGACTTTGCTCAGGGACGAGTTCCAGGTGTTATTAGATACCGATCGACAAGCCGATCTTGCACGAATGTATAAGCTGCTCTCACGTATCGTCGATGGTCTGGAGCCGCTCCGTACGCGGTTCGAAGCTCATGTTCGGAAGTCTGGCCTGGCTGCTGTTGAGAAGATTGCGGTCGAAGGCGATAACATGGAGCCAAAGACGTATGTCGATGCTCTGCTTGAGGTCCACACCCAGTATCAACAACTCGTCGACAATGCTTTCAATGGTGAGTCAGAGTTTGTACGGTCATTAGACAACGCTTGCAAGGAATTCGTCAACCGTAACAAAGTTTGCGTCACCGGCTCCACTCGATCCCCTGAATTATTAGCCAAATACACAGACCAGCTGCTCAAGAAGAGCGGCAAGAGCGCCGAAGAGGCTGATCTGGAAGCCTCGTTGATCCAGATCATGACGGTCTTTAAATACATTGAGGACAAAGATGTTTTCCAGAAGTTCTATTCTCGCATGCTTGCAAAGCGATTAGTGCACTCAAGCTCTGCGTCGGAAGATGCCGAGACAAGTATGATAGGCAAGCTGAAAGAAGCTTGCGGGTACGAATACACCAACAAACTCCAGCGTATGTTCCAGGACATACAAATTTCTTCAGACTTGAACCGAAACTTCTCGGACTGGGCTGAGAAGATGCTGGCTGAGGATTACAAGAAGATTGTTGACTCGACTTACCACATCCTCGGTACAGGGTTCTGGCCGCTCACAGCACCTAACACAAATTTCATTCCACCTAGCGAGATCGTCAAAACGTATGAGCGTTTTCAGATGTTCTACTTCGACAAGCACAGCGGTCGTAAGCTCACCTGGCTGTGGCAGCTGTGTAAAGGTGAGATCAAGGCCAACTATATCAAGAACGCCAAGTTTCCGTACACCTTTATGGTCTCAACGTACCAAATGGCCATTCTCCTTCTTTTCAATGATGCCGAGACCGTGACATATGAGGATATGCAGAAAGCTACTGCACTCTCACAAGAGTATCTCGACCCATCGCTGGGCGTTTTCGTCAAAGCCAAGGTGCTCATCCCTTCACCAGAGGGCGCCAAGCCTGAACCAGGCACGTCGTACTCGCCCAACTACAACTTCAAGAGCAAGAAGATGAAGGTCAATCTCAACATCAGCGTCAAGTCCGAAGCGAAACAGGAGGTTGAGGACACGCATAAGACCATTGAAGAGGATAGGAAGTTATTGATGCAGGTGAGTCTTTCTTGTTCTAGAATGGAGAAGCTTTTGCTAACGATTCTCAGTCTGCTATCGTGCGCATCATGAAGTCTCGCAAGAAGATGAAGCACGTCGTTCTCGTCCAGGAAACCATCTCGCAGATCAAGTCACGCTTCACGCCAAAGGTTCCGGATATCAAGAAATCGATAGACCAGCTGATTGAAAAGGAGTACCTTGAGCGATTAGATGACGATGAGCTAGGATACCTTGCTTAAGCTACTTGTACCCCAGCACCAAGTCTTCACATACCGTATGCACCCCACCAAGACGCCGACTCTTTAAATCTGGGAGCAGACTCCCACTATCAGTGATGATTACGCCCGAAATGAGGAAGGTCAGGAGCTGGCCAGTCAGGAGCAAAAGGAATGGCTTCGTCTTCAGCTTCAGTAAATTATGGTATCCAAGGAAAGCGTAGGAAGGGCTGCTAAGTAGAGGCAAGATCTTAGCATACTCAGGCGCAGATATCCATGCTTGCACACAGTTTCCTCCCAAGAACATTCCACGAAGACCTCTGCAGTCTCAGCATAACTCGCGCTCCTCACCTTCTCCAGTTCTGTTTGCCACTTTGCCGGCGCTTTTGCTGTGATCTCTCCTCTACTCGTGTAATGCAACTCAAAGCACAGCTAGACTCCCTTAAGAAAAATGACAGGGTATTGTATTGCTACTGGTATCACATCAACCCGCCCTCTCATCACCCACATGCGTCCTACATCGTTCGTACTCACGTTTCCCCATTCCTTTACGTATATACACACAAAACACCAATCACAACCTCCCAATAATCGCCCCCGCATACTCAGACGTCTTCGACTTCCCGCCCAAATCCCCCGTCAACGTCTTCCCCTCCGCCAAGGTATCAAAGATAGCTTTCTGGATCTTCTCCGCGTGCTCGTTCAGCCCCATATGCTGCAACATCATGATACTACTCAACAGCAGCGCCGTCGGGTTCGCAAGGCCTTGCCCAGCGATATCGGGCGCGGAGCCGTGTACGGCTTCGAAGATGGAGCACTCGTCGCCGATGTTGCCCGAGGGTGTCAGTCCCAGCCCACCGATCAGGCCCGCGCACATGTCCGATAGGATGTCGCCGTAGAGGTTGGGCATCACGAGGACCTTGTCCCTGTAGGGGTCCGGGTCCGTCACCATTTTCAGGCACGTGTTGTCGAGGAGTTCAAGATCGAATTCTATTTGTGGGAAATCTTTCGCTACTTCGCGCGCTGTGTTGAGAAATAGCCCATCGCTCATCTTCATGATTGTCGCTTTGTGCACCACCCGCACCTTTCGCTTTCCTACTTCCTCCGCGTATTGGAATGCGAAGCGCAACACCCGCTCGGACGCTTCGCGTGTTATTAGCTTTATGGATTGCACTACGCCGTCGACGACGATGTGCTCGATTCCGGAGTATTCGCCTTCGGTGTTCTCGCGGATTAGGACCGTGTCGACATTGTCGTAGGGGGTTTTGTAGCCGGCGATAGATTTGCAGGGGCGTACGTTAGCGAAGAGGTGGAATGTGCGGCGGAGGGTTAGGTTTAGGGATACATGGCCTTTGCCTACGGGTGTCTGTAAGATGTTAGGACCACTTCTGGAGAGAGTGGGGCGGCGTTGGTGTTGGTGATGGGAGGGGTGCGTACGGCTAGGGGACCTTTCAGAGCAACGTAATTCTTGCGCACGCTCTCGATTGCTGCGTCGGGGATCACTGTTCGGCCATCTTTGAGCTGTGGGGTCACATCGACTGGCTCCCACTTGACTGGCGCCTGGCATATTGTTAGGCTCTGAGGTCATGGTAGTTGGAGGGGAAAGGCGAACCTTGGCTGCTGCGAAGATGTCTTTGACGGACTGTGAAATCTCGGGACCAATGCCATCTCCTTCTATCAGTGTGACCGTGTAATTGCCCTAGCGTATTAGTTGTCAGCCGATTTCCTGATAGAAGCTGTATATGCACGTAGCATAGCAAGGGAAGATCATAGCTGGAGATTGCTGTCGTACATCTGATCCTTTTTGGCCCTTGAATTTGGCGACCTTGTCTTCAGCTGGTATTGCATAGCGTCTGATCTATTTTCATTAGCTGAGCATTCCTCAATGGTCAGGCTCAATTGCATGTTGGCATACTTGATTTATCGATCTGCTTGGCTGAGGCGCGTGACCATTGCGGAGGCATTGCCGTGCTGGTACTAGCAGTCGGCGGCTAGCTATCATCATGGAGCTGCTCGTACTTAGCAAGCATTGGACTTCGACGATTGTAGCTGTCAGTGAGGATTTCGAACAGAGATTAAGTCCAGGATGGAAGCTGTGGTTGCTGCGGAGATGCTTGTGCATCTCCGAGGTCTGGCCGCCGAGCCCTATCGTAGGGCTGAGATGTCCAGAATGAATGCACTCTATGAAAACAATACTGCTATTCCTTTCAATGCATGCATTTTGATTGCACTTTTTGTCACTCATCGCGCAAATTGTATGCGTCGTTTTGTGTCTATATAATCTCAATGTAGGTCATAGAGCAACAACAGCGACGATATGAGCACAATACTGAACCATTACAATCTTACCAATCCGTTTCCCACGAGCTGGCCTTCAGAGAAGGACGACAGTGACGCCTCAGATGATGAAAAGAGTCAAGGGCTGTCGAGACACTATGTCCGCCGATCCAAATCAAGATACTCAGCGCTTGAAAGACATGGGGAGCGCAAGAGTCTCGTTCCAGGGGCAGAGAAGCTTGCGCATGGGCAGGAAAACCTCGTGCAGAAGGATGAAGCGGACCCATTGGGAGGTACAGATAGTGTTGTGAGAACACTCCGTCAAAAGGGGCTCCCTGTGGAGGAAGATAGTCGATTGAGTGAGAAAGCATGGTTGCGAACAAGAATATCGACGCTGAGAAATCGTTAGGGAACCGTTTCTTGCTCTCCTCAACGACCTTCTCGCCAAATCTCTTCCTTTCCCAGGTCCATTCCCATGCTTCCACGAAAGAGCTCTTACAAGGCCTTGAGGCTCTCTCACGTTCTATCGACTCAAAATCGGCTTCCCTGAAAGTACTCGTTGAGTCCAATTTCGAAAGATTCGTCCGTGCCAAAACAACGATTGACAACGTCTACGCTGAAATGCGCAATCAAGGCGCCGACCCTGAGGCGAACCGATCGAGAGGCCACTCGCGCGTCACAAGTCGCGAAAGCCGGCATTTCCGGACTTACAGCGGACAGGGAGCTCGCAGCCCCAATCCTGGTGTCAACAAGCCCTTGTCAAATAACAAGAAGAAAAATGCATTGACCAAAGAAAGCGAGTATGGGGTGCAGGGCATCAAAGCACCATTGATCGAGGTTGCCGTGAAAGCAGAAGAGATCTGGGGTCCGGCGCTGGGCGGCCGAGAGAAAGAAGGCAATCTGAAATCTATCGCAGACTCGGTAGAAAGTACGCAGGGTATCTTCAGAGTAAACAAGGGTCTCTCCGATTGTATCAAACGCAAAGACTACGATGGTCTCATAGAGGAGTATGGTAAAGCTCGCAAATTTGCAGAGGATGCACGACAGATCGCGGATAGAGCATATCGAAGTCAGCAGCAACTTTCTGATCAACAAGTACATCAAATAGTCATTACGGGTCGCATGTGGTCTGAGGTCGAGCGTCGGATTGAGGACTTTAAGCGAGATGTCTGGCGCAGGTTGACTTACGTCCAAATGAGCTCACAATCTTCAATGAGTCAGGCCGAGACAGAGGAGCATATGCCACTGATCAGTGTGCTCTTGGAGCTTGGTGTAGATGATAATCCAATCTGGGTATGGCTGCTAAGTCGCTATGATTACCTGAAAAACAAGATTAACGCAACTTTCGAGCGGTCAAGGGTCGAGATCGAGGTGCTGCGTCGTCGCTTGGCTAATGGTGATCCACCAGCTCCTTCGGTTGTGGCTGGCCACCTAAAGTGCTCCGATAATATGAATACTGATGATAAAACTTCGAAACTGGATACAGTTCGTGTACTTGAATTGTGGGACCTCATCTATAACTCCCTTTCACACTTGCTATCAACTAAAAGCGGCATTCTTGCAGAGATCATCGAATTCTGGGACAAAGCTCAACAATTTATCGATGGTAGAATCCAAAAAACATTACCCATTGGAGTCGAGGGTCGAAGTCGGAAACATCACCGTCTGTCCTCTGATGGCACCAAAGACTTACAAGAGGGAGTTGCAGAGCTTGTCGACATGTTGCAGGATTATGTCTACTCGTTCTTCGTTGATCCACCGATTGACGATGTGTCGATGCTCTACTCACCTTCACCCAACACACCAACCCCAGTCACGCCGCAAGCACTTTCACCGTACGCCCACCAAGACTCCCGTTTCAGGTTCGATGAGAA
This sequence comes from Bacidia rubella, assembly GCA_032158265.1. NCBI lineage: Eukaryota > Fungi > Ascomycota > Lecanoromycetes > Lecanorales > Ramalinaceae > Bacidia > Bacidia rubella. The sequence continues at coordinate 915,505 of JAVTIF010000015.1, read as the reverse complement.
CAACCCTGCGCCATCGTCTTCTAAACGTGGTGAGGCTTGGGAAGAATTTGCGTTCTGGCCGCCGTACTCGAATTCTTTGAGTGGCGTCCATTACCTCGAACAAATTATGAATCTCATTGCTGCCGCAGCTACAGAGATGGCAGCCATGAAACCTGTGGCATCGAGACAGACGCTACCAGAAAAACTCAAATTGATGGTGGCTGCTGCTCGAGAAAGATCGTTGCGAGCAGTCTGCGCTCAGTGGTCGAAAGATTCGTGTGTTTCCAAGTACATGGAGGATTGGTCGCTCGTTAACGAAGCGCCTTTCCTGACCCACATGCCCGGCTATCTGATTGCGTTCGAAAACGTTTTGCTATCGGGACTGCAAAAAATCTCATATATTCCCCAGGTAGTAAACAACAGAATGGGCTCCGCTACAATCGTGACTCCTCCAGGGGACAAATTCGTAGAAGCTGTCAGTACAGAGCTCAGTAAATCTTTGAGGGTTTCTTTGGAGGGCGTAGAAGGAATTGCGCTACACTCGCAGCCACCAGACAATCCCAGCAGCTTTGGCGAGATCAGTACTCCAACAGCCAACACTACTACTAGCCATAGAAAAGCACCCAACAAAGTAAGTCATGTTGTTTCGCAAAAATTTCCTTCCGCTTACTCGAGAAGGCTACGCGTATACTCCTCACCCTCATGAACTTCAAGCACCTCGAACGGGAGAGACTGGTGGCCGATCTATGGTCTCAGTTTGAGACTCACTTCTCGGCCATTAGTGAGACAGAAAGACAGGATTCCCAAACCTTTCTCGAAGAACGAAGGGACGAACTTACTAAAGCTTACACTACCCCCATCGTTGAGAAACTCAGTGTCATCCTCCATACTGGAATTGCCTCAGAGAGCTGGATGCCCACAGTCCCACGCCCAAACCAAATTCGACCTTACGTTTATGAAGCTCTCCTCGTGCTCGTTGCTGTCCACTCTGAATTGTCTTCGACCACCAACCCTTTCTCAGTGGTCTGGAAAAAAAGTGACCGAGGGCCGAAACCAACGACTATAGTGACAATTGAGCAACTAGTTGAAGATATGTCTAAGGCCTTCCAATCAGCCTTCGAGCAGCAAAGTGCGTTTCCCTTGAACGCTCTGATGCAAGCTACATTGGAAGTGGAATTCGTCGCGCAGACCATGAAAGATTTCATGACTGCCCTCGCGAGTCGGGAGCAGAAGAAGGTGTACGAGGAGATTGATACAAAGACTACTAGAGAGGTCAACGAGGCGCTTCAAGGGGAACTGCCAGGGATGAGTAACACGCTCAAGAGATTGAGGCAAGAGACGAAAGGCGAGTTCTCCTGTTTCAAGATCCCTAAGTGAGAGTGCGGCAGACGTATACGCTTCGGAGCCGACGTGCCGTATACAATCCTATTATATAACTGAACATCACGTTGCTATCAGTGCTCAAGCACAGAATAATACTCGGCTCCAACCGTCCCTGTTGAGTCTCCACCTTCTGCCCTCTAAGCGCTGCCAAGATCTCACCAGTGCTCTCATCCTGCATTAGCTCCGTCACAAACGAATCATCTTCGAGGCTTTGCTCCGCCAGGGACGTCGTTCCGAGCACCTTAACCTTTCCGATCGAGAGTCATTCGCTTCGCCGCATGATACAGCTACAACATTGCGCCCCGGGTTTCGTGTGCTTGATTGCCTGCACCAAGTGCTGGTGGTTCGGAGCATGGCTGAGGGCGTCATGTCAATCAGTTCGTTGCCGGCCGATCCCTTGATGACTTTGGCTGTAGGTAAGGCTAGCATTCCTGGTACGAAGACATTGTCTTCCTGCAGCCTAACACTGCAGGCGGCCGTGCTCTATTCTCGAAGTGATGCGTTTCTGCAGTCGTCCCTCGAATGATGGCCGTGAGTATGTTGCAAATTCGTTCCACGAGGCTGACACGTTGGCAATACTCCCGAGTCTCAGCCTCTGCGCCCTCTTCACTTTCCAGGGTTACTGACTAGTCTGCTCATAATCCGCAATGACAGCTCGTTACTCCTGATTTCCTAAGACCATGGGACAGTCTTAAATATGTGCTCCATCCTTCCTTTACCTCTACATTTCGGCCATCGCGTTCTATACATCAAGCACTTTGCAATAGTCCCGCCATCATGATGGCAGCTCGCGATTGTGTACTCGGTATCTATCTCGCTAAGATCCTCAATATAGGACAACGATTTGCTACTAATACAGTACATTACTGATCGCCCACTGGTCTTGTTATAATCATGGTATCGGTTTCAATTTCACAAGACATGGCACTCGTTCATGTCTTTATTCATAGTGGAGAAACTTTTTCTCCTGGAGAAAGTCCAAAACCAAGGCCTCTACGCCACATGTCGAAACACATACTCCTTCCTCGAGCCCAAGTCTTTCCTCGCTGCAGCAGCAGCCACAAATTACAATAGAAGAGACGGTCAGAGATGAATTCGGGCTACATTTACTCTACAACCCTCCTACAAAACCGGAGATTGAGATAATATTTGTCCATGGCCTTCGTGGTGCTAGCCACCGGACATGGTGCAAGAAGCGGGACTCAGCCAAATTCTGGCCCCAGCAATGGCTACCTCAAGAGAGGCACGCCCGCCAAGCAAGAATATTTACATTCGGCTACGACGCGAACTTCCAAGCCAACGGACCTCAGGACACAAGCATCACGGATTTTGCGAAGGACCTCCTATTTGACATGAAGCTTGCAAGCAACGATGAAGGTGAAAGCTTGGGGATTGGCAAGGTAGATCAGCAGCGATTCCGGCTCTCCATTTGCTAAATAGCGCAGGTGCCAATTATTTTCGTTGCTCATTCCATGGGTGGCTTGGTGGTCAAGAAGGTCGGTCCTCCGAGCTGTGCGTGACACAAAAGCTGACTGTCAGGCTTTCTTATTGGGTCAAATAGACCCCGATTACCAAGAAATGGCCGGCTCGATATTTGGTATGATGTTTCTATCTACACCGCATCGCGGTTCGGACCTAGCATCCATCCTCAAGAATATGCTTGCGGCAAGCGGACAATCACCAAAGGATTACATCAAAGATCTGAAGAATGGGTCAACGGTGATTGGGAACATGAATGATGAGTTTCGGCACGTGGCTCCAAAATTAGCCATCATGTCTTTCTACGAAACACAAAGGACGCCAATACTTGGGTTGAGGGACTTGGTATTTGGACCGTTACCATCAGAATACTTTATCACTAACGCGGCGACAGATGATCGTCGAGAAATCATCTGCCCTACTACTATACCCTGGCGAAACCACTAAACCGCTTTATACGGATCATCACAATGTATGCAAATACAGCAGTCGAAAGGATCCTAACTATATTAAAGTGAGGAATGGACTTAATCAGCTTATAACTGATGTTCACTCCAAAGGTAAGCTCAGAGACGCATGATCCTCGAGATGCGTGCCTTCACAATCTTACCTTTTGGATTTACTTCAGCTGCTCACGCCGCACGCGAGATAACATGTAACGAGGCCAGATCGGTTGGGCAACTCTTTGTCAACGTACACACTCCCGAGACCGAGCTTGAAATCCTTCAGCAGCGAAGAATGTCCGGCACATGCGAATGGGTTCTATCAGAACCCCGTTTTACTGCGTGGAAAAGCATGGCATCGGGGTCCCGCGTGATATGGTTTAACGCCCCTCCCGGAAGCGGCAAGTCGATATACTCCTCGTTCGTTGCAAACCATTTGCAAGAATCTGGGCTGTCCTGTCAGTGTTTCTTCTTCAGATATGGTGACCTTTCTCGATCATCACCGGCTGCTGTCGTTGAATCTATCGCTTTCCAAACGGCACAAGAAGTGCCTGAATTTAAAAAGGCAGTATCAGTGCTTGTGCAAGAAGGATACACCTTGACTGACAAAGATGCTCATACTGTATGGCGGAAGCTCTTTAGCACGATCCTCGCCTCGCTACCCTTAAGCAAACCGCTCTACTGGATTATTGATGCTCTTGATGAAGCACAATCACCTGAGACGTTCCTGGATATGTTGCGGAGTATCACAAGATTCAAAACACCGATTGCCGTCCTAATTGCAAGCCGTAATACAGAGACTCTGTGCCGGGCATTTGACAAGCTTTCCGACTTTGTCCCAACAGTCGTAGTTGAAGATGACATGCTGAAATACACAGCAACTGACATTGAGCGTTATATCGATCGGGAACTGACATATTTCCGAGGTTCGTCAGACGCTAAGTCACGAGTAATCGCAGAAATTCGTCGAAACGCATTTGGCAACTTCTTGTAGGTTCGTCTTATGCTGGAAAAGATTCTGAGCTGCCACACATCGGAAGCCATGCTGCAAGCACTGAAGGATGCACCGGCAGGAATGGAGGAGTTCTACTTACGGACAGAAGCGATGCTTGCTAGAACCCTATCGGCGTCTGATCTCGAACTGGCTAAGGCTATCCTAGCGTGCATCGCGGGTGCCACGCGGCCATTATCTGTGGACGAGCTAGCTACAGCGCTCAAGCCCGAGTTTGGCGAATTTCTCGAAATGGAAAAAACCATCCATGCTGTCTGCGGTCAATTCGTACTTGTGGATCGCACACGGAAGGTGTCGATTGTTCATAAGAGCGCTTACGATTTCTTAACCAGTGCTCAAAGCCTTCATCTTGCCATTGACGAAGCACAATCGCACAGCAGGCTGTACCAAAGGACGATATCCTTTCTCATGCAACCAGATCTGCGCTCTCCGGCCTGGTCGTTGTTGCCTAGCAGCCAGCTAGACCCTTTCCTGCACTATGCAGCTACCTCATTCTTGCACCATCTTCAACAAGCTTCAGACATGACGAAAAGCAATTTGAGCAAATTAGCAGAATTTTTTAGCAGTAATACAGTGCTAAGCTGGCTTTACATACTTACGATTCTAGATAAGCTTAGGGACGCTGTCATTGCCGCTGATATCTTGAAATTGGCTAGCACCTTCGTCAAGGGAGCTGAAATTGCAGAAGACGATCCACTGTCTGAGGCTGACATCTTGGATACCTTCGAAATGTGGGCTATTGATATACCAAGAGTGGTCTCAAGATATCGCCAGTACTTACGTAAAGACCCAACCGCAATATACAAGCTTATCCCTCCTTTGTGTCCCCAAGACACCGCCATTTACAAGCAGTTTGGTCGAAGTCAGGTATCAGCGCTTTCCGTGTCCGGCACCACTGATACCGCATGGAGTCATTTGGTAGCTGTTATACCACTCAAAGGCACAGCCACTCACCATGGGATGATATGTTCAGGTCCTTACATTGCAATCATAGTTGATCAAGGAACCATCACGTTGTGGAAAGATATAACGTTCGACGAAGTTTGTGCTATGTCACACCCTGGAGCCTCAATCATGTGTTTCAATAGTGCCTGTGACCAGCTATCATCGGCAAACTATACAGATGTCTGCTTGTGGGCAGTGCCCTCCGGTGAAAGGATACAGCATAGACCTATGCAATCTTCATCATGTCCGCTTTCTATCACATTCGATTATCAAGGAACAGGCTTGCTACTTGGAACAAAGAAAGCTGTCTTGAAATGCGACAATGTGGAAAGCGACGATGCGAAGTGGTATACGATCATATCATCCTACGGTCTTGTCGACCCAAGAGACACTTCTCAAGGCAATATTTCCGCTTTATCAACGGTCTTTAGCCCAGATGCAACCAGCGTTGCTGTTACAGATGCTGACAACATCCTGTCAGTGTGGTCTATCGAACGCTCTCAAATGGTCAATTCATACGTAGGAGAATCAAGGAAGAGCACGGTCGCGGTGGATCCCTTGACCGTTGCCTGGAAGCATCAAAAGCACGAGATCATTGGCTTCGACTTCGAGAGGAATATCTTCAGGTGGAACCCGAACAGTGGGGTATCAACTCTAGATCGAGAAGAAGAATTCATCGACATGTCCCATGTTACGGTCAGTCCCGATGGCAAGATGTTCATAGGTCTGTCGGACAGTGGAGTCGACGTTGGGAGGGTAGACGAACTTGAGCGGCGCTTTGTGTACTACAGTACAGCATCGCCAAGAGGGTCGGCATTTAGTCCCAATTGCCGAAGGATCTACAGCCTTCATGATACCTTCGTTAATGTATGGGAACCTAATTACTACGATCAGCCAAGGCTGCCAATAATGAATCTCATTGGAAACTTTCTCCGCAGGGACGAAGACCGCCTCTCTAGAATTTCTGATCAACAAGAGAAGGCTCGAAAACGGGAGATGTGGTACGATCCGCCTGTGGGCTTTGCCGCGGCTCCCTCGGGACTCTCTTACTGTGTTGGCCATGCCAGCGGTCTGGTCGAGGTTTTCGACAAGTTAAAGGGCAAAACGTTCCAATTCACAATATGCAGTCGCGAAGACCAAGAATACCAAAAACGGAATGAAGATTCATATAGAATGCATATTGCGTGGGATGAAACTGGGAACTACATCGCAGCAGGTGACACACATGGCAACATCAGTGTCCGAAGATTCGTTACAAGATCGTTTCATTTAGGCAGGAGTGCCTTGGCTCTCGACGAAATCATTTCTTGCCACAAGTGGGTATCCCAAATGCTCTTCAATAAAAACGCCACAAGGCTTTTGGGGGTGGGTTATCGTAGTGTCCTCTGGTCTACTTCAGCCGGTGATGAACTTTCTGTGGCTGAACTGCAAACAACACTCGATCATGACTGGCTCAAGTGGCTGAATCATCCCTTAAACCCGGACATACTTCTGGGTGTCACAGGCGAGAAGATAGTAATGGTTCATTGGTACGACCTCTCTGGGATTGCCACATTCTGCATCAGTACGGACATCTTTCCTCCCCAAATATACTATAAGCCTGCTGAGCCTGAATGGATTCTTTATGGGATTCAAAAAGCCCTTTGGTCTCCAGACGACCGGTATCTCCTACTTCAGCGTCACAAACCAAAGGCGAAGGATGAATGCAGACACTTGTTGGGACTTAGTGGTTCCGATTCCGACCAAGATCAGACCTATCTTAGTATATTCGAGACCGATCCTCTCAAGCACCCCATCCGTGAGAGAAGCACATATTGGCTTCCGGAAGTGAGTACTTGTGACGAAATAACACATGGTATAGAAATACTGCTTGGCTTCGTCAGCAACCGCTTGCTGTTCTTCAATAGAGATTTCTGGCTGTGCTCTCTTGATATGGGCTTGCTGAACCAGCCAGAAGCAATAAGACGGCATTATTTTATCCCGCCAGAATGGGTGCAGCACACTAGGGTAGAAGACTATGACTTTCTAGAAGACGGAACAGTTTTGTTTCGAAAGGAGCGTGAACTCGCCGTCATTTCCAGCAATCTTGATGAGGCATTTGGATGATGGACAAACCTTCCCCTATATAAGAATATATATGTATATATAGTATCCTCGGGTTTCACATAAGACGTGACCGTTTGCTGACTTAAGCCCCGCCACTTTGCTCGCGCGCTAATGCCCGTTTCGTTAACATGCTCCCTCTATGCTCCTTCCTGCTCTCCTATTGCTCCCGCTTGCTCTCTCGGTGCTCTTCCATACTCTCTTCTTCTCTTTAGTGAGGGTAATGGACCAAAATCTGCACCCTCTGCGGGCGTTCCAACATCAACAACTAGATTCTAGGCACAATGAAATTCGACTCCTCCGCCTGCTTCCGCCACTTAGCAATGAGGCCACCGGAAACGTAGAGCCAATATCTTGTGTCCTTGAACATGTCTCTCTGGATACTGTTCCCGCTTATGTGGTCATATCGTATCTGTGGGGGAATCCGAAACCGTCTTCTTATCTTAGTGTTAATGGGCAATTGCTTCCAATTACTTATAATTTGGAGGTTGCACTACGCCATCTTCGAGATATTCTGAAGTCTTCGCGTTTGTGGATTGACGCAGTTTGCATAAATCAGCATGATGCGACGGAAAAAAGCGCCCAGATTCCACACATGCTCGCAATCTACGAGCATGCGGAGAACGTGGTATCTTGGCTGGGGCCAGCTGCTGATGACAGCGATCTTGCGATGCGAAGCATGGATGATATGGGTCGCAGCGTCCTATCGTGTGGGCCTCTGCAAGAGGTATTAGCGGGGTTACACGACTACAAAATTAAACAGTTGAAAACAAATACTACGATTGGGCAAGGCGCAGAAGTGACAATCCCTGTGTCGCCTTTAGTGAACCTCTTCAGACGCGAGTTTTGGCGGCGTGTTTGGATCATGCAAGAAATTGCTATGTCCAAGGTTCTCGTCTTTGTATGTGGACAGACCTCAGTGAGCTGGCATCGATTTTTTGGTGCTTCTTGGTTATTACAATTATTGAAAATTCCAATTGGAAGCAAATTTGAGGTTGACTGGCGTCTCCTCGAAGATGCATACTTGCATGTCAATTTCTTCATTGGAGGCTCTTATTTATACAAGTACGGATACAACCGAACGAAAGGAAAGCAGCCACTTCGTACTCTTCTAGAAGTTGGCCGCCAGCATACTCGCGCGTCTGATCCAAGAGACATGGTGTTCGCTTTTGTGGGACTGGCTGGCGATTGGGAAGACCTTGGTGTTGCTATTGATTACTCGAAAACTTTCGAAGAAATTTTCACAAACATCGCACGAGCATGGATCAAACGCAAGGATCTTGAGTTTCTTTATCATGCCCCAGATGATTGTCTGAGGAGTCTAGATTCATTACCGTCATGGGTCCCTGACTGGACTCGTCCTAGATCGATGAGTCCGATAATTAGAGGATTTTGTGATGACCGTCCTTTTTCTGTATCTGGAGAGCTGTCGCATAATGATAGCTTCTGTAGAAATGCATGTAAATCAAGAGTGATCATACTTAATGGCATGAAAGTGGGCGAAGTGGCGTCTGTGGGCCAGATTTGGGAAGCAGAAAAACAAAATTCATATAGCCTGGCATCATTGAGGTGGTTCGAAGAGCTTGACCAGCTCTCAAGTTCATATCCATATGAAAACGGCCCTTCGGAAGAAGCTATTTGGTGGACACCAATCGCGTTCCGAAAGCCTCGAGAGTCCGTGTGGAGAGGGAGAAGTGACATACTCTATCAGGCATATCAAATCCTCCGGGGCAGGATTCAACCACCAGAAGAATTCCGAGACAGTGAAACTTGGCGCTTGCAAAAAAGCGAGCCATATACATATGCTATAAACCGCACTGCAAAGGGAAGAAGAGCCTTTATTTCGGATCGAGGACAGTTGGGTCTTGGCCCGTCCAGCATGCAATCAGGAGATCTGATATGCATTTTACTTGGCATAGAAGTCCCCTTAATTTTTCGTCCGGTACAGACCAGTACTCATATACTGATTGGGGACGCTTACGTCTACGGTATCATGCATGGCGAACATATGGATACTAATCCTAAGGTTGAGGCCTTTGAGATAGAGTGATCTGCTCGACATGAAGCGAGATATTATTGGTCTATCGGTTCAACTAGTGCCAAGAAAATTTACAGTGCCAGCATTATTTGCTGGGTCATGATATTGGGATTATGCCAAGAAATTGTGCCACGAACGTGTTGTTCATCGACAGAATACAACGGGACCATTCTATGATAAACCCATGCCATGAGGCGATCGCCTGAGCCCCATTGATAAGTAGGCATGTGATCGGCTTAGGCTTGCTGGTCAGGACTTTGGCGGAAATGGAGCCCGTATTGAAGAGGGAGCGATCAGCGTGATTTTCACCTTAAGTATAGCGAACGCAGAGATCTTATCTCTAGCATGACCTATTGTAGGCATATTTATTAGCGCTACATTTATACGACGATCAATGATACTCAATTATCCTATTGCTTTAAAAGTGCGGAGTTTACGAGCATGAAATACTAGGCTATTGTTGAATATATATATTGAACTATTTAATCTATACTCTTGAAACTCTTTGCTTAATACTACTCTAGTGCGTAAACTGGGCGGCGTCAAGGTATAGTATAGAGCGGTCTTTAGATTTTATATTGAGAATCCCAAAACAATAGTAAGGTTTAGCTACTAAATTTACTTACTAAAAATTACTCGTTTATTTAGTTTTAAGTTAGCTATTAAACTTTTTTAAACAATATAGCGGAGTACTCCGCACCTTTTATTCTTAATAATTAATTCTATATTTTATAATTATTATTATTTTTATTAATAATAATAATAGCTATAGTTTTACTAGAAAATAAAAAAGTTATTTTATTAATTGCTATTTATTTTCTAATATAAAATTCAGGCTCTTTTTCGCTTTTGCTATAATATAAATATCTTTTTCTAATTAAATAGTTTTAATTTTTTTTTAGTTTAAATTAGATTTTTTAATAAAAATAAAATAGATATTTAGATTTATTAAATTAGAAATCAAAATTCTTCTATAATATTTTAAGTTTAATATTATTATTTAATATAAATACTATATTTCTAGCTCGGAATTTATTTTTTATTTTTTATTTTATAAATTAAGCTATTTCTATTTTAATTATAATTTTATTGCCGTCTTTAAATAAAACTATATATATCTTTTATATATATTTAATAATATACTAGAGTATTTAAAAAAACACTATAATTAAATACTTAAATAATATTTAATAATTATCTATATTTAGATTAAATATTATATAAAAACTATTAAATAGTATATTAATTATTATAAAAAAAATATAATATAAATATTTTTTGATAGTATATTTAAACCAATAATAAGATTTAACAGAAAACAATATTATTATTATTTAATATATAAAAAGTTTTATAGTATAACCTAGTTAGCTTTTATTTATTTAAATAATTTTACTATTAATAGCTATAGTTTTTATAAAAATAAAGCTAATAATATTATTATATTAAAGTATATTACTTTTTAAAGCTAGTTATAAAGGCTATTTATAGAATAATATATTTATTACTTTTTCAATAATAAAGTATATAATAAATAGAATTATTTTATCGCTTTTTATAAAAACAATATTATAAAAAAACAAGACTCTTTTAATATAATAATAATAAAAAATTATATTTTTATTAAATATAGTTTTAAATCGATTAGCAGCTATTAGCTAATTAATAATATAAAATTATAATTTAAATAAAAACTATAGCTAGTTAATAATATATGTTAAATAGCTATTTTATTAATAAATTATTTAATCTATTTTTAAGATAATATAATTGCTGTTTACTATTAAATAGATTCTTTAATAATCAACTAATATTTAAATAATAGCAATTTATAGATAAAGTTTTTAAATTAACTAGATTAAATATTAAAAGCTTTTTAATTGCTTTAAAAATACTATAATATTAATTAATAAAATATAGACTTAAATATTTTAGCAAATAAATAGATTGCTATAAATTTACTTTTTTAATATTATTATCTCCGTTAATAGCTAGTATTTTATTATATTATATTGCTTAAATATATTTAATATAATTAGAATTTTATATAATAGTTAGCTATTTCTAAAGTTATTTATAATATTATTATTATTTTATCTTTATTATCGCTAGTTTTAAATCTAATTCACTTTTATTTGCTTAGACTGTTTTAATAGAGAAAATATTAAATTTCTTTTTTCTTTTTTAACTATTTTATTTACTAATAGAAATTGTTCTTTTTTTTTATCTAGTTCTTTATTTCTTTCTAATAGTAGTTTAATTAAAAATAATAATATTAAAAACTAAAAACAAGTATAATAACAATTAATTTTAATAGCTATTTCGCAGATATTATTATCGATTTTTTATATTTTAATATTATATAAATTTATTAATAACACCATATTCTTTATTAAATTATTTTATTATTAAATAATCAAATAATAATAAAGTTAATTATCTAATATTAACTTTATTATATATTTAATCTCGTTTTTAATTTATTTAATAATATTATAGTTTTATATTTTATTATTATTAATAAATTTATAAAAGAAAAAGCTTATTATTTTGGTTAAATTCTTTTTTAATTCTTTTATTAACTTTTTAGTTAAATTTAGATTTTTAGATAATTTAATTATTATTAATAAAGCTTAATAGAGCTAAAAATAATTATTAATATTCTTAGATTTTAAATATATAACAAGCTTTTTAGTTAATTTAATTATAATTATAACCTAATTATATATTTCTACTATTAAATAGTATTAATTAATTGACTTTTTATTTAATTTTCTTTTTTTTAATAGAAATTAGTTAATAACAAATGGACTCAATATTTATTATCTTAGATAGTATCTAATATACAATAGCGTCGGCGGAATATTAATATTCGATATTTTAGAAGTAAAATCTGTTGATTTTACTTTATTTAATCGACTAAGACCTTTATCGGCGGAATTATAATAAATATCTTTAATCTTTTTATTGTTATTATTTTTTTGGAATTTTTAAAGTTTATTTTCAAGTTTAATATTATTATTCTTGTTGGCGAGATTTTGATTAATAAAGTCGGCGACTATATTATTAATAAAAGAACTATTATTTTTATCGGGATTTAATTTTCGATTCTTTTTATTATTTATATATTTGTTAAGATTATTATATTGTTAATTAACTAGTTTGGAATTATATATAATTCGCTATTTATAGACTAACTACTAGCTTTTCTTTTACTTTTTTTATTTAATAAATTTGATTTAATAATTAACAATATTATATTATTAATCTAAGCAAGTTTACAAGCTAGATTCCTTTTTTCTTTCTAATTTTACTAGTTCTCTACTAGTTTATTAATATAATAATATATTAATATATATTTAATATTATATCTCTTTTTAAATAACTATTAAATTCTATTTTATTATTATTTTTATATATAATATAGCTATTTATTTTGTTTATTTTTATAAATATCTAATAGTTTAATATTCTTTTTATTAATTAAGCAATAAAAGCTTTTACTATATTAATTGCGATTTTGTTTCCGCTATTAAACGGAAATTAGAAAACAATTTTATATAAATAATTAGCTAGTTAAAAGTTTAAGAAACTACAACTAGTTAATTGTAAAATAGAATTTCTATATAATCCTTTTTTTTTATTAAATAATAAAAAAATAGATTATTTTTATATAGCTTTAAAATTTTATTTTTATTTTTACGAGATAATTGGTAAGAAATTAGTATAATAGATTATTTACTAGGATTTTTAGATATATTATATTTTTCGAATCCGATAATAAATCTTTAAAAAAGGAAGAAAAAAAGATTAATTGTCTAGGACTACGATTATTATAATAATATAATTATTTGGGGTTATATATTAACTAGAGCTCGCTAATCGAGTTTACAGTTATATTTTTTTTTAGCTATTAATAACTATTTAAAAAAAAATAATAGTTATTATAATAAAAACTCTTTAAATTCCCCGACTATTCGATATTAATTTGCTTTATTATATTAATTTTATATAAATAAAAACATAGATATTAAGCGAAATTACTCGTCGATAATTCTAGTTTATTTGAGACTTAATATTATTTACTAAAAAAGGAAGAAACTAATTATTTTTATTTAATATAGTAAGTTATTTTTGAGTAAATTTGGTGGCTAAACCTCACTAATACCTTAGTATTGCGGTAGACATTAGTAGCCTCGTCTATCGTCATTTATTTATAGACTAATATTCGGTTACTTTCTCTGAATTGTAAATAATCCTGCAACTTCCACGATTATTCTTTGGACAATCAAGCGAATCTTTTACGATACCACTTTTTCTTTGAATTATAGCCCGTCTGAATAGTCGTTGATTAATACCGTGAGCACCGCACGTCGAATAGTTGCTCTTGTCCACCTCGGCCGGGCTGTCGACTGTATATCTTTCACTCAGGCCCTTGCCTAGCCTAGTAGCCTTTTCCTATTGATATCCTGAGTCTTCTTACCCTCCCTTTGGACCGACGTAATAGACCGATCTGTTAGACAACTTGTACGCTCATACCACGCCCAATGCTTACCGCTGCTTAGGGTGTATATATTAGCTAGGGACAAGAATACAGAGCAGACTTCTAGCTTTGCTATAGATAATATTTCCGACTATATATATACAATAGAAGTGAAAGGATAGTTCATAAGCTAACTAAAGACGCAATATAGACAGTAAAAATGAGTACAAGACTATTGAATATTGAAGCAATTAGCAAGAACACCCAACGGATAAAGACCTTGGAAGATAGTATACTGGCCAGTATTGTTGCTATTATTCTATTAGGGTCCTTATTAGCTTTAACAATATTAATAGGAGATTGGTTTGGCGTTACGAACGCGGTGGCGATAATATATTAGTCTTTGTACGGAAGGTTGTCGTAAAGGATCTAGGTAATAGACTTGGTAATATAATATTTAAATAGGCAGCAGGCGATGCTTTAGTTATTGGAAAACGGCAAGGGCAGTTCAAGCCGATATCTATGCTCTATTTTAAGCTCCTATTTGCTGCGCCTCTATATTACTCTATAGTGCTCCTTTATACTCTTTTATTGCTTTCTTCTGCTCCTTTATTGCTCCTTTATACTCTCTTTTTACTCCCCTCTACTTCTTTAATACACTTTATTGCTCTTTTATTGCTCTTTTTAAAGTAGCTTTGCTCCTTTTCTCTAACTAAAATAGGAATCTCTAATCCTAAGTTTAGGGTATATATAATATATATATATAGTAATCTCTTAAATCCAAGAATATATAAAGCTCTATACTTGTATATTAAAGCCTATTTCATCTATTTGCTCCTCTATACTCTTTCTTTGCTCCCTTTTTACTCCTTTATACTTCCTCGCTACTTAACTAACTCTATAAAGTAGAAACTTCGTTAATCCGATATTTTAGCAGAGCTTAACTTGTTTTATAGTCTTTTAAGAAATTCGTGTACTCTTTATATTCGTTTTAATAAGCTTATTTATTGCAAAGCCACCTAGTATAAATAAAACTAAATATAGTTTACTTATAGAAATTTTTATAAAGAAGCGCTTTTAGCTCCTACTAATATTAAGCTATATTAAAGTAATTAGTATTAATCTAGAATGTTAATTAGTTTCTAGATAATAATAATATTAAATACAAGTTAACTATTTTAATACTTAATTAGCTTGTGGAAAGGAGATAGTATAATTTACTAGTCTACCTTTCCTAAGTAAAATTGTATAAAATTATAAATATATCTAAAGGAAAGCGAATGTATATCTTATATAAGTTTTAATAAGTATTATTATTATATAAACTATTAGCTAACTCCTATAAATATCTTCTCTTACTCTTTTACTTTAAGTTTGTTAGCTTTTCTATTGGTAAAGAATTTCTATAAAATATTTTATTATTCTTTTAATACTATTTTTTTCCTTTTTAAGAATTATTATTTATAATAGTCGTTTGCCTTGCAATAGCCGTGGAATAGTAGGATTTACTTAATAGATAATAACAAGTTTTGTATATAACTATAGCGGGGCGTAATATATCGGTTTAGCTATAAAAAAAATTTACGATTTATTTTAAAAAGCTTTATTAAAAATATTTAAAAATAAATATATTAACTACTAAAAAGCGAATCTATTTAAATTAAAAAAAAGCAATATCTATATATTTAATAAATACTCACAATATTTATATTATTTATATTATTTATATTATTTATATTATTTATATTATTTATATTATTTATATTATTTATATTATTTATATTATTTATAAATAGCAATTTAACAAATACCGTGAAATTCGCGAATAAGCTATAATTATTTTATTTATTGAATTAATTTAAAACCCGTTTTTTATTACCGAATAGCTCTATATAGCTTAAAGTATAATATTATTTTCTTTATATTATTTTTTTAATTAAAAATGTTATAATATTGAATTTAATTATAAAAACTTTATATTTTTTTATTTTTATTGTTAATTTTTTTTTCTTAAGTTATTAATATTGTTTTCGAGTTTTCTAAATTATTTAATAGAAAAGTTAAAATATATTTTATTTTTATTTTTATTATTTTTACTATTTTTCTAAAAAATATTATATTGTTAAAGAATAAAATATCTATAAAAAATATATTTAATTTAACTATTCTAAGTAATATAATATTTTTTAATCCGAATTTATATATTTGTTATTTAAATTTCTTATTTTTCTTTTTTTTTCCCGCTAATTTTTTTTAGAGGAAAAATTTTAAAATAAAAAGAAAAAAATTTATTCCGAAATTAAAGCTATTGCCATTTAATATAATCTTAAATATAATAAAATTATAATTTATTATTATTATATATTTTTTCTTTTTATAAAATAGAAATAGTTATCTAAAATATATTATAGTTTAAATAAGCATAAAAATAACTATATTAAATAAAAAATTAAAATAATAAAAAAATTAAAAAAGCTTAAATTTTTTAATAGCAATATTATTAATAAAACTATAAATTCTATAATATTGTTTAATAATAGTTTTCCAATAATATCGTTTAAAAAGGTTTATTTAACTTATTATTGAAATTAATTTCGACTTTAATATTTCTTTTAATATTAATTTTTAAAAACACTTTTTCTATTTTTTAGAATATTTATTTAAAAATTCTAAAAAAAATAGCAATTTAGATTTAATTTTTAATCTGAAATTAATGATTTTTATTTATATTGTAATTTTTTCAACTATTTTCGGCTTTTATTTTAGATTTATTTTTTTATATTTTATTATTAATTTTTCTATTTTATAATAAAAAACTAAGCGTTAAAAGCTTATTATTATTCTAAAAACTATTATTAGATTATAATATTAATAGCTATTAAATGCTTTAAGCTAAATTAAAAAATAATTTTTAATTATCTAAGTTATTAACTAGGTTTTTATTAAAAAAAATTAAAAAGTCTTTTTTCGCTAAGTATAAAACATAGGTTTTTTAGACTTTTTTTATTTTTTTAGGATTTTTTATATATTTTTTAATTAATCTAATTTAGTTTTTTTCGAAAAGTTTTTATAGTTTTATATTCGTTAGATTTTTTAATATTTTGAATTTTTTATTAAGTTTAATAATATTTATTTATTTTATTTAATTTTTATTTTCTAAATTATTTACAAAGTTCTTATAAGCTAAAATATTAATAACTTAAGATTTAAAGCTTATATATTAAATATTTTTATTTTTTGTTTTTAGAGTATTTATATCGTTTCTTTATTGTTTACTAAATACTATATATTTTTTAATACTTTGTATAATTTTAAATAATATTATATTAATTAGTTTATATTTAGTTTCAATATCGATATTTCTTAATATAAAGTTATTATTATTATTTATAACCGATATATTATTATTTATTAACTACAGAAAACTTAATATTTTTTCGATTAATTCTATTATTATCTTGTTTCCTTTTTTTTAATTACTAATACTATTATTTTTTTTTCTTTAATTTTCAATTTTATTATTATAGTTAATAGTTTTTCGGTTTTAAAAGGAAAGTATTGAATTTTCGGTTTCTTAATTAATTTTATTTCTTTTCGTAGTTTTTTTAGATATTATTCTGATTTCTATTTTTTTAAAACGTATATTAAGCAATTGTTGTTATAGTAAGTAGTTTATATTAATTTAGTATAGTCGTTTGTATTGCTTGTTTTTCGTTTTTTAGATATTTTGATTTATTATTCCGATATTTTTATTGTTTTTTTAGAACAATTTCTTTTAATATATCCTAGTTTATTATAAAAATAGTATATTCTAGTTTGTAATTTTTTCTCGGAAATATTAATTTTTATTAGATTTTTTATAAGTTGATTTTTTTATATAGATTTTTTATTTTTAATTTATTTATTTAAGTATCTTTTTAATTATTAATTATTAATTCTAATTATTAACTCAATTATATTTTCTAAAGTTATAAATTTCTTAATAGCTATTATTATATTTTTTATTTTATTGTATAATCTTTAATAAAATAATACTATAAATATGCAGTTATTTTATTCAATCTTATAAATAAGTATTTTAAACATTGTAATATATATTAATACTAAGGATTTCTATTTTAAATTCTATAATCTTTTTTTATTCGCTTTTTTTTTATTAATTTCTTTAAATGCTATTTTAATATATATAATAATATTATTTAGCGAATAGAATATTTAATTTATTTTGTTATTCTATTAAGATTCGTTATTTTTTATAAAATCTTTTAAGTGGAATACTATTTAATTAAAGGCTATTTTAGTTAGATAAAATATAGTAAATATTATTTTAGCTAATTCATTTAAAAATTGAATAACATATATTTTAATATATAATTTAGTTTATATAATCTATCTATTTAAAATACTATATTCTTTTTTAAAATTATTTGAAGTAGCTATTTTAACTAAGTCTATATTTTTTATAGACTTAGATATTAATGAAGTTGTATTTATATTTAGTAAATAGTTAAAATATATTAGTTATTTATTTTATAATAGCTATAAAATAGTAGAATTCGTTTAGTAAATAATAATAAATTTTATATATAATTATAATAGAATACGATATATCAATTTAATTATGAAAAAAATATACAATTTATTTTAAAAAGCTCCGTTAAAAATATTTAATAAATACTCGCGATATTCGCGCTGCTTGTAAATAGTAACTTAATAAATATAGCGAAATCCGCGAACAGGTTATAGTTGGTTTATTTATTGAACTAATTTAAAATCCGTTTTTTATCGCCGAGTAGCTCTATATAGCCTAGGGCGTAATATTATTGTCTTTCTATTATAATCCCTTATATTAATACTATCTATTCTAAGATAGTTTATGTAAGTTGCTACTCTTAGAATTTCTCTTTATTACGTCTGCAATTCCGGAACCCGCAATATGCGGGTTTACGGGTTATACGCATTTAGCAAGCATATAACGGGTCTTGGCGCCAAGGAATAAAAATATTATAAAGTTTTATGGGAACGGAAAGCGGAAAGTAAATACTTTATTTTAAAATGCTTGTAACTTTATGAATATTCAACGTATTTAAAAAATAGTTGTATTTTTGGAATCCTCGTCAAAAATACGCTTAGTATAGTATATAATACCCCCTATAGGGCACTAGTATAAGGGGGAGAAAAGCTTTAAGAAAAATGTTTTTTATTTCCGGAGGTCTGTATATTGCTTGCTATATACGCCCAAATGCGGGGCACATGAGCATACCCGCAAACTCGTATAAATCCGGCTATATGCGTATGTTGCGGGTTTCTAGGGTTTGTAGATGTAATAAAATATATAAAGCTTTTATTAATTATATTGCTTCCTTTTAGAAATTATAATATATTAGAAATCTTAGCGTAATACAGTGCTATTTAAAGTATATTTAATTAGTTATTACTAACTATATTGCTTATCTACTCTAATACGAAGCAACTCTTTATATAATATAAATTAATAATATACTTTAAGCTATTTGTTAATTCCTTACTAAGATTGAAAATAAGAAGTTTAAAGTATTATTGCTTAATATATTTTCGATAATCTTTGCTTAATATATATACTAAAGAAGCAAGCTCTGAAAAGGCTACTTTTATATGTTTTTAGCTATTTAATATTAAATTTTCTAGGATATAGCGGTAAAGCTAGCAATAAATAAATATTAAGAAAGTTCTAGAAGCAGCTTTAATTAATTTTAGCTATTTATATTGTAAAGTCTACCTATGCTTCCTTATTACGCTACTATACTAGTACTTATTATTTAATAAGATAAAGAGTTAAATCTTTAAGTTTTATACTAGATTAGAATCTATAAAATATTTATTACTTGAAATTTTTCAAGACTATTTTTTTCTATAAATATAAACGCTATATAACCCTATTTTTCTTTAGTATTATTATTTAAAGGAATAGAGCGATTCTTTATAATAGTAAAGAATTATTTCTCTAATAATAGCTCTTTTATTTTAAGTTAAAAAATAAATTATATTATAGCTTTAATTATTAATCGCCTATATATTAGCATTTTAATATAGAAATACTATAATAAGTTTATAATAACTATTACTAGCTATAATAATAAAAAAAGTTTAATTGCTAGATATAAATTACTAATTTATTATTATTGTAATATATAAAGTAAATACTAAGTTTATAAAGTATACTTTGCTATAAGATACTATAATATATAAGAAATTAAAGCTTTTAGTATTCTTTAATATAAAGTTAGCTTTTTAATTAAATAGCTTTCTAATTGTAAATATAGATTTACTCTCCGCTATAAAGGTTAAAGATATATCTTTTATTTTACTTTTTGCATTTATATTAAGTTTAAGCTTTTTAATTTTAAGTTATAATAGCATTTTATATTTCTTATACAAAGCGAATTTATAAAGAAAAGTCTAATACGATTTATTTTTTATACTATATATAGTACTAGTATTCAATAGAATCTTAATATATTTCTTATAACTATAAGCTACGGCTATTAAAATAGAGGTTTAATTTTTACGATTTTAGATATTAATTTGACTATAATATCTATAATCAAGAAGGATATAGATAGTTGTTATTTATTTATATATTAAGGCTAAATATAGGAGATTGTTTATTTTATTATTAATAATATTAACTTTATAATTATTTATTAAAAGCATTTTTATATATTCTTTATACTCTTCTAAGATAGCAATTATTATAGATATATATCTAGACGATGTTTTTGCCTTGAGATTAGCTATCCTCTTTTCTTATAAAAGAATTTTTAATATTTTACTAGAGCTAGATACTGCTACTATATACTAGATATTTATATATTCTAAGTTGAAATAGTTCTCTCTAGCTCTAGTATTAAGAAATACTTTTATTATTTTAATAGAACTATATTTTATTATTATAGAAAGGGCTATAGCGCTATTTTTATTATTAGTCTTTAAAATTATATTCTAATCGAGCAAATATTAAATAATATTAACTTTTTAATAAGTATATACTAGATAGAATAAGATATTACCTGCGTTATTTCGCTCTAATAAGCTATAATAATATATAGCTAAAGTCTTAAAAATGTAAAATTTATAGGAGTATATAATACTTATTTCTATTAGGCTAAAGTTAGACTTATATTTAAAGTAGAATATCTTAATATTAATTATTTAGTTAACTAACTATTATAGATCTATAGAGAGCATTGGGGAGCGCTAGTCCCGATTAGGTATAGTGTTCGTTCTTTGTATATAGTATTGCGTTCTTAGTTAGTTTTCCAACTTAGGCAGTATAACTCTATTAATATTATTCTTTTTTTTAATAAATAGTAGCAATACCTAATTGTTTTGATCCTTTATATATTATTATATATATAACCCTCGCGATCGCTTTTTTTCCGTAGTCTTTATAACCTTATTAGTATCTTCGCCTCTAAGCCCGCTAAACTTTGATTATCGTTATATAATACCGAACTAATAGAGAAATAATATCTTGTTTGATTTATAATTAAGAGACGGATATTCAATTCTTTTTAACGCTACTAGGTTAATTAAAGTATAAAAAAGAAAAAAAATAAGATATAAGCTAAAGTAAGAGTAAAATAAAAGATATATACTAGAAAGTATATAAATAAATTATTTTATATAAAAAGACAGTAGTATTTTAACAAGATATAATATAGATTACTATAGAAAAAGCTTATTAATATACTGTTTTTCTGTCGAAGATATTAGTTTCTTCTACTAAGAGAGAGAGTCTATCCGCTAGTTAATATATTAGTTAGTTAGCTAGTCGATATTATATAGAATATACGCCTATAGCAAATAGACCGTCTTAGCTTCTTTAAAAATAGCTTTAGACTAATTGATAAAGCTTTTACTATATTAAAATACAAAGAATAAACCTTATCTAACGTTAAAACAATTATTTTCCCGTTTTTAGAACTATTATATATATCGACTATAGTTAATTAAAGTATAGATAGATAATAAAAAAGACTAAAAATACTATTATAAGCTTGTATAGATAACAAGGATGTTATTTTTCTTGTTTTTGAAAAGAGCAAATATTATAGATCTATAGAGAGTATTAGGGAGCGCTAGTTTCGATTAGGTATAGTGTCTGTTCTCCGTATATAATATCGTGTTCTTAGTTAGTTTTCCAACTTAAACAGTATAACTCCACTAATATTACTCTTTTTCTTAACACTAACTTGCTTATTAAGCCTTAGAATTCAAGTCTAAATGCAAAAACTAAGGATTAAGAAACTCGGAACCTTATTGAATTAAAGTTGTTTACTAGGCAAAGTTAGATTAAGGATTTTAAAAGAGAGTCAAATTCCTCTAAATGTCCTTAAAACTTCAAATCAGCCTTCTTAAGGAGATATATTATATGCTTAATTACTAAATAATCTCTTTTATTACAAATTAAGATATTAATACCTCTATCTAAGAGAACCTGGATTGTACTAATAATATTTAAGTTTATTTTTACTTTATAAAAATAGTAAAAAGCTATAGATTTGTTAATATTATAAGTATTAATATTTTTATAATAGTTAACAAGAATTTTGAAAACTTAATATTATTTATAAGTTCTTATTTCCTAGAAGCAATTTCAAGTCACTAGCTACTTTAATATAAAATATTTTTCTTTTATTATTAAATAAGTTTATATTAGTTTTTAAACTTTATAAAAGTATTTCCAATGTATTTATTATTACGCTCTAGGCTATATAGGGCTGCTTGGCGATAAAAGATAGGTCTTAGATTAGTTTAATAAATAAACTAACTATAGTTTATTCGCAGATTTCATAGTACTTATTAGGTTGCTATTTACAAGCAACACGAGCGGCGCGAGTATTGCGAGTATTTATTAAATATATAAATATTATTTTATTTTATTTTAAATAAATCCGTTCTTTGATAGTTAATATATTTATTTTTAAATATTTTTAACAAAGCTTTTCAAAATAAATTATATATTTTTTTATAGCTAAATTAATATATCGCGTTCCGCTATAATTATATACGAAATTTATTACTATTTACCAAGCGAATTCTATTATTCTATAGCTATTATAAAATAAATAACTATTATATTTTAACTATTTATTAAATATAAATGCAATTTTATTAATATTTAAGTTTATAAGAAATATAGACTTAAGTAAAATAGCTATCCCGGATAATTTTAAAAAAATATATAATATTCTAAATAAATAGATTATATAAATTAAATTATATATTAAAATATATACTATTTAATTTTTAAACGAATTAGCTAAAATAATATTTACTATTTTTTATTTAACTAAAATAGTTTTTAATTAAATAATATTTTATTTAAAAGATTTTATAAAAAAGAAAAAATCTTAGTAAAATAACAAAATAAATTAAATATTTTATTCGCTTAATAATTTTATTATATATATTAAAACGGTATTTAGTGTTGTAATCTAACCTAGTATACTTATTTTGATATTACTTAGTTAAACCTCAATATAGCTAGCAAAACCTTAGTTTAATAACATTTATTATTGCAAACTAAAGCTTAATATAAGGATATATTAAAAGCTAATATATTAAAGCCTTAGCTTATAGTATTTAGTATAAAATGCTTGCTCTTCTCTTTTTTTTCTTTTTTATCTTTAGTATTTTTGTTAGTTAAAGCCTTATAAGAGCAATTTTGTATTACTAAGTTAAATAGATAGTTAATATTATATTAAAAATCCTTAACTACTATAATATCTAAGAAACAATATTATAAAATAAAACCTCTTTTAGGATATTAATAGTTTAGTCTATTCTAATACTAGGTTTTATAGCTTTAACAGCTAGGTTTTATTCTGCTTAAATAGCAATTTATACTAATAAACTTGATATAACCTAAATATAAAACTAAATTAAGCTTAATAAAAGTTAGCTACTAAAAAAATAATCTAATATTAATAAGAGTTAGCTATTAGAAAAGCAATCTAGTAGATTATAAATAATTAACTCTAGAAAAAATATTATTAGAATAAAGAGTCTTTACATTTATATAATAAATTAACATACTATTAATAATATATTTCTTAATAATAAACAAGCTAGCTATACTTAAAAAGCTTGCTGTTTACTTAAAAAAAACGAAATTACTTAACTTGTTATTTTATTAATTTTCTTTATATTTATTAAGTTAATAAATTCCGTATAAAATATTATTATAGTTAAGCAATTTAAAATATATATTAAGGCTAATATATAATTAGAAAAACTATTAGCAATAATTAGAGTACTATAATTATCTATAGATTATATTATACTAATAATATGAATAGCTAAAAAGCTAAAAAAAATCTATAACAATAAAGATAAAGAGATTATATTATTTAAAGAATAAAACTTAAAATATATTAAAAAGCTAATTGCTAATGCAGTTATAGATAAAAAAGAGATAACTAAAAAACAAGATAATAAGCTATTAATTTAGGCTAAGTTATAAACAATTTAATTTCTTATTTCTAAGTTATTCTTAAATAATAAGAATAGCAAGGTTAGCTATAATATATAGAAGATAAATATAATTCAGAAGCTTAAATTTAACTTTAATTATTTTCGCTATACTTCAGACTAAATTATCTATATCAATAGTTGTTTTACTAGCGACACAGCTAAATATATTTATATTTGCTTTAAACTAGATATTTATAATCCTATTGAAAATATAAATAAATTCTTTAAATACTTAGATAAGCTTTATATAAGTTAAGATAAAAAGAACAATAATAAATTTAAGTATTATAATTTTAACTAAAGAAATTGCTTTTTTAAAGAATTTTAGTTAAATTTTATTATACTAGTATTAAAGCTAAAAAAAATAGATAAATAGATTATTAATAACCTAGAAAAAAAGATGAATTATTAGCTATATAATTGTTTTATTAATAACTAAGATATAAAAAACTTATTAGCTTAATTTTATTATTATTTAGAAGCAACTAATAATACTATTTATAACTATAACTAGAATAATAAATAACTAGTCTCTACTTAGAAACTATAGACTACTTATATTCCTATTTAAGCGATAGCTTTTATTAGAATAGTAACTTTTATTATTTAGCTTATTAAAGCAATAAGTCTAAGTTTATTATATTATTAATTTCTTTTTAAATAAAAAGATAAGGAAGTAACTATTATATTAAGTGCTTACTTTAAATATAGTAAAATAAAATATTATGCATTTAAATATAAACCTGGAAAGTTATTTTATAATTCTGCAAATATTAATAAAATTAATATTAATAAAATTAATATTAATAACAATAAGTAAGAAGAACAGAAATACGTTAATAACTCTAAGTTTAAGTCTAAAGAAGACTTGAAAAACAAATAATTTCCATTAATAATATAACTAAAATATAATAGTCGTTTGCTTTGCAATAGCTATAGAACGGTAGGGTTCACTTGGTAAATAATAATAAGCTTTATATATAATTATAGCGGGGCGCAATATATTAGCTTAGCTATAAAGAAAATATATAATTTATTTTAAGAAGCTCTATTAAAAATATTTAATAACAAATATATTAACTATTAAAAAGCGGATTTATTTAAATAAAAAAGAGCAATATTTATATACTTAATAAATACTTACGATACTCACGCTATTTACATTGTTTATAGATAGTAACCTAGCAAGTACTATGAAATCCGCGAACAAGCTATAGTTAATTTACTTATTAAACTAATTTAAAATTCATTTTTTATCGCCAAGCAGTTTTATATAGTCTAAAATATAATAGTACCTTTTTTATATTATTTTCCTAAAAGCCCTAAATATTTTCTAAGCATTCTTTAAATTTTTCTAAAATTCTTAAATATTATTTTTATATAAGAAGTTCTTCTATTTAACTAAAAAAAAATTCTGATTTTCTTTTAATATCTTTTTAATTTTTAATTTATTCTTAGTTATATAAGTCTATTTAGTCGGTAGTATAACGGTTATTTACTTTGCAATAGCCGTGGAATAGTAGAGTTCGCTTAGTAGGTAGTAACGAGCCTCGTATATAATTATAATAGGGCGCAATATGTTAGCTTAGCTATAAAGAAAATATATAATTTATTTTAAAGAGCTTTATTAAAAATATTTAATAATAAATATATTAACTACTAAAAAGCGGATTTATTTAAAATAAAAGAGAGCAATATCTATATATTTAATAAGTATTTATAATACTTATATTGCGTATATTATTTGTAAATAATAACTTAGTAAGCACTGCGAAATCTATAAGCAAACTATAATTAATTTATTTATTAAACTAATCTAAGATTTATCCTTTATTGCTAAGCAATTTTATATAGTTTAAGGTATAATAATACTCCTTTTATATTGCTCTTTTAATTGAAAATATTATAGTACTAAATTTAATTATAAAAACCCTGCTTTCTTTTTATTTCTATTATTAATTATGCTTTTTTTAAATTATTAATATTATTTTCGAGCTTTCTAAATTATCTAGTAAAAAAATTAAAATATACTTTTCCCTTGCTCTTGTTGCTTCTATGATCTTTCTAAAAGGTATTATATTGTTAAAAACTAAGATATCTATAGAAAATATATTGAGTCTAGCTATCCTAAGCGATATAATATTTTTTTATCCGAATTTATATATTTATTTATCTAAATTCCTTATCTTTTTCTTCCTTTCTTTATTAATCTTTGTTTTTTAAGGGAAAAACTTCAAAACAAAAAAAAGGAAATTTGCTCTGAAATTAAGGCTACTGGCATTCAATATAATCTTGAGTATAATAAAGTTATAACCTATTATTACTATATGCTTTCCCTCCTTGCAAAATAGAAGCGGTTATCCGAAATATATTATAGCTTAAATAAATATAAAAATAACTATATTAAGCAAGAGGTTAAAATAATAAAGAAACTAGAAAAGCTTAAGTCTTCTAATACTAATATTATTAATAAAACTACAAATTCTATAATATTGTTTAATAATAATTTCCTAATAATATTATTTAAGGAATTTAACTGGCTTGCCGCTGAGATTAATTTCAATTTTAATACTTCTTCTAGTATTAATTCTTATCATACTTCTTTTACCTCCTAGAATATTTATTTAAAAGTTCTAGAAAAGATAATAATTTAAGTTTAACTTTTAGTCCGAAATTGACTACTTTTAAGGTAAAAACCTATTCTTATTTATATTATTGTCTTTTCGATTGCCTTTAGTTTTTGCTCTAGATTTGTTCTTTTATACTTTATTATTAATTTCTTTATTCTATAATAAAGAGCTAAGCATTAAAAGCCTATTATTATTCTAAAGACTATTGTTGAAGTATAGTATTAATAGCTATTAAGTATTTTAGGCTAAATTAAGAAGTAATCTCTAATTATCTAAGTTATTAATTAGGTTTTTATTAGAAAAGACTAAAAAGTCTCTTTTTACTAAGCGTAAAATATAGGTTTTTTAGACTTTCTTAACTTTTTTAGGGTTTTTTATATGTCTTTTAGCTAATTTAATCTAGCTTTTTTCGAAAAGCTTCTATAACTTTATATTTATTAAATCTTTTAATATTTTAAACTTCTTATTAAATTTAATAATATTTATCTATTTTATTTGATTATTATCTTTAAAGTTACTTATAAAGTTCTTATAAACTAGAATATTAATAGTCTAAAATTCAAAATATATATATTAAGTGTTTTTATTCTTTATCTCCGGAATATCTATATCGTTTCTCTATTATTTGCTAAATACTATATATTCCTTAGTGCTTTATATAATCTTAAATAATATTATATTAATTAGTTTATATTTGGTTTTAATATTAATATCTCTTAATATAAAATTGCTATTACTATTTATAACTATTATATTATTATTTATTAATTGCAGAAAACCTAGTATTTTCTTAACTAATTCTATTGTTATCTTGTTTTCTTCTTTTTTAATTATTAATACTATTATTTATCTTTTTCTAATTTTTAATTCTATTACTATAATTAATAGTTTTTCGGTTTTAAAAAGAAAGCATTAAATTCTTAGTTTTTTAATTAATTTTATTTCTTTTTATAGTCCTTTTAAGTATTATCTTAATCCCTATTTCTCTAAGATATATATTAGGCAATTATTATTATAATAAGCAATCTATATTAATTTAGTATAATTATTCATATTGCTTGTTTTTCGCTTTTTAGATATTTTAATTTATTATTCTAATATTTCTATTACCTTTTTAAGGCAATTTCTCTTAATATATCCTAGTTTGCTATAAAAATAGCATATTCTAGTTTATAATCTTTTCTTAGAAATATCAATTTCTATTAGATTTCTTATTAATTAATTCTTTTATATAAGCTTTTTATTCTTAATCTGCTTATTTAAATATCTTTTTTATTATTAATTATCAATCCTGATTGCTAATTTAACTATATTTTCTAAAGTTATAAGCCTTTTAATAGCTATTATTGCGTCTTTTATTTTATTATACAATTTTCAATAAAATAGTACTATAAGTGCAGAGTTATTTTATTTAATTTTATAAATAAATATTCTAAATATTGCAATATATATTAATACTAAAAACTTCTATTTCAGGTTCTATAACCTTCTTTTATTCGCTTTTTCCTTATTAATTTCTCTAAATGCCATTTTAATATATATAATAAAGTTATTAAATAAATAGAATATTTAATTTGTCTTATTATCTTACTAAGATTTTTTATTTTTTATAAAATCTTTTAAATAAAGCATTATTTAATTAAAGACTACTTTAGCTAAATAAAATATAGCAAATATTATTTTAGCTAATTTGTTTAGGAATTGAATAATATATATCCTAATATATAATTTAACTTATATAATCTATTTATTCAAAATACTACATTCTTTTTTAAAGTTATCCGGGATAGCTATTTTAACTAAATCTATACTTCCTATAGGCTTAGGCGTTAATAAAGTTGCATTTATATTTAGCAAGTAGTTAAAGTATAATAATTATTTGTTTTATAATAGCTATAGAATAATAGGGTTCGCTTAATAAGTAGTAATAAGCTTTATATATAATTATAGCGGGGCATAATATATCGGCTTAGCTATAAAGGAAATATATAATTTATTTTAAAAAGTTTTATTAAAGTTATTTAATAATAAATATATTAATTATTTAAAAGCGGATCTATTTAAAATAGAAAAGAACAATATCTATATACCTAATAAATACTTATAATGCTTGCGCTACTTGCGCTACTTATAGGTAATAACCTAGTAAGCACCGCGAAATCTATAAGCGGGCTATAATTAATTTATTTACTAAACTAATTTAAAACCTATCCTTTATCGCCGAGCAGCCCTATGTAGCCTAGGACGTAACAAGCTATTGCAAGGCAAACGACTATTATATTTATATTCTATTTTAAAAGTTGCTCTTACTATAATAAATAATAAAGCGTAGCGCAGCTAAACAAATCCTTTTAATTAATAATTTATTACGCCCTAGGCTATATCGGGCTGCTTAGTAACAAAGAATAGGTTTTAAATTAATTTAGTAAGTAAACTAACTATAGCTTGCTCGCGGATTTCGTAATACTTACTAGATTATTACCTACAAGCAGCGTAAATAACGCGAATATCGCGAATATTTATTAAATATATAGATGTTGTTTTTTTCTATTTAAATAAATCTATTTTTTAGTAATTAATATATTTATTTTTAAATATTTTTAATAAAGCTTTTTAAAATAAGTTATATATTTTTCTTATACTTAAACTAATATATTGCATTCCGCTATAATTATATATAAAGCTTATTATTATTTGCTAAACAAACTCTACCGTTTTATAATTATTATAAAACAAATAACTATTATATTTTAATTATTTATTAAATATAAATACGATTTTATTAACGCTTAAGCCTATAAAAAATATAGATTTAATTAAAATAATTACTCTAGATAACTTCAAAAAAAACGTAATATTCTAAATAAATAAATTATATAAATCAAATTATATATTAAAATATATACTATTTAATTTTTAAACGAATTAGTTAAAATAATATTTATTATATTTTATTTAGAAAACTTTATAAAAAATAAGAAATTCTAATAGAATAATAAAATAAAATAAATATTCTACTTAATTTAATGGTTTTATTATATATATTAAAATAGTATTCAAAGAAATTAATAAAAAAAGAGGCGAATAGAAGAAAATTATAGAATCTAAAGTAGAAGTCCTTAGTATTAATATATACTGCGATATTTAAAATATTTGCTTATAAAATTAAATAAAATAACTTTGTATTTATAATACTATTTTATTAAGGATTATATAATAGAATAAAAAATGCAATAATAGCTATTAAAAGATTTATAATTTTAGAAAATATAATTAAGTTAGCAATTAAGATTAATAATCAATAATAAGAAAAATACTTAAATAAACAAATTAAAAATAAAAGGCTTATACAAAAAAATCGATCTATAGATAATTTAATAGAAATTAATATTTCTAAGAAAGGACTACGAACTAGAATATACTATTCTTGTAGTAAATTAAAATATATCAAAAGAAATTGCTCTAAAAAAGCAATAAAAATATTAGAATAATAAATTAAAATATCTGAAAAACAAGAATTAAGCAATATAAACGATTATACTAAATTAGTTTAGATTATTTATTATAATAACAATTACTTAATATATATCTCGGAAAAAAAGAAATTAAATTAATATCTAAAGGAGCTATAAAAGGAAATAAAATTAATTAAAAAGCCAAGAATTTAATATTTTTTTAAGACCGAAAAACTATTAAGTATAATAATAGAATTGAAAATTAGAGAAAAATAAATAATAGTATTAATAATAAAAGAAGAAAAAACAAGATAATAATAGAATTAGTTAAGAAAATACTAGGTTTTCTGCAATTAACAAATAGTAACAATTTAGTATTAAAAGATATTAATATTAAAATTAAATACGGATTAATTAATATAATATTATTTAAAGTTATATAAAATATTAAAGAATATATAATACTTAGCAAACAATAGAGAAATAATATAGATACTTTGGGAGTAAAAGACAAAAACGCTTAATATATAAGTCTCGAATTTTAGATTATTAATATTTAACTTATAAAAACTTTATAAATAGTCTAGAAAATAATAATTAAATAAGATAAATAAATATTATTAAATTTAATAAGAAATTTAAAATATTAGAAGATTTAATAGATATGAAATTATAAAAACTTTTTAAAAAAAGCTAAATTAAATTAGCTAAAAGATATTTAAAAGATTTTAAAAAAGTTAAAAAAGTCTAAAAGATTTATATTTTATATTTAATAAAAAAAGATTTTTTAGTTTCCTTTAATTAAAATCTAATTAATAATTCGGATAATTAAAGATTATTTTTTGATTTAGACTAAAGCGCTTAATAGCTATTAATACTATATTTTAATAATAATCTTTAAAATAATAATAAGCTTTTAACGCCTAGCTTTCTATTATAAAATAAAAAAGTTAATAATAAGATATAAAAGAATAAATTTAAAGTAGAAATTAAAAACAATTGAAAAAACAATAATATAAATAAAAATAACTCTTATTCTAAGAATAGTCAATTTTAGATTAAAAGCTAAACCCGAATCATTATGTTTTTAAAACCTTTAAATAAATACTCTAAAAGATAAAAAAAACATTTTTAAGAATTAATACTAAAAGAAATATTAAAATCGAAATCAATTTTAGCAATAAACCGGTTAATTTCCTTAATTAATATTATTAGGGAATTATTATTAAATAGTATTATAAAACTTATAGTTTTATTAGTAATATTAATACTAAAAAACTCTAGCTTTTCTAGCTTCTTTATTACCTCGATTACTTGCTTAAGATAGTCATTTTTATACTTATCTAAACTATAGTATATTTTAAATAACTATTTCTATTTTGCAAAAAAAAAGTATATAATAATAATAGATTATAACTTTAGTATACTCAAGATTATACTAAATGCCAATAGTTTCAATTTCGGAACGAATTTCTTTTTTCTTATTTTAAAGTTTTTCCCCTAAAAAAAGTTAGTAAGAAAAAGAAAAAAAATAAGAGAATTTGGATAATAAATATACAAATTCGGATGAAAAGATATTATATCGCTTAGAATAGCTAAATTGAATATATTCTCTATAAATATCTTAATCTTTAATAATATAATACCTTTTAGAAAGATTATAAGAGCAATAAGAGCAAAAATAAAAGCATATTTTAACCCTTTTATTAGATAATTTAGAAAGCTTAAAGACGATATTAATAACTTCAAAGAGGCATAATTAAATAATAGAAATTAAAGAAGTACAGGGTTTTTATAAATTAGATTTAGTATTATAATACTTTTAATTAAAAGAATAATATAAAGGGAATACTATTACGCTTTAGACTATATAAAGCTATTTAGCAATAAAAAATAGGTTTTAGATTAGTTTAATAAATAAACTAATTATAGCCCGCTCGCGGACTTCGTAATACTCGCTAAATTATTATTTACGAATAATATAAACAACGCGAATATCGCAAATATCTATTAGATATATAAATATCGCTTTTTTTTATATTAAATAAATCTACTTTTTAATAGTTAATATATTTATTCTTAAATACTTGTCTATATTATAGTTCTCCTATAACTAGAAAGTATTAGAATACGCTTTACCTAATTAGGTATAGTATCCGGCCCTAGTATATTTATATTGTATTCTTAGCTAGCTCTTACAATAATATTTTATTAACTTTATATTTAACAATAGTCATAATTCTTAACAATTAATAGCAATATTTAAAGATTATTCAGGCGTTATTATATGTTTAATAGCAAGTATTTAAGCTACTTTTTAATAGTTTATTTCGCCTAAGCCGGCTTTCTCCACTTTTTTATCTTTAAAGTCGTATAAGTTACTAATTACGACTATACTTAACTAACTATTTACTTTCTAATCCTTTTACTAAGCTGTTTAAAGACTAGTTAATATATTTTTAACGTCGACGTTAGTATTAAAGTATAAGAAAGAGTTGCAGTCGTTTCGTTAAAATTTTAAAGAGCTAAAAAAGATAATAAAAAAACTAAGTCAAATAATTAAAAGAAAAAACCAGCAAGTAGCTATAATATAAGCGACTTCTAATGCTCTTTTTCCTTTTTCACCGTTAGTATCGAATAAAATAGTACAAGAAAACTTAAAGATTCCAGCTTTAATATAGTAAAATCTACTACCTCCCCGTTATTTATATAAGCTACCTCGATATAAGCGATATTAAAGTCCTCTCTCTTGTCTTTATAAGGTATTATTTTTCTACCGCTATATTTTCTACGATATTATACAAGAAATAGTAGTATATACCGGTTCTTTCTAGTCTTTTTTACTGTTAGTCGTTAGTATAACCAAATCCGGAATTAACTAGTCGCTAGTTTATACGCCTGTAGAGCTTATCGATTACGTTTAGATTATTTCTAAACGATTTGAGCTTTTAGGAATATATTGGCCGGCTAATCTAGCCACTCTTTTTTTCATTTTTAATATATTTCAAATTTTCAGTTTGCTCGACCCTTACTATTCAACCAATAGTAATCCAATCACTTAACTACTCTATTCAGGCCTTTATACGAGTTATACCTCTTTCTGATATTAATAGAGAACGTTACCGACGCTATCTCGCCGCTATATTATATACCGCTAGATTGTTTTTATGTCAAAATCCCGATTTTCGACTTTACAATGGTTTAACAAGACTTTTAATAGACATGAAGGACGTAATAGATACAATAGGTATATATAACATATTGTGGAGCGTAAGAACACACTGGAATAATCGAATCGTTATTTTTTCTGTTTGAGGGCAATTGTTATAGTTCTTCTATAACTAAGAAGCATTGGGATACGCTTTACCTAATTAGGTATAGTGTCCGGCCCTAGTGTATTTATATTGCATTCTTAGCTAGCTCCTATAACAACATTTTATTAACTTTATATTTAACAACAGTTATAATTCTTGATAGTCTAGCTGTCTACTATTATTATTATTATATTTGCGCCCTAATTAACTAAAAATTAAACTATATTTAATTTCCTATAAGCAAAGGCATAATATATAGCTATAAGTCCTTCGTTAAATATTGTAAAAAGATTAGATATAAGATATAATCGGCAAACCTTTTAAATTTTATTTTTATCTAGCGTTCTAATAGCTTCCGATAAAGTATTAAAAAAGTAATTCAATTATAGTTATATCGATAGCAGCGGCAAATATTAATATAGATATATCTTTAAAAGTTTATAATTAATAGTATTCTCTTTTTTTGTTTTGTATTAGAAGGATATCTATAATATTTAGTTCTGATTTTTAAGCGGTAATATATAAGAGATTTTCGCCTGCTTTATTTATAATAGAAAGCTTATATCTATAGTCGAGAAATACACTTAGAATATCAATATTAGTATTTATTTGAATCTAGAAATAAGCAGATATATTTCTATTCTTGTCCTACTTATTGTTAACTGTCTACCTAGCTTAGTAGTACAAAACCGCTTTTATTGGGCTTTAACTAACGAAGATACTAA